>JALGPY010000037.1:0-568825 GCA_023055425.1 Linanthus parryae | reverse complement strand
TACATTAAAACTCGCAGTTATTAAGCTTATTAAGTAAATCAAAATGTTTGGGGAAATTTTACCTGCTAAACCTAAAAAGTGCGGAAAAAGTAGAAGGCATAGAGCCGATACAACGAAGGAAGCAATCTGTAGTTCATGCCAAGATGCTGAAGAAGGAAAAGAATAACAGTAGCTAACATCTCTTCACCGGGCTTAGGCCATTAGATCTACAAGAAAGCCTTCCCATAATCACAGATGCAACTAGCCAGCGCAAAAGTTTTGATACCAAGGAGCCTTCAGATTGCTCTTCCTCTTTAAAGGTTGTGGAAGGCTGACCTTACTGAAGCTAGACCGTAGACAGGGCCGTCTCTATGTTTTCGGTTTCGTGGCCTATTTGTTTAAAAAAAAAAAATATGTATAATAGAATCGCATATTATTTTAAGAACATAGACGAATTAGTTTTGTTACCTAAAAATATATTTGATATTTCTAAAAAAAATAATATATTATATTGTAATTCAATATCTTTTGTCATAGAAGGGTGTGAATTATACTTTACTTTAACTGGACTCCGGCGCGAGTGTCATGTTGGATATGTATCCTAGAAAACGCATCTGTCAATTTCATAAGTTTTCAATATACGGAGACTCGGCCAAAAAGTGTTCAAAATATGGATACAAGTACGGAGATACTGTCTTATTATATTTAATATATAATTATGTATAAAATGAATTATAAAAAATTCAACTAAAATGTCACATTATAATGTAACATAGGTAAACTTCAAGGATTAAATTTGTTTAATGTATTTGACGGCTAGAGATGGGGACAAAGTCTCTGTCGAACCACGTTTCTCTTTAGTCAATGTGTCCGGCAAGATTTAGCCACACCTGCCACACATCCCACACCCACACTAGTGTCATATCGTATCGACACAGGTACGGCGATTAGAAGAGTCCGGGTAATGTAGATTATACTATATGCATGTGAAATTACTTATATAACCTTTACTGTTATGAAAATTGGATCCTAGACAAGCCGTAAGTTGGCCTAATAATAGAGACGACCCTGATCGTAGAGCAGCTGAAATTGCCCACTGTACTAATTTCAGGAGCTTTACTTGATCCTGCAACGAATATGAAATGATGGCTCAGTTCAAATAAACAAAAGAAACCAGTTGTCACATTATGCCACGTCCAGGGGCGGATCCCGAATTTTTATCACAGTGGGGCTAAATTTAAAAAGAATGGTTCATTGACACTGAACCTACATGCACAATGTAGTTTGTGACACTAAACTCCTCACAGTTTCAATTTTCAAGTACAATCCCCTACACTATACTCTTCGGTGACAATTAGACCCAAATCGATGACGCCGTCAAAGAAGTTAATGGAAACCCATCAATGGATGGGGTTTTTTGTAATTTTACAACACAAGAACGTACAAAAAAATAAAATAATAATAGATATATTGGAAAAGAAACAAAAATAGAAGAAGAAAAAACAGGATGAAGAAGAACACAGGCACAACTTCCCCAATCTCTCTCGATCCCCATCTCTCTCTATCCATCTCTGATCTCTCTCCATCCCACTCCCATTTCTCCTGCCCTCTCCTTCTTCTCTGCCACTTTTCCCAGAGAAATCAATCCCCAAATCAAACCCCACTCATAGCCTACATGGTTCAAACAACCCACAGCCATCAAACCTCCTCCATCGCAATTGCTTTCATCTCTCTGATTCCAACAAGTAAAACAAAATGTCGAAGCCAATTTCATCTCACGTCACAACTGAACCAGTTTTAGATTTTGGTTTCCGAATTCTCTTTGGTATGTGCGTGTGTTTGGCGGAGAGATGTGAAGAAAAATGCAACATTGTAAAACCCCCATTCCGAAACCTTGCATTAATGCTAGACCCCCATATATTGAAGGCGGATTTTAGTGTTTCTCAGTTCAATTTGTGTTTGGGTCTGAGAGAGTGTGTGAGGTGGGTTGGTGATGTTGCTGCTGGTGGGTTTCATTAGGGAATATGATTTCTCTGTTCACTATCGGTGAAATCGGATGAGGACGACGAGTCGGTGAGCACAATTTGTTGGTATTGGTGTTGATCGGTGGTTGGAAGGAACTTGCTGGTGGGCTTTGAGAAGAAGAACAAGAAGATTGACAGAGAGATCGAGAGAAATGCCCTGTATACTTCTTCATCATAATTTTTTTTATCTATTTTTCTCTTCCTTTTTTTCTATATTAATATTTCTTTTATCTTTTTAGGGTGTTTTCTCGGAAATTACGACAAACCCCATCTGTTGATGGCTTTCCGTTAACTTTTTTGACGGCGTCATCTATTTGGGTCTAATTGTCACAGTATAGTGTGTGTGTGTGTGTGGGGGGGGGGGGGGGGGGGGGGGGGGGGTTGTACTAGAAAATTAAAAGTGTAGAGATTTAGTGTCACAAACTACATAGTGCATGTATGTTTAGTGTATGTTTGGCATCACTGTTTTTAATCAAGGTGTTTTTTTAAACACATTTGGCATGCCTGTTTTTTGGTCTGTTTAAAAACAAAAACATGTTGAAAAACAGGTGTTTAAAAAAACAGCAAATGTGGTGTTTTTTTTGTGTTTTCTTCATACTATTGGTGTTTAAAGACACTTCAACTATGATTATATGCAAAAAATATCAACTACATGTCGGTATTATACGTAAAAATGATATTCAAGCAAATTAACATTGAAATTTAGTAATGTTGCCAAATGTGTTTCTGATTTTAAACACTGTTTTTAAACGGATACCAAACAGTATTTTATTCTTTTTTAAACATGTTTTTTCAGCACGTTTTTTTTCCACTGTTTTTCTTGTTTTTAAACGGATACCAAACAAGCTCTTAGTGTAAAAAAAAAGAACATTTTGATGAATAAAACTAAGTAGCGAAAAACATTGTCTAATTCTAGTAGGGGGCTAAAATGAATTAAATGAAAAAAGACAAGATAAAGTTCCAAAAAGTTCAGGCGGTGCACAGAATTAGTAATGCATTGTTCAACACAGGAACATGGATCACACTGTCACTTGGACGAGAACGTTTCATTCACACCGTCACTCTCGATCACTCCTTCACTTGGACGAACTTGGGGTTAAATATGTCAGATACATGTCAATAAAACAGTTATGCCGTTGTTCTTTTCCAGATACGCGCTTTACGTTGCAGTGTGATCATTATCTCCACTGTTCTAAAATCAATGAACCTGCATATCTGAAACAAGCCCTCATCCGACAACGTAAAATGAGGTTGATTAAGCTTCCGCTTCTGAGATATCTTCAAAGTTGACATCAGTATTTGTAGAATTGGAGCAGCAAATCGGGCTTTATTTAACCGATCGCCTTCAACTAAGAGTTTGTGTAAATGCGTCGAAAGTTCTGAGAGCTGTTCAAGAGGGATCTTCTCCAACCAGGGCCGGCCTTCCCGCTAGGCAGGTTAGGCAACCGCCTAAGGCCTCAAATTTGGGAAGGCCCCCGATTTTGTAGGTCCAATACCGATTTTGTAGGTCCAAAATTCTAACAGATAAATGTTTGAAGAGAAAAATTGGATAGAAAAAGGCCACGACTGAGATAATGTAGGGAATAATTAGAAATGTTGAGTTATTTTAGGAGATGATGGTGATGAGTTTTAACTAGGAGAGAGAGGGATAGAATGACAGTAATTAGGCCACATTTGTTCCGTGGAAAAGGAACGGAATAGAGATCACGTGGAGAAAAATTAGGAGTTTTTTCCTTTTCTCTTGTTTTCTGTCTAACATTCTATTGCAACATCTTTGTCCCTCTAGCATGATTCTATTTTAAGAAAAGAAATTGTTGAGATTAGGTAAAGAGAGAAAGAGAATGAATTTATTAGGAGTTTGAATGGACGTGATTAGTTGTTCTTTTCGAAGGAAGAGAATCAGAAAAGAAATGTTTTTTTCCCCACAAAAATTATTTTTGAGAAATTTTCTATGGATGAAGAATGTTTTGAAGTTACAACAAAGATACTTATTGCAGTACAAAATTGATTGTCTTGCCAAATCTATGAGAGTCCTTCGACAATATCATTCATGTTTATCAAAGTTCCATCTTGTCCTCATTCAAAAACATGAAAGGTTTATTACCATTCAAGTGTTTTGAGTATCGTGTGTTTACTGTAGTCGTAATTTTCAATTATTTCATTTTTTTTAGGGAATTTCAATTATTTCATTCGGTAACTCAGGAAATTCGTCCATAGTCAATCAAACTACACTAAGTCCAGGGTTTATTCTTCTTCACTTCAATTGTTTAGTTTCATCTCCTTCTTTAGACTTGATCGGTTTAGATGATTTGCTTAGAATTATTTTTGTTCTAAGACTTCTAAGTGTATCTAGAAAAGTATCAATATGGTTAAATTTAAAGTAAATTAAATTATAATTCAAAAAAGGGCTACCATAAAATTGTTAATACTAGTAAAATATTGTAGTTCATGAACCAAGAAAAAAGTTAATTTTAAAGTTTATTTTGTTTGCTGATGAAAGATTTCGAATGTTTAATTAATATATCTCTTACTGTCTTTAGGCCCCAATTATGAAATTCGCCTAAGGCCCCTAAATTTCTTGAGACGGCCCTGTCTCCAACCATTCGGTTATGTCTTGGGATGCACTGACACCAGCGATTACCTAAATGGACGTAATTTCAAGACATTACTTTCTGTCATAAATCTGCTCACCAACACGCAAAATTAAGCAAAGACTGAGATACGAGCCAAATCATTTTTTCTCTTTTACTATTTACAAGAATAATAGGCCATCGATTCAAAAGAAAAAGTTATCCAGCGGACAGAAAAGGTTAAACCATGAGAAGCAAGTCTAATGTCTAAAATGCATAGAATTGGAAACCTATCAGCTGATCTAAACTGGTTGAAACCACCTCCAATTTTTTTTTTTGCAACTAAAGAAACTGCAAATGTGAGCTGCTAACTACTCCTACCTTTAAGCCAGCAAGGCTTAACCTCTGTGCATATGGCGTTTTCTACGCAATGCATTGTCAGCAGTTAGAAATTCTCAGATTGTCTGAAACGCAAACTGAACTAAAAGGTCGTATCAAGCTCAAGTATGTGTTGTGCAAGAAAAGAAAAAATAAATAAGCTCAAGTATCTCACATCAATAAGAGGGACACACAAGATGGCCAACCAAGTATGGTTACTCACCAATGCCTATCATCACTGAACCAGAAACTCTAAACGATCACCAATATGTCAGATAACAAGGACATGCCCACCAACTGAAATAACTAAAGCAAAAAGAGAACCCTACAAAGTACATCAATCCTCCTCCTACCAATCATTTAGCTCATGGAAAAAGAGTTAAGAAAACCTGGGTTCCACCTCAAAACCAGTTGGCAATGATGGGAGTAATCCATGATCTTTTTAGGGACAGATACAATAGACAGAATCCCGATGTAGGATCACTCACGATTCTCAACACGCCCTCTCACGTTTAGTGTGCAGAACAGATCCAGATGGATCAATAGAACACAACTCCGATACCAGGTTAAGAAAACCTTGGGTTTCACCCAAGGTTAACACAGTACGTGGTCTGGTAGGAATGCGGTTCGCTGGGGGTAGGCTTCTTCGGGTCGATTAGTTGGATCAAGATACGCGTGTTTGGTTCGACGAATACTTTTTAGGAATGTTGTGTAGAATATGCTCATATTAGCATTTCCTAGTAATAGTAATTTGTTATCAGGTAAATTTTGTAGGGACTTCCGTTAAAAAAAAAAAAAAAAAAAAGTAAATTTGAGGTAATGACGGGAGTTGTTTGATAAAATTATGGGGTAAGAGAGTAAAATATGCAAAATATTTAGCTCTCTGTGTAAAAACATAAGGGGTCGCCAAAATCAACTATCTGGATCGCGACCCCTGATTTGGATCGCACGATCGGGGTCGCATGAGCGATTTCTGGTAACTCTGGTTCCACCTCAAAACCATTTGGCAATAGGGGGAGTAATCCAGGAATGCAAGAGACAAAATACCAATGTGGGGTAAGTAACGATTCTCAAGAGTAAAGGCTAAGGAAGCATTCCAATTCCAACCCACCCCAAGGCTTGTTCTCCCTCAAACTGTGCCCCCCTCCCTTCCGCGGCTAATGCCACTCCCATACATCGTCGCCTAAGCTCTTGAACACCAATCATTTCACTCTTTACCGAATTCTGTACTTAATATCAGACGCCAAAAAGAGACTTCCTATCAAACAAAACCTCCAGAACCACCTCCCGGAAAAGGATAAACAACCAAACAGAAACAGTGAATACCTAGCTCACCAAGAACCATACATATTCCATCTAAGATATATTAGCAATTTTACTGTACTTAGCTCCATAAAACCGCATTTGGATGCAACTGCACTCATCTGGAGCACAAGAGAGCAAAGCTCAAATTTTTCTTTCAAGAACTGAGTCATCTTCTAATAACAGATCACCATTATTCAAGAATATGTACCAATATGAGTATGTTAAGAAGATTCAACATTTTGGAAGAATCAGAGAAATAGCCTGCTTGTAGAATAAACTGCTAAGCACTTGCAAAAGCAAAGGAATTATTACAAAGATCGTGTTCTGCAGTGGCCAGATCCAAATTTGATGCTTGTTGTGGTTTAAAAATTTCAAGAAAAAATGGGATTCCTTCCATTAACTTGCAATAAACCTTCCAAATGTTGTAGTAAAGAGCGTCTTGCGGGTGCTTTTGGGATAGAGGCAACCACAGTGGTAAAGGGGACCTTGCGCACTAGTTTAAATGAGAAGGTTTACCAGCTATTAGAGAGGAGTGCCCCAATAGTGCATTCATTAAGCAAGGTAATATTTAAACGCAAGTAGAATCACAGTATGCTTATGCTTGGTTCACTTACTCAGTATAGGACTCCTATTTTTAACATCAAGAACTATAACTATAACAATGCCAGAACCAGCTTGCATGTGCGACACTGAAGTTTTCAAGTAGCTTATTACCTCTAGTACTGTGACTAACACAGTCGATGCAATTTTATGTTGAACTTGGCCTCGATCCGTACATGAAACAATGGTTGATAACAAAGGAATCATGCCACAGTGCTTAACGGAATGACGAACCATCTTCGGATGTCTAACAGATTTTTTCACAATCTGCAAACGTAAGAGAAAAACAACTTAATACTTCACAATGCAAGCATAAAACGAGGTAATGCATCATGTTCGAGAGAAGTTCTAGAAAACATTTAAACTGTTTTAAGCTTATATTGTATATCAAAATTGAAGCATGAATTGATTTTACCTGGTTCTGAGAAATATATAAAAAGAGGTTTTCCCTCCAGTCAACATTTTAAAATAAATGTACAATTTCTACAATCGTCTACGACTCAAAACAAGCATGGAAATAAAAATCACCTGAAGGACTAGCTCCTTTGAGACATCGTCTGAAAGAGGAGAAGCATAAAATGCCAACAGAATCTGAAGGATGTTGTTTCTGATGTATACTTGAACATCTTCATCAGAATTAAGCCCAGCATAGAGGAGACGAAGAATCCACATTCTGTCTTTTCTAAAATCAACAAAGCTGCTATGGAAGAAATTCTGAAATAACGGTACACCCTGCAACCCAAGTCAGAACATTACATAAGAATCCATCGCCCATCCTAGTCCATAAGCCACGGGCATGAAGTGACCACATCCTCAATTACTTATGTCCGACCCTGCTCGTGCACCAAATTTATGATATACCAATGTGACGATTTCCAAACTACTGTCTTCATACCTCTTAATTTTCTCGAATTTCTTAAGAAAAATAACAGTAGAGCTCTATGTTTACTCCCTGTTAGTCAAATACTATTACCAGTGTTTTAAATGAAATATATACTAGATCTTGGTTCATTAAATCAAACTTACATTATTTATATTAGTTTCTGACTGCTTTAAAAGTAAACTTGGTAATCAAATTGGCTGATTGGTTTTCCTTGTCATGGCCACTGAAAAACCAAAGACCTACGGTATGAAAATTTATGAACACTCAAAGGTTTGAAGTCTTTTGGCCTTAAAATTCGCTTCCTTTCATTGAAACACATAATGTGTTTTTTAATGAGCTGCTTTCTGACCAAAAAAAATCTGCTTCCTTCGACAATTTCGAATGTTGAATTTTGTATCCAATCTGCCTTCTAAAGGGTAAGTTGCAAGCCTTTTCTATTTTCAAATGCCATACCTATGATCCTTGTTACACTAGAATAATTTGATGTTCATCAGTTCCTACTTCCTATCAGGCTATCATCACACAAGAAATAAACCTAACAAAAACAGACCGATTCATAATTACAGAAGCAATTACAAATTATGATGAAAGGCGATTGAATGAAATATTAATCCGCCTTACAAAAACTAAGTGGATTACGTGCACGCACCCAAAATTAAGTTCTCAATGTCAGAAATCATATACCTTCGTATTCACCTTCGAAGAGCGCATCAAAAGCTTACTAATGGTCGAATGGTGACCATTTGATGGATCCAAAAGCCTCTGCAACAAACATAGCAATTTGGATGGAATCCTCTGCCACGGCTCTTTAATACCATTTTGCAAATACGTCAACAGAAGCCGAAGCCTCATTACATCTTTCCTTATCTGATGATTCTGTAGCAAACAGTTATTATAGTTCTGTCAGAAGATATCCTTTTTCTCGAGAATCCAGAGACAATTTGACGCAGAAATAGATTTCATTGTAAATAAACGGTAATCCAACAGCATATCCAGAAACAAGACCTTCACACCCTAGGTGTCATCAACCAGTATATCCAACAGCATATCCAGAAGCTAATAGTGTCATCAACCAGTATCCAACAGCATATCCAGAAACAAGACCTTCACACCCTAGGTGTCATCAACCAGTATATCCAACAGAATATCCAGAAGCTAATAGTGTCATCAACCAGTATGAGGTTGATGACACTATTAGCTTCTTTGGGATTCACAGGACTGGTTCACCGGTGTCTCACATTGCTGTGGTTGGAGGGACAGGGAAGTACGAGGATGCTAAGGGACATGCAACCATTGAGGCTCTTCCTCAGATTGATCAGCACACGACTGATGGCGTAGAAACTATCACCCAGTTCCATGTTTACCTCACTCAGTAAAAACTATTTCTCCTTTTTTTCTCTGTTTTTTTTCTTTACCTTGCAGAGTTTGATTTCTCTGACTTCTTGTATTCGCATTAAAAGTCTGTGAGATTCGTATGTATCTTTCCTATATTCGTCTGATGAATGAACCAAATTAGAGGGTTACCTTATCTTGAAATTTTCTCAAATTCTCCTTTAACGTGATATAACGTGATATACATCAGAAAGTCTAGAATTCTGAAAGATATCAATGTCCACTCCATGATATGATCATCAAGCTAGAGTATCAATTGCAATTTATTGAATGAAGTGAAAAATATAGGAATAAAACGTAAATAATAGCGTAGCTAATTATAGTATAGATTAATTATAGGGGGTTTATCTGTAATTAATCTATACTATAATTAGCTACGCTATTAGTAAACCCCTTGCATAATTTTTAAAACCTTTCGAAGAACAGTACTCACTACTCAGGAGGCCTATTTACAGTCAATGCCACCAGCAAACACCATGGTTAAGATTGCAGCACAGATATCCCATTGCTTAGGTGAAGAAAATATAACAACAGATGAGCCCAAAAAATATCACCTATTGCATAATAAAGTGGGCTTTGCATCAGGATTGAGTCCTAGACTTGCAAGACCAATACAGAACTGGATTCTCGTCTGGGTTAAATGGACATGGACACGATAGGCATGGAGTTTACCCAATGGAGTCGACAAAAGGGCATTTTTCCCTACTTGAAATACATCAGGAATTTTTATACACATACCCCAGAACCAAGAACATAGATACCACATCAAGGAGGTACACGACCGAGAAACCAAATCATGGCCTAACCTCAATAGAGAACAATGAAATACAATTAAAAAAAATGTAGCACGTGCAAGGAAACAATGGATTCTTCATAGTTCAGGCTGAAAATCAATGAGATTTTGAAAAGTATCAGTGTACACGGTAAAACCCATTGCACAGTTTAAGCCTTTTCAAGGACTTATATGCTTAGAGAAATCAAAGAGGGCTACTTACTGTTAACACCACCAGCAAACACGTTAACACCTTAAGTCCTAAACAGAATTTCTGCAACAAAGGCCATGGAAAGAGACCAAAGTACCAAACAACACAAGGGTTTGTTACAGAACTAGAAGAGAAAAAAAGGCTTCGGAGAAAATTAAGCTAATAATAAGATCATTGAGCGTTCTCTTAGGCCCCAGAGGGATTCGACAAGAAGAAAACCTTCTTTTATAATCACTCTAACATGGCAACACATAAAACCCCAATTTAGACTATCCTAATAATCCAAAATACCTTAAATGCTCCTTTGAAATCGTCTAAATGCCGTATATCCATATATCACAATAACTCTGCCAAAATCCAGGTCTTCTACATACCGATTACCATCTCTTTACATATGCCTTTACAAAATACTAATAGGACCAGTGAGTGTCGATTTTCCTTAGTATTTCCTGGTAAAATTTTGAGGAGATTCAGTGGCTGGCTTTCTGCTGAATATTTACCTTAGATTGTTCATTCTCCGTAGACTAGGTCTGTGAAGCTTTACCTTCCTGTGTTTCCCAATGTTCTTAGATTAAATATCCTTCTTAATCAGATTGTAAATGTTCCGGATGGCAGAAATCGAAAGCAACCTCGCGGTGATTCCATCCAGGTATCATTTGTAAGCTCAAATATGGCTTCAGAGCCTTCTCCATACATCAATGACTGCTCTAGGTCTAGGCATATCCCTGCCACCATCTGAACCCACAAAAAAAAAAAAAAAAAAAAAAAAATCACAAATTCGAGATGAAATCAGTTAAATTGAAATTGGGAGAGGTGTGTGTGTGTGAGGGAATTTCCGATTTTACCGGGGAGTTGTTGCAACGCCTGACGTCGAGCATTCTATAAACACGGGGAAGTTGGCTAAAGAGGGGAAATTCTATCTCTTCTTGTCAACTAAGTGGGCAATATGTAACCCTTGTCAAAGAAGGGGAAGATATATAATGAGTTAGATTATAGGAGGAAAGACTAAAATGCCCTCCAAACTTAAAAAAATTACAGCCCCAGAACTCGGATACGTGTTTATGGACACAGTTCTGTTTCTGGGCTTTACTGGTCGACCAAAATGGTCGACATGTAAACAAAAAAGGTCGACAACTAAAATGGTCGACATATTGATTCAACATTATACATGTCGACCATTTTGGTCAACATGTCGACCATTTTGGTCGACAACTGTGAACACATTGTTGTTTAGGCTTTAGGGTTTAGGGTTTACAGTTAAGGTTTAGGTTTTAGGGTTTAGAATATAGGTTATATTTTCTCAACTTTAAACAAAAGTTTGCTTGTATATTAATCAAATTGAAATGTCAATTGTAACTCACCACTAAATTGGAATATCGACTGTCACAAATGAACTCAATCAAATGACTATTGACTACGTTATTGACTACGTTAGGGTTTAGGGTTTGCTGTTGAGGATTACTTTCAATTATGACCAAATTGAATCATCGATCTTCACTAGTGAACTCAATTATACTAATAGTTAATCAAAATAAAAGGTCGAACTCAATAGAACTACTAGTTTGCCAAGTTAAGGTTTATGGTTCTTTGCATCTGTGACCAAATTGGATCATCGATATTCGCTAATAAACTCAATCATACTAATTATTGATCAAATTTGAATGTCAATTGTGACTCACCACTAAGTTGGATCATCGATCATCACTATTTAACTCAATGAAACAACTAGTTGGCTAAGTTAGGGTTTAGAGTTTGCTATTTAGGATTATTTTCAATTGTGACAAAATTGAATCATCGATCCTCACTAATGAACTCAATTATACTCATAGTTAATCAAATTAAAATGTCAGTTATGACTCGTCATCAAATTGAATCATCAATAATCACTAATGAACTCAATAGAACTACTAGTTAACCAAGATAGGGTATAGGATTTTTTTCACTTGTGACCAAATTGTATTATTGATCTTCACTAGTGAACTCAATCACACTAATAGCTAATCAAATTGAAATATCAATTATGACTCACCATCAAATTAAATCATCGATCATCATTAATGAACTTAATAGAACTACTAGTTGAGTAGTAGTTGAGTAAGTTTGTTAATGAAGATCAATGAGCCAATTGGTTGGTAATTCCCAATTGATTTTCAATTTAATTAAATATTATTATGCTTAAGTTCATGAGTAAAGATCGATGATAACTTTTCCCTCAAAAAAAAAATGATCGATGATAACATTTGGTCAAATTTAAAATAACGTAAACCGCAAATCCTAAACCCTAAATTAGTCAACTAGTATTTTGATTGAGTTCATTGGTGACTATCGATGATCGAATTTAATAGTGAGTCACAATTGACATTTCGATTGATCAATAAATAGTATGATTGAGTTTATTAGTGAAGATCAAAAATCCAATCTTCCCTAATAAACTCAATAATTTCAAATGCCGTAGAAGCATGCGACGATGATAATGAAGATTGGAACTTCAATGGGGCAGAGGATGACGAATTGCGTAGTAGTGTTGTAATCGAATAGCAGAATACTTAATAACATTACAACCAAAACACATACTAATATTACAACAAAAACACATAGTGGGACTACAACCAAAACACATAATAATATTACAAACAATATAAATCATTCGTTCCTCCATATCTAGTTTGTCGTCGATTTTTTTGAAATTTAAACACCACAACTTGACGACGTAATTCCTCCTTATCTGATTGAGATTGGAACGACTGTCTTCCTTGATGTCGGTTGGGTTCAGGCAACAAATCATTCATTCCTCCATATCTAGTCCGTCGTCCAACTCTTTATATTTTCGCTTATTACTTATCCTCAAATCTACAAAATCTCTTACGTATGCACGCTTAGACAACCAATCCGCTATATTGATAATTTCATGATGCTGCAAAAAGTAATCACAAAACAACCCGGATAAAATACCCACAAATGATCAAAACAGATGAAAAGTATTGTTTGGTAGTCGACCAAAATGGTCGACTGGACAGATTATTCAGACAAGTCATCGACCAAATTTTCCAGTAGTCGACCAAAATGGTAGACAGCTGTATTTTGAGAGTCAGGCATCGACCAAAATGGTCGGCTACTCAACCATTTTGGTCGATGCCTCAAAACACGGTTGTCTACCATTTTGGTTGATAACTGGGCTCAACGAAAACTCCATTTTTTTTCATTCACAACTCACATCATTCAGAGGTCACAGATTTTTTGTTCAATATAGAATTCATCAATTCAATTGCCACTTCAATTTCAAATCAATTAAAAAAACTCCAAAATAAATTGAAGTACATGTGTTTCTTATTCTTCTTCTTCTTTTTCTTCTTCAAGAGTTGGGTTTGGCAGAAGAGAAAGAGGGTTTGATGTCTCACCCCGCTCTTCTCCTCATATTCCATCAAACAAGTTGTTTTCTTCCAATTGATAGTCATGAATGACCCGTCGAGGGAGCTCGAGTCTTGGCATTTTGGGAGGTGAGAAACAGAGAGGATTGTGGTGTTCGCCGGAGAAGGCTTGTCGCCTTCGTCAGCGCCGTCGTCTTCTTTTCCCGTCGAACAGAGCCTCCGGGAGGCGTTGGGGGTTTCTGGAGGGTGGGGTGGGGTGGGTTCAAACAGGTTTTCGTCCGTCAACCAACGGGGACAATCGTGGATGAAAGAGGGCTAAGAGTTGGCTTTGATATGGTATTAGTTTTATGTTATAATCTAGGTTATTGTTTGATTTGTTATTAAGTTATAATTTTTTCACTTAAAATTTAAACAGGCCATTTTTATATTCCATTTTAATATCCCCCACTTCTTTGACAACTCTTTTTAAAATGCCCCCTTTTTGACAATTCTCCACCTATAAACACCCCCACTGTGCAGTTGCAGAGAGAGAGAGGCACTGTGCAGTTGGAGAGAGAGAGCTAGAGAGAGTGAGAGCTTGAGAGAGCAGTTACCGATGGGCAACCTCCTGGCGCTAATGGCTCCACCGCTCGGAGATGACTACCGCGACGCTCTACACCACCTCTTCGAGGTCGACGATGAGGTCGACGATGAGATGCCGGAGCTCGAAGAAGACGATGAGGTCGACGATGAGATGCCGGAGCTCGAAGAAGTTGTGATCGAAGCTCCAGTTATCGTTCCGGCAGGTATAAACTCGCGGCTCGCTCTCATTTCCAACCGTCGTTTTCTTACCGTCATTTGCTGTTACAGGTCCGGCACAGCTCTCCGACGAACGACGCCAGCAGCTCCGGGAGCTCGAAGCGGAACGGCGTACCCTCCTCGACCACGAGCTTGAACTGGACACGAAGACGGAAGCTGCGATTTCGTCCGATCTCCTAAAAACTAGACTCACGCTCGTATTATCAGGCGGGGCGTCGGCGGTTCTCGGAGAAGTTACGCCCTCCCTCTGGACCGCGATCGCCGTGTTTCTGCCTACAGTTGCCGGCGTTGCCTTAATCGGCAATCATGCTTGGACGAAAATTGGCGACCTAGCTCCGCACATCATCGAAACCGTCCGAGACCAGAGAGGGCTACTCGTGAGGACCACGGCGTTTAGATCTCAGATACTCGGAGAGGTTCCGGCCAGCCAGCATCTGTCGGATGAAGATATGCTCAGGCTGGACCAGCTGGTGGAAGGGCCAACCGGCCTCGCTTCACTAATTAAGAGGGAGAGGTTCTTCATTGTCGCCATTCTGTGTATCGCTGTTCTCCAGGTAGCCTCAGAATGTTTCGTCTCCTATTTCGCCGCCGCCGGGGAGGCTGCCTGGACTCCGTTCCACTGAGTCGATTTAGGTCCCAGTTTAGTTGAGTCCGAGTCCGAGTCCGAGTGCCGGTCGAATTGAGTCACTCCTGTTGGGTCGTATGTTGAGTTTAGCAAAAATATAGGGTTGTTTTTGGTAATAGTAGAAAGTTCTTTGAGATGTGTACTCCTCGGTTATTACCTTCTTTGAGATGTACCACTCCTCGGTCAATAAAATGAAAATTTGAGTCATGGCGTTATTAACCGTTGATTACTACTATTACCTTTCACATTCAATGTTTACCGTTGATTACTACTATTACCTTTAAGCCGGAATATCTGGGTTCGAGTCTGGTAGAGAGAAGGAGAGGAAGAGAGAAGAACAAATAAGGTATTCTAAAATACCTTTATTTTAAAATGATCAAAACAAAACAGAAAGTTAATCTCTTCTCCCAATGCTTTGTAGTATTTTTTTTTTTTTGAGCTAATGCTTTGTAGTAATTTTTATTAACTTATTTATGTTCATATTTGAGTTTAACTTACTAACTATTTCAAAAAATATATGAAAATAAATATGTTTGTAATGAAAGTGAAAGGTAATTTTTTTATAAAGTTTGAGATTAGTAATAACTAAATACAACAATAAGCAATAAGATTTCATTTGTGTATACATAATTAAAATAGATAAACTTGTAGGCGATTGAGTTCATAAACACTATTTCGAGTTATTTGACATTCAACTTGAGGTAAGTTAATATGCCTAGTGTTGTGTGTCTTTCCTTCTTTTGTGTATCGCGTGCGTTATTTATGAAATACGACCATACATCCTTTATTTTGAATCATTTAATTCTTGTGAAAAGAAATTTTACTTTGTAGGTATTACATGAGTATATCATTTACCTCGTCTTCCCTTGTGGTCCAAGACCCTCTATCGTCTTCAATACCGTTGGTTCTGTTCCTTGCACGCCGGATAGTTGCTTTCTGATGGAAAAATCTCGTGTTTATATCCCCCATTTTAGCCAGTCGACTCTCGAACGTTGCTTCCACATGAACTCCTCCCTCTTCATGATCTCATCATATTCTTTCTGGATTACCCTTTTTTCACGTAACAGCAGCTTTGGATCAAAGAATCCAAGAGTTGGCATCTCTCTCGGAGGAAATTGGATCTCTTTGTGACAAGTCCAAACGTATTCTAGTTCCACTGCTTACAGGAGCCTGCCAATGTAATTAGCTTATCCCGAACCCTTCCATTACTACTGATCCAAGTGTGGCTAACAAGCTCTCGGAATTCAGTGTGTCTTTCCCACATAACTTCGTACTGGAAACTCCTTCGCCCCCGAGGCATTTGGCTTCTTTACCATACCACGAGGAGTGGGACGTGGTTTGAATTCTGCCACCACAGGTGTTTCACTGAGGCACCTTGGTAGCGATCCATCCACTCAATATTGGCGACGGCTCTATCCAGCCGTTCTCTTATGTTCGCTTCATTCTCTTGATTATTATTCCATGTGTATGGATAGCCATGGAACCCAAGATCTAGAAGACCTGCACTATTAAGATCTTTTTTGAACTGGTCAACTTGTGAAAATTTTGATACTACTCTTCCATCCTTTTCGGTGAACGAGGTGATTGCATTGAAATCCCCGGTAACCAACCATGGGATGTCGTTCTGGGGCTTCAAATGTCTCAGTAATTCCCAGGATTGGGCACGCACTTCTCTTATTGGGTCCCCGTAAAAATTCATAAACTTCCAACTGAAATTCTCTCATTTTCCTTTGACAATTGCATCAAAATGGTAAAAGGATCGTCGAAAAATCTGAACCTGCAAACTGTATTTCCACATGAGAGCCAAGCCACCACTTCTTCCCCTTGAGCTGTGTACAACTCCATTGGAATATCCAAATCGGTTTCTGACTCCCTCCATCTCTGTTTCTGAAATCTTGGTCTCCAGCAAAAAGACCAAGTCGGGGGACTTTTGTCTCACAAGGTTGCGAAGCGATAGGAGCGTGTTAGGATTCCCAAGCCCTCGCACGTTCCAGCTGATTAGACTCATTGGTCCTGGCGGGGACTGCTTCGCAGTTGCCGCCAATGACTTATGGGTGTTGCTGGATCTAGTTTCCGGGTATTGTTCCTCCTTTTCATGTCAAGTTGTCGTTTCACTAGTTGTTCGTTGGGGATACCATCACTTTGTTGATCTTCAATCTCTACCACCTGTATTTTGTTTAGTTTGGGTGGGGGGCTGAAACTTACATCTGTGACCTTATGTTTGTATATTTTTGCTTGTTCCTGGGCACCTTTGTTGAAGAGATTGACTCGGGAGAGAATAGAGTTTTGTATGTTCCTCTGCCTGGGCATCCCGTGAGGAATCGAGTTCTATGGTTTCTGCATCTCCATTAGTTTGTGCCTCAGATGAGGTCGAGGGAGTTATCGTCGGGGCCGGAATTTCCTTGCTTCCTCCATCATTCACATGTCGATTGTCACCTAGGTCCTTCGGTACAACCTTTTTTCCTTCATAATTGAATACCCCCTGGATCTTGTTCGTGCCCTTCATGGCCTTTTGGCTTTGTCTTCTCCACTGTTGGTTGCTCCCGGTTGTCCTTTGTCTCTTGGTGAAAGACTTCGCAATGATCACTATGGTGGGTCATGCGACCACACCATTGACAAATTGACGGAATACGTTCGTAATAGAAATCGAACCACACCCTTTCTCTTTTGAGTTTCATGTGGATGCCCCTTGGTAGAGCCTCGGGGGCTGGGATTCTAGTCTAAACTCGTATGTACATGATTCCTTCCCCACTCTCTATCTCCAGTTCTGAGTCCAGCACTTCACCAATCTCTGCTATCAATCTTGAAATACCCCGTTATTTAGAAACGGGTATTTTTAACAAATATTAAGTTTTAGTTTATTAAAACGAATATTTTATAACCATATTACGTGTTAAAATAATGTTAGTATAAGTTATGAGTCTTAGTTTAATTATTTAAAATTTAAATTTTATTGTAACAAGCTTTAGGGGGCATTAGTGTCTTTTTCGTAACTTAGTTAATGCATTTAATCTAACTCAGGTGGGTAAAATTGTCTTTCAACTAACTCGGGGGGGGGGGGGGGTGAAAGTGTCTTTTCGCCAAAATCATCATCTTCTCCATCTCCTGCAATGAGCAGGAGAGTACTTCCGCCATTGTCGCCGCCTACATCACCACCAACACCAATTCGACCACCAAATCTCTCAATAATCGTCCCAGTTCACTCCCTATTCGATTCTTTCGCACCAAGAAACTGATTTCGCCCAAAATAGTGAACCAATTCGGAATCTAAAATCGACCCGGAGGAGTCCTCCTCTTCGCCGGATTCTTCGAATCAAAGCCTATAAATACCCCGGTGAAATCAGGGACGAACTCACATCAAAACCCACCACAAATCTCTCGCACACAACCCTCTCTCGCTTGTGCTCTCTCCCGTTCGAATCGCCAAACAAAACCCAGCCGGGTCCGGAGAACCGAACCCGACCGGCCTTGTCCGACGCTGCCACCTTCTCCGGCGTCCTCCCCGTCGCTCCACCGTCGGCCTCGCTCCTTCGCCACCACCGTGAGCCACCGCGGTCTCCCCCATCGTCACCATCGTCACCCTCGTCTCTCTCTGTTCGGGTAAGAGACAACCCGTCTCTGTTCTTCTGTTTGTTTCTTTTATTTTTTTATTAGCATTAAGGGAACTGTTAACTCATAATAATATTATCTGGGTAGAAACACAAGTGTGGGCAGTGGCCCAGTGGTTAAGGTGACTGCTAGTATTAGTGTTGGTCTTGGGTTCGAGTCTTTTAGTGGACAACTATTTTTTTTTATTACTCTACACTCAAAATTTGAAAGAGAAGTTTTGGGGGTTTGAAAGCCTTATTAAAACACTTGAGAATTATTTATTTAGGAAGTTTATTTTCTTGTTTAGAGGTTAATCTTTTGAAAAATAATACTCTTGGGTTATGCTTTATAGTAGTAAAAATTAGATAATATTGTAAGTTATGTTTTATAATAGTGATCAATATACATTAAATATTGTGTTGAAATAGTAGGAATATTATTATTAAAGTTTGGGGAAATAATAAGGGGATTACACTTGCATTTCATATATGACTTGTTTGTATTTGTGTGTTAGCGATAATTGATTAGAATATTATCGAATTGTAGGAAACGAATTCTCCGACGAAGGATACGTCGAATACTACGATTGATTTGTTGTAATTACTATTTGTTGAGGTAAGTAAACATGCCAGGCCTAGCGCCCATTCCTCTTTTCGTGTCAAAATTTTTTCATTCCTATTTGTCTCAAAATGGTTTTACATGAAATATGTGCTACTTGAATGCTTGTTTCAAATTGTTAACTTGTCTTCTGAAAAATATCACTGTAATCTATTAATCGACGATAACGTAAAGTGGAAGAGTTGTGCGGGGTTTGTTATTGGTTACTATTGGCATTGGGCGTGTTAACTTCGGTCTTCCGTTCAATTTATTTTATTTAATCCGGTTGCAAGTCCCCAGATAGCTCCCTGTACTCACTCCTCTGGCCGCAAGAGTCTTTGGGGGGTGTCGACACTTAAGGTCTTGGATGCTTGCGAGATGGTTGGTTCTTTTTCCCCGTCAAATCAACAATGCAGTTTTGGAACTCTTAAATTCAAATAATGGAATTGGAATCTTCCTCGTTTTCTTAGGAGTGTCGAAACTTTTGTTATCATCTGGTTTTGGAAAACTACTACGAAATACTCTGATTGATAAATTGCTTCATAATCTGTTTACATGCTTGGGTGTTACTTACTCAGTATTTCCGCTGACTTTTGGAACTGTGGTGTTCTCTTTTTGTTTTCTGCACCACAGGTTAGATGGGAGCTTGGTCCGAGGGGAAAACGCGACTCACGCTAGTAGTATCATTTACATTTAGTTTTATTTGAACATTAGCTAGTAGTTTGAATTTTTAGATTTGGAATAATGCCCATATTTGTGGCAAGACAAGTTTTAAGTTTTAATTAAATATTTTTTTAATGGATTTGGTTTGGAATTTCTGTTGTAAAACGTCCTTGTATTCGGGTTTAACCCCGGATACGGGGTGACACCCCTGAGTTTTCGGCTTAGCCAATTTGGGGGTGTTACAAATCTCCTCCCCGTGTCTTCCCTGAGGAGGTTGAGTGGGAGGTTGTGGATCTGGATCCATACATCCATAATTTCGAAGGAAACCCCTGTCGTCTCGTCCCCCAGTTTTCAGGGTTTCAAGAGTAGGATTTTTCCCATTGTAAGCCCATGGTCCCCCCCCCCCCCCCCCCGACACAACCCTCTCCATGCATGCTTGATCAGGGAACTGGAAAACATAGGTGTTAAAATCAACCTTCAGGATGTTTATGAGCTTACATTTGTTGCAAATCCTTTTAAGTGTGTTCCTCATTGCTTTGCTATTGATCGGTTCCTCTGATGCGAAGTAGCCTATCATGCACCACTGGAAATCGTTTTCTGTTTCCGCAAGGTAATCATCGTCGAACTCCACCATTCTCTGCTCCAACGCCGTGAACTCCGACGTTATTTTTTCCGCTGTCGTCGACATTGTTTCTGGACTAGGGTTTCGGTGCGGCTCCGAAAAACAAGGAACTAAAAGAAAACTTTGGGTCTCTCAGTATTACTCAACCTATTTCATAACACAAAATAGATTAAAATTTCAAAGTAGATTAAAAGCATAAAATAATTCATATCAAACCCACCCTATACCATCTTCGAAAAAAAAACCATCGGAATCATGTGGCAGAGACAACTTTGTCCACCACTTCATCATCTTGGATATTTCCATCGCCTCTGAATCCGCCGTACACGTGTCCCCAAAACCAGTACGTCAAGCAACACGTAACCCTGACTGTCACACTCAACCACCACCCGACCCGGGATGTTATTGCGATCCGATACGCCTTGCGAAAGATCATTCCACGTCATAATCAAACCAGCCAAAGTGGGTCCCATCAATATCCTCACTTTCACACTCGCATTTACCGATTAAACCCACCACGCCAAGCCTATAAACCAATGAAATCGCGAGTGCTCCTCACTCTCCTTTTAGTTTAGGTTTCTTCCGTTTGTGATACGAGCTCACACTTTTTTTGAGGGGCTTTGGATTCCCCTAGACGCCATTGATATTTTTCATTTATTCCAAGAAGGCCCTCACGATTTCGCTCAATTTCCACTCTCGCCCTCTCGTACGGTTCAACAAATAGGTCACCAGAAGTCCAAATTGGTCTGCGTGTATGATTTTTCTTCACAACTTGGTTTTAAAAAATATCTTGTTTCACGGCGGTGTTCTGAGATGGTGGAATCGGCGGCTCACGGCGGTGACGGTGACGTGGCGGAGGAGCTCCTCCTCCTGTCGCCGGAGGGAAGCAATGCCGACCGCTCATGGCGGCTGAACTTCGACGGATATCAGTTGTCGGAGCACAAAGAGAAGCCTCCTCGTGGCTATCAGGACTGCCTCGGCGTTTTAGGTACTACTACGGTATAGTTTTTAGTTAGGTTTTTTAAATTAAGCACAGATCAGCTTTTTTGTTTCCTGTACTTGATATGCTTAATTTAGTGCTTTTACGAACTATGATTCTGTTTATTTTTGTCAATTTTATTGTATAATTTAAGAGAATTCGGCTTGATCTGTTTGTCTATCTGGAATTGGACAAGGAATTAGAGAGAACAATTAAAGAATGGATTTGAAAAATTAAAGATGACAGTGACTTGATGTTGTAGTTGTAGTCGGTCAAAGAATTGTTTTACCCTCTGAGCAGTAGATTTAATTGGCTCCTTCAGAAATGTTCACAGAGAATTGTTATGTTCTTTTTTAGTGTATATGGTTATGTTTCATCTTTTGGGTGATAAGAGAATATTTGGGAGGAGTGGGGGAAGATAACCATTCAGGGAACGATTGTTTTGGTCATCGAATATAGTACTGCTGTACTGTTAGTTTTCCATATCTGTTTATGTTTAGTGAATGAGTGGCAAATTTGTTTTCATTCTTTTCCTTTGCTAGTTTAATCAGTGATTCAGTGTCATTGAACAGCCATAGAGAAGTCGTCGTGGTGGAAAAGTGGAAAGCTAACTGAAAAGTTGTGTTACTTGGTTTGGGTTTGTGGTACGGGTTGTCTTAGTAAGAGTTTAGTCAGGATTTCAGGTATTCTGAACCATTGATTGAACCAGTTACTGACTACAATATTATTAAGCCAAACTCTAGCAATGCTCATGCCACAGAGGGTGTAACTTTACTCCCCCTCCTAAGATATAGAGAAAATAGCGGTATTGGTAAGATCACCAAATTCACCTTTCCCGAGGGCTAGTATACCAAGTAGTAGTATTAGAAAGCGTTAACTGAATTGCAATTCACTTGGGCATCAACGAATGGTGGTAACATAGCTTTAAATCTCACAACTTAAGGACCTAAATCCCTTTTGTATGAAGCTATAACTATGCACTTGAATTTTGCGGAAGGCGTTCTGTGCTTCCTGAACTAACTCTGCAAGATCGTAAAAAGATTGAAAGTGTGTTTCATGCCGCTCGGGTCTCATATTAGATCAGTGTTAGGCGGTCAGTATAGGTCCCATCATGTCTGCTCTGATTCATATTCAGAAAACTTGTATATCCCACATGATTCCCATTCAATTTATGTTGTGAACAAATCCAGGCCCAGAAGATTATGTGGCCGAGTATTATCAGCAACAGGTAGAAATGCTGGAGGGGTTTAATGAAATGGATGCTTTAGCTGACCGTGGTTTTGTACCTGGAATGACAAGGGTTTGTACTCAACTTTCTTTTGTTCTCTCTGGTACTATAACTTCCCCAGCGACTTAAAAATGTAATAAGTGGATTGAATACTTGTCTTTTGTTTTGCAGGAAGAGAGAGAAGACTTGGCTAGAAGCGAGACCTTAGCCATTAGGTTATCAAATGTTGCAAACATGATTCTTTTTGCTGCTAAGGTTTATGCATCTGTCAGGAGTGGTTCCTTAGCTATTATAGCGTCCACATTGGACTCGCTTCTTGATCTTTTGTCCGGCTTTATCCTGTGGTTCACAGCATTCTCTATGCAGACACCAAACCCATACAGATACCCTATTGGGAAGAAACGTATGCAGCCATTGGTAAGTTAACCAAGTCACGTCAGAATCTTCCTACACACATCTTTATGCCCATTGAAAATCCGACGTGTCCTGTCCTTCTATATTTGCTCACCTCAGTTAATTGGCTTTATGTCAATCTGGAATACATCTTGTCTCATCTGTAGCAATTACTCTTTGCTATCTTCTCTGGATGACAGTCACATTAATTCTCAAAACATGTAACTGCAGTGACAAGAAGTCGTTTATGTTTCTAGTCGTGTGTCTTTATCTCTTTGCTGATAAAATAATATAAAACAATATAGAGACTTTGAGGTAGGATAGACCAATATAGGAGAAAATAAAGAACGCACAAGATTGACCTATTTACTGCTGGATTGTTTAGGTTGATGTGGGAGTCGGCTCTAAGTTATGGGTACTTATTGTGTGTAAATGCTTAGTAAATCAAGTTTAAATAATTCTCTCATCTGCGTAATAGATAGTGAAGTAGTAATTGAACATCCAAGATAGAGTTACCTTATCAATCTTTCACAGTTCCCACATCCGGAGAGTTAGGTTGCTATCTAGCATCTACACCTGTTTTCATAGTCCATAAATTTTCCACAATCTTGTTGTTCTTCGGAATATTATTCAAACATTGAAGATTCTCCACTTTTGCACTTGTTTATCCCTTGTTACGAAACAATGTGGATGGTTGGGCCCCTTATGGATGAAGTCCAGGGATTGAACCCTAGCACTTTGTTATGAATAAAGAGTTTGTTGGGAGAGGCAAACCCACTTCAGTGATCTCTACACCACAGCAGGATTAGTCTCTTGTTGTTGGCTGGGAACGCCCCCTGGTTTGCACCGGAAGAAAACGTGGACATAACTAGAGTTCCAAATGACTTCATTTTTTTTTCGTTTTCTCTGAAAGAAACTGTGTTTGAAACCTAGTATATCATATTGTCATATGATTGTGCCTAATAGGTGATGGTCTAATTGAATATTTGGTAGTACAATTGTCTTTTTGTCAGGGTCTATTGTTCATGCCGCATAGAACACTACATATTACCAACTTACATTCTACTGTAATTTGATTCTTCTAGGGAATTCTTGTTTTTGCTTCTGTCATGGCGACTCTGGGACTGCAGATCATATTGGAGTCTGTGCGCACACTAGTTTCGGATGTAAGTGATAGTTTACTGTATCTTTTGCCGTGATCCGAGATCTTCTTCTTCTTCTTACATTTGTGATAGGAAGTGAAATTGATCTTATAAGCATTCTGGATCCGTTACACATCCTTCAACCTTTATATTTTGTTTTAACTAGTCATCATCTTACTTATAGATTTTTATGAAACTCACATTCTCTGTGACTACCTCCTTTTCAGGATAACAAGTTCAGCTTGACCAAGGAACAAGAGCAATGGGTTGTTGGCATTATGCTTGCTGTGACATTTGTGAAATTCCTCCTGGTATTGTACTGCCGCTCTTTCACCAATGAGATTGTCAAAGCCTATGCACAGGATCACTTTTTTGATGTCATCACAAACATAATTGGACTTATTGCTGCACTACTGGCTAACTATGTCATCTACTGGTTGGATCCTGTTGGAGCTATCATTGTAAGTGAAGTTATTTTCTTTTCTCTTTTTTCTCTCAGCTGTCTCTCTCTGTGGTTGATGCTTCTTATCTGCGACATTAAGTGGGGATTTACATGGTTTCCTGATCCCTCTCGGTCTAGGGATTTGAACTTTTACCGGTCTCATTGTATACGTTTGTGTTGAATTTTCAGTTGTGGTCATCCTGTACGCCCTCTTCTAGGAATTAGTAAACGACACCGTTCCCGTTCTTACCTTTTTGGGAGTGCTTTTCCAGATGTACTCTTTCACTTGTGAAGTTACTATAGCGCAATTTGGCTGAACAGAGTAAGATTGCTAGGAAGCTGACTCAAGTATGTACCAATCTTACATTCCTCTTATTTGGAAGCTCTCTGTCCTAAGAGGTAATACAACTAAAAATAAGAAGGCACCACAGAAATATATTCATGGTAGAAACATATCGTTGAATGCTTAGAACTTAATCCAATGTCCTCAACAAATCGGAACTCAAATGTGGTGTAATATTGTCCTTTTAGCTAAAGCTTGATATATTTGAAAAGATTGACCAATGTGTATTCGAGTTATTAGTAGTTGAAAGCTTCTTCTAATTAGGTACAGTATGTGAAAAAGCTTCTCCTAATCTGGCTGAAAGAGCAAGATTGTTAGGAAGCAGACTCTAGTATGTACCAATCTTACATTCCTCTTTTTGTGGAACGATGAGAACCTAATCCATTGTCCTCAACAAATCAAAACTCAGATGCCGTGTTATATGTGTTGTCCTTTTAGCTAAAGCTTGATGTATTTGGAAAGATTGACCAATGTGTATTGAATGAATCGAGTTCTTCGTAGTTGAAGGCTTCTCCTAATTATGTACACACAGTGGGGCGTTTGGATGAGCTGAAGTAAGTGGGCGGTTTAGCTATAAGATTCTTTTAATCTGGACTGTTTGGATGCGATAGATTATTGTAAATTATTGGTAATTTTTTTTTGGTTAATTACAATCCGGAATTTCCTCCTTAATAATCTTAAATTCACTCAAAACAATCCGGAAATCCCCCCCCCAAATAATCCGGAATTACCCCCCCCCCCCCCCTCCCAAAAAAAATAATAAAAAAATCTGGAATTACTTTTTGGCGGAATCCCTGATTTTTGTCTGAGTTTGGAGACCGAAAAATTCAGATTTTTGACAATAATCGTCCTCCCGTTTTAATCTCATCCAACCAACATGTGAAAATGTTTCCAGTTATACTTCTCTATCCATCACGAGTTTTGTAGAATAATAATGCATATCAACTTGCAGCTTGCCCTGTACACAATCCGTACATGGTCATTAACCGTGTTGGAGAATGTTAATTCATTGGTGGGAAAAGCTGCTGCACCAGAATATTTGCAGAAGCTCACATACTTGTGCTGGAACCACCACAAAGCCGTTAGGCACATTGACACAGTCCGTGCATACACATTTGGCTCGCACTACTTTGTTGAGGTCGACATTGTCCTACCCGCAGACATGCCCTTGCAAGAGGCACACGACATTGGAGAGGCTTTGCAAGAGAAACTCGAACTCCTCCCAGAAATTGAACGGGCTTTTGTTCATCTTGATTATGAGTTCTCCCACAAACCAGAGCATGCACAGGCGCATCTTTAAATGCAAACTGTAACTGTTATTAGTAACTATTTGTACTTGTACTGAGCTGGTTATTCCTGCGTTTAGAACTCTGATTAGTCAATTGAAGGCCTGTTTTAGATTGGTCCTAGGTTGAAAGAGGCTTTGTCTTGTCTGAGTATCGGATTCATAGCTGATGGTTCGATCAATGCTAAGAAGACGCTTGCTTAAATCACATGTCAGTGTGTCTCAGGTAGTGAATTTTGGCCCGAAATTGTGTGTTTCTTGACTCTTGTCTTAGAAAAACTTTATGTAACCTCTGAATGGGTCCCCCTCTGAATTCTCCAATTAATCTTTCATGGTTAAAGAAACCACTAAGCACACAGTAAAAGAAACAAGAAATTAGGACTCCGTTTGGTTGTAGCAAAACATTTTCCTGTAACATGTTTTTCCCATGTTTGGTGTCTTGGTGCTGTTTGGTAGGAGGTAAAATATTTTCCGTAAAATGTTATTTAAAATGACTTACACATTTAAAATCCGTAAGAGCGTCTCCAATATGTCATTTATATAGCGGTTATTTTTAAAATATAAATAAGATGGAGAAAACGTTGTCTCCAACAACTCATACTAACACCTCCACCCTCAATAACCACCACCTACCTCCACCACGACACATCACCACCACCATCACTGTCACTGCCGTCACGGCCCACTGTTTTGGCAAGTGTCAACTAAACACGAGAAATAATTGCATAGAAAACTTTTTTCACACTATATTTTACGTGTAGAATATTTTCCCTTGTAAAACATTTTACTGCGAACCAAACAGAGCCTAGAAGCAACCATTTGGTATACTATCGTAAAACCTAGGAAACTAAATCGTGAGCTGATTATGATATTGATGGTGTCGGCTGAAAGTCCAAATAAAAAATTCGATGCAACTGAAAGGCGAGGCCGTGGGTGTCCAAGAAAGAAGATCGAACAGAAACCGAGTTGAGTACTGGTTTGGAGGTCGGGGCAAGATTTGATGGGGTCACGTCACGCCACTCTGCCTGGGTAATTCTCGAGGAGCGATGTCCCCAAGGACCATGACACCTGGGAGAAATTTCTCGGGCCATGCCTTCCTCTTCCCAAAAAAAACGCATGGGGGGAGCGAGTTCCCCTCACCTCACCAAAGACGTTTTGGAGGGAGTGAGAAGCTTGCGCTCGCATCTCCAGCAGGCAATGCAAATCGATTTATTATGCAAAATATAAAGAACTTGGGTGAAAAATGCGATCCAGCAGAACATGCATCCCCTCATGCAAAATAGATGTCATGCATCTTGATCGCCAAGTTTGGCGATAATCATCCCTCGCCATCTTAGTTTTTTCCTATTTTGTAGGTGTATTCCTATTTTTTTTGTTTTGTTCCTACTTTTTAGTAGACTTGTCCTAATATCATAATAATAGTAAATAATTTTATAAAAACTGATATGCCTATCTTTTAGCTTGTATTGCTGGAGTTTGTAATAAAATTTGTGGACATGCAAAATACAAAAATGTGATTTTATGTATAATTTGCATTTTTTTTACATAACATTGCTGGAGATGCTCTAAGCCACCAAGAGGGAGTTTCTCTTCTCTTCCTGACTTCCAATATGGACTTGTTATTCTATCTAGATACGACATCTCTATTCTCTCAGCCTCCATTGACAAACTGTTTAATTCACCGCACATCTCTTGTGGAACTTAATTGCGATTGTATTTGGTGACTCGGATGGGGAGAGAGCTAGCCTTGAGCAGACGAGGTTGATGAGGATCAACTCACACGCTCACGATGTTTTAGATATGAGCATTTTTAGGCCTAAGAAACAGAATCCCGGCCCGCCTAAGACATTTGAAGGCCTAAAACAGGTAATAATAAATTCAAGGACCCGAATTAGAGAAAAAATTACACAAAGAAGGAATATTTTAGAAGTGTAACTGTTTAACCTTTTTTAGGAAAACTTTTATAACATTATGATATCATATTTTATTTGTTTGACAACGTTTAGTGATGTAGAATTAGGGGTGCGATTTCGGTTCAACCGAACCGGAACCGAACCGATTGTAGCCGGAACCGGTCGGTTTCGGTTCGGTTCGGCGGTTCAAGTTCCGGGTTCGGTTCGGTTGAACCGGAACCGGGATTTTTGTTCTGCTAGAACCGAACCCGAACCGTGAACCGGAACCGGTTCCTTCACCGGTTCGGTTTCGGTTCGGTTCCGGTTATGAACCGGTCACTATTTATTATTTTTTTATTTTTTTGATTTGTTTGCCGTTGGAGTTTTCGGTTCCGGACCGGTTCTGGTTCCGGTTCCGGTTCGGTTCGGACCGGTTCCGGTTCCGTAAATTACAAAACCGAACCGTACCCGGTATACTACCGGGTCCGGGTCGGTTCGGTTCATCGGTTCGCGGGTTCGGTTCCTCGGTTCGGTTCAAATACACCGGTTTCGGTTCGGTTCTCGGTTGAACCGAACCGAAATCGCACCACTATGTAGAATCATAAAGGATGTGTACTACTCTGCGCGTAATACATTACACTTATTTTATCTGGCACTCACTATCCTTGCCATTTTTCATTAGTAAAAAACTAAGCCTTCACAGAGATTCAAACTTTGTGGCAACGTATGAATTATTAACATTCGGTTCTGACAGTTAAACATTAAAAGATGTAACTCACCTAATTTCATCTCTTCACCCCATTTTCTTATTTCGTACCTTAAACACTTGAAATTATCAAGTTATCCTTAAAAAAGCCCCCACATTCACGTTAATGTTTATGTGAAAGTTGGTAATTATTGTAATTTTTCTCCTTTCGGTGGTATATTTGTACAAAATAGATTTTTCTTAAGGATAAAAGACATTTTCCACCCTTATTTATTGATAAAATACATTTACCCCCAGATTTATCGATAAATACTTTTTGCACCCCTATCAGTGGATGGAGGGTGGACAGATAGCACCATTCTGTTACAATCCGCTAGTTGAGGGGTGCAAATTCACTTTTGTGACCATTTCACCCTTACATATTGTGGACAAATAACACATTTTTTTTATTATTGATATTCTTGATATTCTTGGTGTTCTGGAGCACCACTGCCACCACCACCACCACCACCACCACCACCAACAACAACAACAACAGATTCGCTAACAACCATTAACTAATCTTCAAAACCAACCCAACCAACTCCTGTAAACAGCCACCATCACCACAACCTATAGTACCAAATTCATCACCATCACCCCTTCATACAATCAACATCCTACTCAAATATCATCATCTAACAACCAAACTGCCAATTCAACCCAACCTAACCTCCAACTCCCTGCCACCAGCCTCCACTGCCACACAACAACCACGTGTTCCTTCTACCACCAACACCTCCATTCACAGCCGCACAACACCATCAAACCTCCTAAATTAACCATTACCCAATTCACCACCAGTACCTCCATCACAACAGATCACCAACACAACCACCTCCACCTATTAAACCACCTTAGACCACAACCTCCAATCACCATCACCATGACCACCATAAACAACCTGAAATTAATCCAATATGATTTGAAATTTCACCTCTCTACGAAACACTCACTATCACCTCAAACTCTTTGTATTAGTTGCAGCTTCCACCCAATACCCAGCAGCCATGGCCTAAAATCTTCTACCAACAAACCCTATCACCACTTAACCACCAAAACCAACCCTGATTTCACCACAGGCCTAACCTGCTACAAATTCCTACACTACAGCCCATGACCAAAACTAACCAACATCACTGCTACATAACACCCAATCCCCGACCAATTACCAGCCACCTCCATTACCAATTGACCTCCATTTACACCTGAACTAACCTGCAACAACCAGCAGCGCAACAGCAAACCGCAAAAGTCAAGAAGAAGAAGAAACAGAGAAAGAAAAGAAGAAATCAAAACTGTTCCCAGGGGATGTTCTTGCACCCACCCCTACCTCACTGTTTTTCCGAGAGTACACACATCACCACCACCTCTGTTTTAGGCACCACTCTGTCCATCTTTCCGGCTGTTCAAACTGGTGATACCCTTGAGCTGGCTTTTATACTAGTTTGTTATAACTTGGGGGTATTCGAGCTAGAACGATGTAACGAAATCAAGAACGAGACCCATATTTAACGCGGTTCACTAACGAAATCGCAGCGAACGAGCTAGCTATCTCCACGGACAAAACCTGATATATTATTGAGAAGATAACCCGATTACAATGCACGTCGTGACCACAACGGCCACGACGGCAACCAGAGACACCACACCCGAGACACACTACAAAAGCTCTAACAATCCTTCTAATCTAACTACGCGTCTGTGAGTGTGTATTTGTGTTGCCAAAGAGCATGTCCTTTATATAGCCAAATTGTGTGGCAAAAAAAGGTGCCTTGGGCATAAAGCCAACAAAAACCACCGCCTCACAACATGGAAACACTCCATGTCAATGTTGTCGCCTTTGACTCAAGTCACAACCCAACAAATCTCCACTTTGACTTGAATCATATCAGCAACCCGAAACCATAACCTGATGTTTCCCTCCTCAATCCTGACCGGATGCGTCATCCATAACAAAAAACGAGCACCCTACCGAAACAGATGTTCTGCAGCTGTATGTGAAACCCGAATCGCCAAATCCTTGCTCCAGCTACCCTGCATTCCTGCAACGAATGCGCTCGAAGCGAATACACTTTCAGAAACAGAAACAAGTGCTCCATCCAGAATCAGACTCGAATACATTCACTGAGAAAGCAGGAACGGATGTATTCCCGATGCGCCCAATTACGCCAAACAGACGCACCATGACAGAAGCCCATATGTCATTCAGACCAGATGCACCAATGACGAGTGCCACAAATTGTCATGCCAAATGCGCCCCGTATGCCTCAGATGCGCCAGATGCTAGCCAGAAACAGATCGCGCCAGATGCGAGCTCAATGTGCGTCATGGTACATGCCCAACAACAAATGCACGCCAGAACAGACCCGTGCATTATGTGCGCCAGAACCAAGAGCATATGCGCGTGCCAGAAATCTCACGCGCCAGGTGCTCCATGTCGTTGCTCCAACTCCAAAGAGTTCCTGAAACGCATGAGCCAAAACTTGATTCAATTCACACGCCAGATGCTCCACCCCGGGAGCTGGATTGCGCCTCAACGTCAATCGCCAGACCGCCATATGCGCGTGAACCGCCAGATTTGCGCCAGTACCGAATGCGTGCTGGATTTGCCAGATCCCTTGCACGCCTAATCAGACGCGCGCCAGATTGCTCGACAAGAGCCCTGAATAGCCCCCTCCACAGAGATTCAGATGGTGGGTGTACCTGCTTCTCTCTCACAAACAGATCGATCTTGATCGCCAAACCAACATCGTTCTTGGGGGAATCTCGAAACCCAACTCCACATAGCCTGCTCCACCCGAATCGCGAAACCCTAGCTTTATGTTTTACAAAAACGTGAAACCCTAGCTCTCGGCTCCACCCAGATCTTGAAACCAGGCTCTGACACCAGTTTGTTGAAACTGGTGATCCCCTCGACCTGGGTCTGATACCAGTTTGTTATAACCTGGGGGGTGTTCGAGCAAGAATGATGTAACGAAATCAAGAACGAGACAGATATTTAACGTGGTTCACTAACAAATTCGCAACGAACCCGCTAGCTATCTCCACGGACAAAACTCGGTATTTTATTGAGAAGAGAACCCGATTACAATGCACGTCGTGACCACAACGGCAACCTGAGACACCACACCTGACACACACTACAAAAGCTCTAACACTTTTTCTAATCGAGCTACCCGTCTGTGTGTGTATTTGTGTTGCCAAAGAGCATGTCCTTTATATAGCCAACTTGTGTGGCGAAAAGAAAGGTGACTTGGGCACAAAGCCAAAAACGACCACCGCCTCACAACATGGAAACAATCCATGTCAATGTAGCCGCCTTTGACTCAAGTCACAACCCAACACCGGCGAAGACACAACCTCAATCTCCAACCTCGTCGCTTACATCACGGGTCTTCAGTGGGAGAGGGAGAAAGAGAGAGCAAATCGAGAGGTTGGGGAGGGGGAGTTTGGGTGTTCTTCGATTCAAGAGGTAGAGGAGGAATAGGAGAAAGAGATCTGGTGTTGGGTGTGATGGTGATTGTTATTCGTTGTTTTGGTCCAGAAGAACAGAGGGAGAGGAAGAGAGAGCAGATCGATCGGAAGAGAAGAGAAGAAGAGAAGAGGAAGAGTTAAGGTTGTTAGGGTTAGGAAATGAGGAGGAAAGGCATTCATAGTGGGGTAGTTTCTCAATTTTCGGGGGTATTTTATCTTTTCACCTCTCTGTTAGTCCTCTGTCCGTTTTAACACTGACAGGGCTACAAAAAGTATTTATCGATGAATCAAGGGGAAAATGTATTTTATCGATAAATGGGGTAGAAAATGTATTTTACCCTTTCTATAATTCTTGTGCCCTTCCTCCCCATGGAGGAAGAGGTCGGGCGAGTGGTATATATAAAAACACGACGTGAGTGTGGTGTGTGTGTTGGGGGAGGGGGGTCCTTCGTATAGGATCGGCCCTGACTCCATCATAAGACCCGAGGGATCCCTGGGGCAAGGGCCCTTGCAAAGAGGTGCTCTGTGTATTTCGAAGGGTCCATGGTGTTGGAATAGATGCCCTAGAGGCAATCTAGTTTAGTATGAATTTGTACATGGCTAGAAAATTCATTTATTATTTATTGGATATTTAATATAATGAAGTCCTTAGATTTAATTGTGTTGTTTATCTTAAATATCCCTAGTCAAGTATAATGATTAAATGGGACAATCATCTATAGACTAGTATGGGGTTGGATTGATATGGAGATATCACGATCCAACACATAGGTGTGCATTAGGGAATGTTGCACTGGATTGACCCATCTCCGAGAAGGCTACATACATGTTATGTTGAGTCACAAGTGCTTCTCGCGGTGCAATGGTATTGTCATCCTTAGACTTGAAGTCACTAGATATTCTAGTTGTGGATCATTGTGATCTTGGTAGCGTTAAACGCTACACCGTAACTGGGTAGTTATAAAGGCGTGTACTGGATACAATGAGAAGCAAGCTTAGAGATCGTAGTGGACGTAGAGAGGATTTGCCCCTCCCACATAACGGGAGCAAATATCCTAGGCCACTCGAGGGATAGTGATTATGGAATGTCTGGCCAGACTCAAATAAATCAATATAGGATATTGATGTTATTTGCACGAATAAGGCTATTCCCATGGATCGAGAAACTATGGATTGGATATACGAGTGTGACTTGTATGTCTCGTGTCCAATCCGGATATGGAGGCAAAGGGATGAGACAATTACTTGTACAAAGGTTGTCAAGATGACTATTCTATTAGTTGGCTAGAATGGATATTTTGCTAGAAACCGCTCCATATTAGCAAATAGTTGCTACCAACTAGATAGAACCTATGGGGTCACACGCTATATAGAGTTGAACTAGATTTAGGAATTAATTAATTGGATTAATTAATTAGAAGGATCACTTTGCAAACCCTTGCAAACTTAGTAGGGACTAATTTGCAAGGAAGGGACTAAATTGAATTCTAGTTGGACTAGAATAAGTCCTTTAGGTAGTTAACAAGGAGTTGTTGGACTATATAAAGGACCCTCCTTCCTTCCTTCCTCACATAACTTATGCTCATTAGTGAACATAACAAGAGTGGGAGAGAACAAAAGGAGAGAGAGCAAGCAACAAGGAGGGCCGACGCCGCCCCTTGCCGCCGCCCTCACCCCGTCGGCCAAAAGAGGCCGAAAGCCTCTTTTTGTCTCGTTTTGCGTGATTCGTTCATCCTCTTCCTAATCCGGGCTAGCACCAAGGAGTTTGGGAGATCTAGGATCAACTCTAGGCGTGGATCAACTATAGAGAACGTGACATTATTCGCGTTTGAAGTCATCAAGGAGAACCCAAAGGTGTGTTTATGATTTCTTACCTTTACTATCGTTATGTCTCTAGACTTGTGATCCTTGGAGGGTTTTGCATGGTTTATGTTTTATTATGCTTCCGTTGCGCGATCCATGAATCAAAACCCTACAGTGGTATCAGAGCCACAGGTCATAGAGCATAAATGTGGTTTATGTGTTACGTTCTTGTTGTTTTACACCTTAATTTGATTGTTTATCGCGTAAAACAAAGACAAATCAAGCATGGGATGCAATTTGTCAATAATTACTCATAACAAGATCCAATTTTTGCATTGGATGCATGAATTGGTGAGTTTGAGAAATTTTAGGATCTTAGATCTAGGGTTTGGGCATCCTTGGGGAAGAAGGAGTTCTCCCAAAACAAGGAAACAACCAAACTTGGGCACCAAGCAAGGGAGTTGTTTTGGAAACAACTCCCATAGAAGGGTTCGGCCCCCCTAGGGACCGCCCCCTTGCTTGCCGCCCAAGCTTGGGAGCCCTAAGGGGCCGCCCTAACCCGCGGGCCTAGCTTGCGGGTTTCGGGCCGGCCCGGCCCTAGGGCCTTGTGGTTCACTTTAATGGGCTCGAGCAATTGGATTGTTGGGCCCATGGACCGTTTTAACCCTGGAAATCCTAAAATCAATTAAAATTGACCAAGCGCGTTAAAATTGGATTTTAACTGTTTATGTGCAAATCGCATGGTGATTGGATATGGCCTTAGGATGTGGTTTGATGTGGATGTTTAATTTTGTGGTTTGGTTTTACGGCCTGCGAGCTGATCAATTAATTGTAATAATTAATTAGGGTTTTATGGCCCGCGTGCCATTTTTTTTTCTCAACTTGTGAGATTTATTTTATTTAGTATAGATGTTAGTTAGTGCTAGATAAAGTAGATTGTTAGCCAAGATTGGAGAAAAGAAGCCCAAAGCCAAAGAAGCCACAAAAGATGGAGCATGAAGCATGGAGCATTCCACATGACTATGAAGGATGGACCAAGAGATAAAGACACATGGAGATGTGTTTGCTTAGGGTTCATAGATAATTCCATTGGCTTGGAATTATCTTAGTCTAGAAAAGGCCATATCCACATCACGTTTAATTTCTGTTTTGTGGTTGTTTATTTATTATCTTATTATTTGTGTGGTTGGTGTATGGATGATGCATGCAATTAGGATAATAAGATAATTAGACAACCCGGATCTATTATTTGGAGTTGTGCCCAAACTCAAATAGATAGATTAGTTGATATTGATCAACAAAACAATTAAAAATTGAATTTAAAATCCATCAAATTTTAAATATTGTGTTCTTGCCTTCTCGTTATTTAAACACTCATTATCATCATTATTTATCAAGCTTGTGCGTGCCAAAGCATGGCGACTTGGTTCATAATGATGGAATGCGATGGCACGTAACAATGTGCAATTGTTTAGATAAGAGGTTGAGCACAACTAGGCTATTAATTTGATTAAGAAACCTAGAGGCAATCAATTGGGATTATCCACAAGGATGGATAAATAAGGAGTTATTTGCCCGATTAAACCAAGAGTTGCATATGGGATGCAATTGGAATTGTTCCTACCTAAAGTAGTCAAATTATGGGTGACTTGCCAAAGCAAGCTCATAAGGAGATGAAAAGATGGATCTTGGCCCACTAGAAAATATAAGGATATTTTCCGCATTAATATCTTGAGGGTTATTAATCCGTAGAAAAATAGTGGGAGCTATATTTAATAAACTAGCCATTATTAAATATAGTCAAAAATTCACAAATACTAAAACTTGCGTATTTTCCTTTTTGTAGAATTCCAAATGGCAAACAACTCATCGAGTTCACAACATTCCCTACGATCTGTCATTGAGAAGGACAAGCTCTCTGGAACCAACTTTCTTGATTGGTACAGAAATTTGAGAATTGTTCTCAAGCAAGAGAAGAAACTGTACGCAATAGAGGAGCATGTTCCAGAAGGTCCAGAGAACCAGACACCTGCTGCCTTAAAGGCGTATCAAAAGCGTGTTGATGACGCTAATGATGCGGCCTGCCTTATGCTTTGCACCATGACTTCTGAGCTTCAGAAGCAACACGAAAACATGAATGCTGTCGATATGATCGAACATCTAAAGCAGCTCTTCCAAGAGCAGGCAAGGGTAGAGAGGTATGAGGTTTCAAAGGCACTGTTCAAATGTCATCTGGCATAAGGGAACCCGGTGGGACCCCATGTACTCCGAATGATCGGGTACTTGGAGAATCTCGCCCGACTGGGGTTCCCGGTCGGCCAAGAGTTGGCAACCGATCTCGTGTTGCAATCGTTGCCCGAGAGTTATGGACAATTCATTATGAACTATAACATGAACGAGATCGTTAAACCACTGCCAGATTTACTCAACATGTTGAGGACGGCTGAACAGAGCATCAACAAGGGTAAGGGCAAGGCCATCATGATGGTGCAGAAAGGAAAGGGCAAAAGGTTTGCCTCTTCCTCCAAGGGCAAAGGAAAGTCAGTTGCCAAGTCCAAGGAACCAGCCCTTAAGCCCATTGGTGGCATTGCCAAGGTCGTGACTAAGGGTGAATGTCACTACTGCAGTCAGCCTGGACACTGGAGGAGGAACTGCCCAAAATATCTGGAGGACAAGAGGCTTGGAATAGTGATTCCACCACCACCAGGTATTTTTGTTGTGGATGTCAATTTAACTGTCTCTACATCATGGGTATTAGATACTGGATGTGGATCTCATATTTATCGAAATATGCAGGATCTAAAGAGAAGTAAAAGATTGGCTAAAGGGGAGGTAGATCTGCGCGTTGGGAATGGAGCAAAGGTTGCTGCGTTGGCCATAGGCGTGTGCGAGCTATCTCTGCCTTCATGATTAGTTTTAGAATTAAATAATTGCTATTTTGTGCCTGCTATGAGCAGAAACATTATTTCTATTTCTTGTTTGGACAAGGATGGTTTTATTATTTCAATAAAGAACAATTGTTGTTCCTTTTATTTGAATAATATTCACTATTTTAGTGCGCAATTATTTAATGGACTTTATGTCCTTGATCTAAGCAATCATGTCTACAACATTAATACCAAGCGGATTAAAATAAATGATTTAAATCCTGTTTATTTATGGCATTGTCGTTTAGGCCACATAAATGAGAAACGTGTATCTAGACTCCATAAGGATGGATTACTAGACTCATTTGATTTTGAATCATATGAGAGGCTTGTTTATTGGGAAAAATGACAAAGTCCCCTTTCAATAAGAAAGGTGAGAGGACTAGTGAGCAATTGGCGCTCATACATACCGATGTGTGTGGGCCATTTGCCACGCCAGCCAGGGGTGGTTATGTCTACTTCATTACATTTACTGATGATTACAGTAGATATGGATTTGTGTACCTTATGAGGGCAAAATCCGAATCCTTTGAAGTGTTCAAAGAATTCAAGAATGAAGTAGAGAAGCAACTTGGCAAAAGTATCAAGGCTCTACGATCGGATCGCGGAGGAGAATACTTGAGCCAAGAGTTTGACGACTATCTTAGAGAGTGTGGGATCGTGTCCCAACTCACTCCACCCGGAACGCCACAATGGAATGGCGTGTCCGAGAGGAGGAATCGAACCCTATTGGATATGGTTCTATCTATGATGTGTCAAACCGATCTTCCATTATCATTTTGGGGCTACGCTCTATTAAGTACAGCTTTCACCATTAACCGTGTTCCATCTAAATCAGTCATGAAGACACCATATGAGATGTGGAGTGGGAGGCGTCCCACACTGTCGTTCATGAGGATTTGGGGCTGCGATGTCTATGTAAAACGTTTACAATCAGACAAGCTAGGGCCTAAATCAGATAAGTGCAAATTTGTGGGGTACCCTAAGGAAACTAAGGGATACTACTTCTACAATCCAACCGAGAACAAAGTGTTTGTTGCTCGGACCGGCGTGTTTCTAGAAAGAGAATTTGTCTCTAAAGAAGCAAGTGGGAGGAATGTAGAACTTGAAGAAGTTCAAGAACCACAAATCACTGAACCAATTATGGAACATGAACAGGAATCACAAGCAGTTGTGGAGCCATCTGTTCAGGTAACACAAGAGCTTCGTAGATCTAGTAGAGTGCGCCAGGAACCCGAGAGGTATGGACTTCTCGTAACCGATTCCGGTGACACGATGCTCATAGATGATGAGCCTACTACCTATGAGGAGGCCATGAGTGGCCCAGACTCTCAGAAGTGGCTGGAAGCCATGAGATCCGAGATGGAATCCATGTATACCAACAAAGTATGGACTTTGGTGGAACCACCCCATGGGGCGCGGCCCATAGGGTGCAAGTGGGTCTTCAAGAAGAAGATCGACATGGATGGTAATGTGATTACCTATAAGGGCCGATTGGTGGCTAAAGGATTCAGACAGATTCATGGTATTGACTATGATGAAACCTTTTCACCAGTCGCTATGACCAAATCCATCTGAATCCTACTTGCAATTGCAGCATACTACGACTATGAGATTTGGCAGATGGATGTCAAAACAGCATTCCTTTATGGGAATCTCCTCGAGGACGTGTATATGATACATCCGGAGGGTTTTGAGGATCCAAAGCAAGCCAACAAATTCTGTAAGCTGCAACGATCCATTATGGATTGAAGCAAGCTTCTAGGAGTTGGAATCGACGTTTTGATGAAGTGGTCAAAGAGTTTGGCTTCATCAGAAACGAAGATGAGTCTTGTGTCTACAAGAAGGTTAGTGGGAGCTCTGTAGCTTTTCTGGTCTTGTATGTGGATGACATACTACTCATTGGAAACGACATTCCCATGCTGCAATCTGTAAAAGATTGGCTAGGAAAGTGTTTCTCAATGAAGGACTTAGGGGAAGCAGCCTATATACTCTGTATAAAGATCTATAGAGATAGATCTAAGAGGTTGCTAGGCCTAAGTCAAAGTACATATATTGACAAGGTGTTGAAACGGTTCAACATGCAAGATTCCAAGAAGGGATTCTTGCCCATGTCACATGGAATCACTCTTTCGAAGAGTGGTTGTCCTTCCAATGAGATTGAGAAGGAACGCATGAGTAGGATTCCCTATGCCTCGGCCATAGGATCTATCATGTACGCCATGTTATGTACTAGACCAGATGTGTCATATGTCTTGAGTATGACAAGCAGATACCAATCCAATCCAGGTGAGAGTCACTGGATTGCTGTCAAGAACATCCTAAAGTACTTGAGAAGAACTAAGGCTGCTTTCTTGATATTTGGCGGTGAGGAAGAGTTGCGTGTAAGGGGTTACACTGATGCAAGCTTCCAAACCGACAGAGATGTCTTTAGATCACAGTCGGTGAAACAACCCGAAATTTAAATATATATTTTAGGAACAAATATGCATGTTTATAGCAATATTGAGTATAAACTGACATCTATATTTAATATTTTGTGGTACCATTGCTAGGTGACTATGTCATAATAAAATTAGAATAGAGTATGTACCATATAGACATGTATATATACGTATATATATCACATTTATATTTAATAGTGTGTATCACTATAGTGTCACATATACTACGTGGTGACTTTTATCACGACATACCAATAATATCACACCCGATTATTTTCTAAGAAATCCGGAATGTTATCTTCGTCACAAAATTTTCAGCCACAATTACATATAGAGACGGCAATCATTTCCGTAAAAATTGGATCATGCCGTCTGATGAAACAAACATGCCACTATTCTCTTATCTCTTGCATTATTTTCCTATATCTTCTACTTTTACTTCTTCTTCATACTTCTTCATTTCCTCCTATAAATACCACCTCCCGTAGCTTCATTTCACCACACCAACACAGCTACAACCCCTCTCACTTTCATAATCAGCTCATCATCCTTGCCATCTCCACCACAACCAACACCACCATAGTTCACCGCCGGAAAACTCCATAACCACCAACTCAAGCTCTCTCTCTCTCATCTCAAACCAACACGAGAACCATACCCACCACCCCTCAAGTCACACACTCACTCCCTGATATTCATAGCATCATTAAGAAGCAAAGAACCGGCCAAAACAACCACCCGAATCAGCCCCAACAGCCGCAACAAGCAGCAACCCGCAACAGTAGCAGCGGCTGCTGGACAGCGGCTTGTTCTTGCTGTATCTCCTTCGTTACAACTCGGAATTGGCCCAAATTTTAACCACAACTTCCCCTACTTGTCCTCTACAACTTTCGTTCTTTGGCCCCGACCAAACGGAGTCAAAACAGAGCCCGAATTCACCCCGCGCTGAAACTGCTTTAGCCGAACAGCACCAGTGGGCAGCGGTGTTGTTCTTCCTTGTTCTCTTCCATTTTAGCTCCAAAACGACCTCCGTTTTCTCCTACATATCCCCCTACTTGTTATCTATAACTTTAATTCTTTAACCACGTTCAAAAGAGGTCAAAACGGATCCCGAATCGTTGCACAACTTGAACTACACTTGCAACGTCAAGTAGCTACCTTCATCACCAACTCCGCCAACGACCACCACTTGGGACACGGCTGCTACCGTCCACTCCGTGACACTCCAAGGACTTCCTTAACACCATTCTCACAAGCCGAAGAGGTTCAAACAGCCAGCGCTAGGTCACCGCTCATTTCATCGGAACCTCGGTATAACTTCATTTTCCCGCGTCGCATTTTACATGTTCTTGCATATTCGTACTCTCACACCTCCCGGAAGTCATTCATGTTGAACTAGTTGAAAACGGAACGTTAGAAATGCATATAACAATTATTCTTCAAATGGGGGTTATAAATGTATTTTCTAGAACTAGCAACAACTCATGTTTTTGAGAATTAGACAAGTCTAGGGGGAGGTAAGTGTACAACTACATTTCTAGCTATCCTACATTATAAATACCTAAGTACTAATTAGATGTTAGTATAATAAATAATGATTAGTAGTTAGTAAATAAATATCATTGTGAGTAGGATGAAGATTAGTAAATTAATATTAATATTAGTTAATATTAGATTTGATAAATTAATATAGTGTTTTTATAAATAAATTTTGGTTAGTCGTTTTGACAAATAAATAATATCTTAGTACTTAATTAAGGGACATCCTTAAAAATTCGACTAGGTCATCACCGAGTAATTAACTAGAATCAACCCGCTTGACATTATAGGACATTTGCATATTAAGCGATTAATTATTAATTAGGATTTATCCTTATTGTAGACACCGAATTCATAGACGAAGGCTACGTCGGCTACATCTAAACTACCGCCGGGACTTGTAGGTGAGTTCGTAGGCTCAACCCTTACTCTTCAAAACGCGTGTTTAACTATAATGTCTCTATTTGCCTTGACTTGAGCTTTAAATGTTTTGAACGCATTTCTTATGCTTACTCAATACTTGTGGTTGCTAAACATGTCATTGTGTTAATTGAACTCCTTACTTTCACATGTTGGAATTCAATATTTTGAGAACTTGTCACTCGAGAAGAAGTGATTTCCACTACTTGATGATATTTTAGAAATGATAACAATGAGACTTTTCAGAATGTTTAAGCTACTAATCACGTAAAGTGAAAACATGAACTCTCGGGGACTTGATATGGATTGACCAAGCAAAGCTTGGGACTTGATATGGATTGACCAAGCAAAGCTTGGGACTTGATATGGTTTGACCAAGCAAAGCTTGGGACTTGAGTCGAAGGTGGCTCTATGGTTCCCCTGGGGCGCATTAGCACAGGGTAAGGCTCTAGTACTACTCTCTTGGGACAACAGTTTCCCTCGTAGGGGGTGTCGACACTTAAGGTCTAGATGCTGAGGTGAGATTGGTTCGGACGAGCGGATTATTTCGCCGTTCACACTGGATATGATTATTGGTACTGAATCTCCCCGATTAAAGAACTAAACTGATTTTTGGAATCAACGAACATGTCATAACTTATTTTAATACTTACATGTGCCTCACTCTGATTTACGCGTTGTGATGCGTTCTCATTCAGTTTTTACTGACTTTTACTGTGGTGTTATTGTTTTGTAAAACCACCACAGGAGAGGCCTACGTTGGGGATGGGGACGTCGCATACTAGTGGAAGTATCACCTCGCTTGAATAAAGTAGTAATTTCATTATTCCGCTGTTTGTAATAATGGTTTGTAATAACTCTGAACAAGGCTTGTGAACTTTTTATGTAATAAAGTGTGTTTTGTGAATCCGAAGCAAAGATCCTTTCTCCTGATCATGGTGGTTAATTCTCCATGAGAAGAGCACGCCTGGAATTTCAGTAATGAAAATTTGGGGGTGTTACAGTCGGGATATGTGTTTTGCCTGAATGGAGCAGCGGTGAGCTGGAAGAGTTCCAAGCAAGAGACGGTGGCTGATTCTACAACAGAGGCTGAGTACATTGCAGCAAATGGCGCAGCAAAGGAAGCTGTTTGGATCAGAAAGTTTGTTTCTGAACTTGGTGTGGTCCCTAGCATTGCGGATCCAGTCGAGTTGTTTTGCGACACCACTGGGGCGATCGCGCAATCAAAGGAACCAAGATCGCACTAGAAGTCCAAGCACGTGCAAGTGGGAGACTGTTGGAATAGATGCCCTAGAGGCAATCTAGTTTAGTATGAATTTGTACATGGCTAGAAAATTCATTTATTATTTATTGGACATTTAATATAATGAAGTCCTTAGATTTACAATTGTGTTGTTTATCTTAAATATCCCTAGTCAAGTATAATGATTAAATGAGACAATCATCTATAGACTAGTATGGGGTTGGATTGATATGGAGATATCACGATCCAACACATAGGTGTGCATTAGGGAATGTTGCACTGGATTGACCCATCTCCGAGAAGGCTACATACATGTTATGTTGAGTCACAAGTGCTTCTCGCGGTGCAATGGTATTGTCATCCTTAGACTTGAAGTCACTAGATATTCTAGTTGTGGATCATTGTGATCTTGGTAGCGTTAAACGCTACACCGTAACTGGGTAGTTATAAAGGCGTGTACTGGATACAATGAGAAGCAAGCTTAGAGATCGTAGTGGACGTAGAGAGGATTTGCCCCTCCCACATAACGGGAGCAAATATCCTAGGCCACTCGAGGGATAGTGCTTATGGAATGTCTGGCCAGACTCAAATAAATCAATATATGATATTGATGTTATTTGCACGAATAAGGCTATTCCCATGGATCGAGAAACTATGGATTGGATATACGAGTGTGACTTGTATGTCTCGTGTCCAATCCGGATATGGAGGCAAAGGGATGAGACAATTACTTGTACAAAGGTTGTCAAGATGACTATTCTATTAGTTGGCTAGAATGGATATTTTGCCAGAAACCGCTCCATATTAGCAAATAGTTGCTACCAACTAGATAGAACTTATGGGGTCACACGCTATATAGAGTTGAACTAGATTTAGGAATTAATTAATTGGATTAATTAATTAGAAGGATCACTTTGCAAACCGTTGCAAACTTAGTAGGGACTAATTTGCAAGGAAGGGACTAAATTGAATTCTAGTTGGACTAGAATAAGTCCTTTAGGTAGTTAACAAGGAGTTGTTGGACTATATAAAGGACCCTCCTTCCTTCCTTCCTCACATAACTTATGCTCATTAGTGAACATAACAAGAGTGGGAGAGAACAAAAGGAGAGAGAGCAAGCAACAAGGAGGGCCGCCGCCGCCCCTTGCCGCCGCCCTCACTCCGTCGGCCAAAAGAGGCCGAAAGCCTCTTTTTGTCTCGTTTTGCGTGATTCGTTCATCCTCTTCCTAATCCGGGCTAGCACCAAGGAGTTTGGGAGATCTAGGATCAACTCTAGGCGTGGATCAACTATAGAGAACGTGACATTATTCGCGTTTGAAGTCATCAAGGAGAACCCAAAGGTGTGTTTATGATTTCTTACCTTTACTATCGTTATGTCTCTAGACTTGTGATCCTTGGAGGGTTTTGCATGGTTTATGTTTGATTATGCTTCCGTTGCGCGATCCATGAATCAAAACCCTACACATGGTGCTTAGCAGACCATGTACATGACTCTGGAGAACGCAAAGGGGGATGCATGCGAAAACGAAGAAGTTGACCCTAACCGGTGCGAGTGCGACATAGACGTCAGTATGTTATTGTCAAGACCCGCCATGGAAATTTACCGGAATCCCTTTTGCGCAGAAAGAACCCGCATGAATCAAGCTAGGACATTTTCAACCACTAACAGGGCAAGTTGGAACATTCTACTTTCCAGATATTACAATGGCGTCTTCATCGCAGGTAGAAGCAAAAGTTTGTTGTTCAGAACCTCCGCATAGGAAGTTGAAGCGAGTGCACTATAGAGGGGATTGCTCTGACAAGAGAGATTGAACTCAACAGTTTTATTTTGGAAAGTGGGCGTTGGGCCATTAATGCAATTGAGCCCAAAAATTATGGAGTATTAAAGGTACAGAACGTTGAAAATATTGTTGGGAAATATTAAACTTGCTAAACTTCGATGACATTTGTACTTAAAAGCAGTATTAGTTATCTTTTCTTTTTGGGGAACAGTATTAGTTATCTTATACATATGTTAGTTAATACGTTATTTTTTAGATGAATAAAATAAATTTCAACACATGGATTGGGTTTGCATTCGATTTTTTTTTTAATGCTCTGGGTGTGGACTTTTAAGTGCTAGCTTGATCAATGAGCTGGACAGGAATTGAATTCACATTTTCAAATTTCCAACGGTGACACAATAGGATCTATGACCATCTTTAGGCGGGAGTGTTCATTTATGGTCAAAGTTGGGACCCGGGCAGGGGTTATGGGAACTCGAATGCTAGGTTAAGCCATTTTCTTGTACTTTTTATTTGTGTTTTCAGATTGGTAGAGTTGCGAGAGGGGAGCCAATGCGAATTTGAGGCATGAGTGCCCTAATTTGTGCCTCTTTTTGTCCAACATTTTTGAAAAAATAAATGATTGTTTTTTTTTTTTGAACTATGTTAGCGCTGAAATGAGGTAGTATCCAAAAACCGAGACACTGCAACTATTTTGAAGTCCCTGTATAAAATCAAGTCTTGAGTTCAAATTAATTCACGACACTATTTTTTTTATAGGAAAACGAGACACTAATTGTGGGATGACTGGATGAGAGTGACTTGAACCAGAGTCTTAGGCACTAAAACACTAATGAACATAATTTGGAAAATGAAGTGACTCGAGCAAGAGATTGGTGCGTGGTACTGTACCTATGTTACCACTTGTGGGCTAGCATGCAGGAAAGTTATATTCGTCCGAGAACCTAATTTGCAACTTTGTAGGTGGAAGTGAACTAATTAACCCTGACCCACAGTAAAATTCACAACAATGACCAAGTTGATATAATTAGTGGCCAACCCCAAACCGAATATAGAATTTTCAGCCAATAGAAAAAGAAAAAGGACAAAATAGCAATGATCCCGTGCACGTCTATAATTAGTGTGTGTTTGCGTTGCTGGTTTGAGGTGCACATGCTCATGACGACAACACATTCCATCTACGTATTCATTTGACCATAATACCGTCCACATTCATTTGCGTTTACTATTTTTATTCAATTTTCTCGTCCCATCTCCTGATGATGTAGTGCAATACATAAACAAATAATTGATGATCGTGATTTATTATATTATTGGAAAAGAAATGACAATGAATTGTAAACATCTCGCGTCCTTTATTTACTTTTTGCGGAGCTTGAACATATGTTTTTCTCACTAGATTTATGTGGTTATATCCTTAGTCTATTAAATTAATAATTTATTTTGAGGATAACTTAAATTAATAATTATTCTCACATCACAACCACTGGACTACTAAAGGGTCGTTTAGCTTCTAGTGGCTGAACAGTGAATGAAGTAAAGTCGTGACCGTATCGTGGCATCGGAAGTTAACATCTGAAAGAAAGTCGCAATAGATATACGGTAATAAGATAAAAAAAAAAAAAAGTGCTCCTAAGAAGAAAATAACCGTCTTATATCAAAAGATGATAGAATTTAAGCGGTACTGGACTACCTTTTTCACATAATTGCAACGCCAGTCATGACAGTTCCACATACTTGTAAACATTATATGACAAACTAAATTGAAGAATTCATAATACCATCAAATTAATCGTATTAATAGTATAATTATCACTATCTCTGCCAACAAATTAATTTAATGAGCTACTATTTACGGATATCCATCTCTCATACAAACACACTCGATGACTAGCCATATTAACTTAATGGGTGGACTCACATGTTAAAGTAGAAGTACTAACGTTTGTTATTGGTAAGTAGTTTTAATCAAAGGGTAAGTGGTTTTTGGGCAATTTGAATAGACAAGAATTGGTTGAGTAAACTAATGATGGGATGCTGATGACGACGATCAGTTATGATTCATTCAAAAGCCAGGTAGATGTGAGATAAAGTCATTGAACTGTGAAGTCATGTTTGGTGAGGTACAAGGTTTTGTTTACTAGAGTGGTATGATTTTTTATAGGGTTAAATAATACTACCCCATAGCCCCCCGACAAAGAATGTTCACATGACACTACCGTCTAATAGATAAATGCAATTGATTTCCATGGCTATTTATACATCCATCATATAAGTTTTAGGGGATATATCTTTGTTATCCATTATTAAAATTGCAATGGAAAAACTATGCAAAGCTCGTACTATATTGTTCTACCTAACTACTGGTATAAGGCTATTTTAAAACAATCCCATTAACAATTTTTCACTCTTCCATTAGTCAAAAAATCATTTTTATTACTATATGTCGAAAGGAAAGGACACATTTCCTGTATAGTTAAACAACCTTCCGGAAAGTTAGTCATCTTCTTCAGTTGCAGCTTCCGTTTTCGTGTGGTAAAATCTTGTCTTTTAAAATTTGAGAGAAGGCAAAGTACAAAGGGACCTAAGGCTAGCCATAGTGGGCTAGACATTCCACTATCAGTAACAAGCTTTCGAAAACTGCGTCCTCCTGGAGTCGGAACGACTTCAACAGATAAAGCTCCTAAAGCCTATGACACGTAATGATGCGCCTGACTGAACTTATGAGGTCTACTATATTTTTTATCTAAAAAAGTAATGATAAATTTGTTCACAGAAAAGGTGCTATAATGATTATTTCTTATTAAAATAGGCAAAATTACACGACTATCAGTGATAGACTCACACCGTGAGATTAAATGCATCATAATTAAATTTCCACCCAAAATTAAAGGTATCACAGTTAGATATGTCTGGAAATCTGGCACAGTAAATTAGTGAAAGTGTCTTTGTATTAAATTCAGAAGGGTGAAAGTGTATTTCCACCTGTGTAATCCCTAAAACTCACACACACATAAATACTTAATGACAATGTGGCAATGATCGGATGTCATTTTTATAAAAAGAACATTGACATTAATTAAAATAATATGTTAATACAAACAATACGATCATGAATTTTCTTCACTTCCTCACGCCTAGCAAAAGAAATAGAAAGAGAATCAAAATACGGACTATCTTCCTTTATATCTTCGATGATTGTGAGAATTGAAAATTCATTTGAAGAAAAGAGATTCAAGACTGAGTTTCTTGAGTATGTAAGAATTTCAGCATATTTGTAATCATGAGAAAGGAGCCAATTCAGAGTTTTAGAGATGCCAATTATTTCTGCCTGCAGGGGAAAAACTACCTGAATTTTAAGGTAACCATCTTCAGTAACCGAATAATCACGCATCCATTTCTTTAAATGGCAAGAAAACGTTTCCACCAATGTTTCTTTCATTTTTTAGTGTAAAGGGTTGCATCCAGGACCTTGATAAGTAGATATGAGGGTCACAAAGATATTTCAGATTATTCTTTCATTTTTTACATTCCAGAAATAATAGGAATCATTAGAAATATTTCTTAAATATTTTGCTCGAATTATACCTTTTTTTAACTTTCTTCAAATAAATTGTAACACAACTGTTGAGACTAAAAAATAAAACTAATAAGACAGTTTAAAAGTAACAATTTTAATTTATTACTACATTAAAATTATAAAACTAATAAGACAGTTTAAAAGTAACAATTTTAATTTATTACTACCTCCGTTTCTTCTCTATCACACCGGTTTAACTTTGTCACCATTCATTGGGTCACTTTGACTCGGTGATTTGTGTAGCAAAATGATGTAATTTTTTGATAATCTTTTAATGATGTTATAGAATAAAAGTTGCTCCATAACACGACAAAAAAATTATCAAAAAATGACATCGTTTTTCAATCCAAATCACCCGATCAAAGTGACCCAGATACGAATCTAAAAGTCAAACCGGTGTGATAGAGAATAAACGGATGTAATACTTACATTATATTGCTAATTGTTAGAATGTTACCCCCACCCCTGTGTGCAAATTTGGTGGATTGGATCCACTAGCTCAGTGGCTGCCCAATCCCACCTTTGTTTGAATCCCCACCATTATTTGTTTTGAGTGGACACCAGCCCTCATTTGGACCATTGGTTCCAGCTTCCCAGTGTTTCTTTCTTAAAGCATTTATTGTCTTGGATTCTTTGTCCCCACTAAAGATGTCTAATTCTGATACGTCCTCTGTTTCCTTATCGACTGATCCGAAAACAACGTACAAGAGCATGAATAATTGACTATCGCGTTTATCCATGGCGATAGTAGTATTATAGTGCCCCAAGGGTCAAAAGAAATCGATACGCCACATACTGTGAAAATGACAAATAATGGTAATAAATACTTGCATTACTGTATTAACTAACATGTCTTGTGTAGTGTAATTACACCGCTCCTAAAATGTCTTCCCCACTATAGTTTACATTTTTACTAGCAAACTAGAAATAGAAGAAATTTTAGGAGTCTCCTAGAGAGCTCTCTATGGAGGAAAGAGAAATCCTAGCCGCACAATGAAAGAAGAAGCCCAAGATTAACTCTCCCGCATGCCCGCATGTCTCTCACGGAGGAGGAAGAAGCAAAAATTTCTTTCGAAGAAAATTTCCGATAGCAATGTGGAACACTAGGGGCGACAATTGGGTCCGATCCGATAGAATATCCGGCATACTCCGAACCTAGTGGAGCACATCTGATCCAGCCTGTTTATAAATAGAGTGGATATGGATCATATATTTGTGATTCGTAAAATTATACTTGATCCGACTAGGTTATTATATTTAATAAATTCAATAATATAGATGTATCACTATAATTAAAAAATGGGTAAAAGACACTGACCACCCCTGAGTTTAGGGATAATTCCACCCCGCTACCCTGGGTTTTGGATAAAGACACTTTGCACCCATTTAATGGAATATTCCGTGAACACTTAGCACCCTTCTGTTATGTTCCGTCGGTGTAGTGGGTGTTTGATTTTTTCCGGACCATATCGCCCTTGTAATTTTTTTGGAATTATTTTGTCCATTTGCTTATCATGAAGATCACCAACAATCTATTTCACTCTAATTACCACAAGAACAACAAGAACAATACCTATACCATCATCAGATCAAAAATAAAAACAACAAATCTGATGAAGAAATTACAAATTTAGTTAAGAAATTACATATTTGATGAAGAAATATTTTATTTTACCACAACACAACCAACATCACCAATCTTGAAAACATATGCTGGGTTTATTCTGCACATGTAGGCATCCACAAATATGCATATGAACTTCAAGAAAAACAAGTTCAACAGAAAGAAGGGAGATTGAGAATCAGTACTTGAGGAAGTTTAAAGCTGAAAAGATCTTTCCCCAACACACAGCTACAAACAGACTCTGAACCCCAAATCAACACCCCAGAGCCTTTGCTTCGAAACCAAGTTGGCGCATCTGAAATCTCCACACACAGAAATAAGCAAAACCCAAACCAACAAAAACGTAGATCCAAACAGTGTCTTCCTTGTTTTCCTTTTCCGATTGAATCTCCACAATGCCAATCAACTCTCTGCCACCATTTCCAGATATGCCCTCATCCAAGTGCCCATATAACACATATACCCTTCTCTCCTCTCCCACTGCAACCCAGCCTCGAGGGTAGTTTCGTCAAAAACACCCCCTTCGACCAGTCATTGTGGCTCTTGATAGAATATGCCTTCTCCTGCGAATTCACCACCACCATGCCGTCCTTCCTCACAGCGACCCCGTCTGCCGACATTAGGTCCTTGTTTAGCAGAACCGTCGCCGCCGACCCGTCGTCGGCGCTGACTCTGAACATCTTTCCGGTGTTCGATTGAACGACGAGGAGGTAGCCCTTGGTGACGTAAGCGAGGCCGTTGAGTCCACAGAAGCTGTAGTACTTCCCTAGATCTACTGGGTGTGACGAGAAGACCGGAGATCTGGAGAAAAAGGAGGAATCACCATCAGGCGTGACTTTCCAGATGAAATTCCCGACGGCGTTAGGAGTCAATTGTAATGCCGTTGGCGAGCGGTCGCTCGTCGGAGTTGGGATCGGGATCTGTGAGCGGACTAAGAAGAAGAAGAAGGAGTTGAGAGGGAAGGACGAAATGGAGCTGAAGAAGACAACGGGGCAGAGAGAAACATAGTCGCCTCTGGGATCTTTTTGTTGTGTAATTTGAGGGGAAGAGAGAGAATGATTAGGGTTAGAAATGAGGGAGAGGGAGGTGTTAGGTTAATATATAGGGGGTAATTTTATAGAATATCAGGGGTAAAATGGTCTTTTTCTCTCGTGCTGTTAGTCAGCTGTTAGTCTCCATCCAAAAAAGGTGCGGAATGTCTTTATCCAATACCCAGGGTAGCGGGGTGGAATTATTCCTAAAATCAGGGGTGGTCCGTGTCTTTTACCCTAAAAAAATACATTATTCATTATCTTTATTTTAAATAACATCATAAGTTGACATAAATATATTTTATTATGATAAAATTGATGAATTTGTACTTGTAAAGTAAATGTTAATCTTTATTTTGATTGTAATTCATAATTATCTGAAGTATGAATATACAGTTGAGAATGTGCCTTGATGATGATTACACTCTATGGAGCATTGGAGGAGACCAAATGAACCAAGATGGAGAGCAAAGAAGCATCCAGGATGTTTCAGAGGTCGCATGACCTCTGGGGAGATCGCACGTCTTGGAGGAAAACATCCCTAGCGTCAGGATCTTTGGAGGAGGTTGCACGATCTGGGCTGGGAGGTCGCATGACCTGGACCACCAGGTCGCATGACCTGGACTGATCCTGACAATTTTGGAATCGTTTCCTAATCTATCTAGGACAACCCTATGTCGGCTCTAAGCAATAAAAATAGGCTCCTGAGTGCTTAGAACGGTATGAAAACGTTGTAACACTACTCGCTTGTGATATAAAGGTCATTCTTCGCCTGTTGATGTAGTTAGCTAACTTTGAGCTAACGAACTATATTAAATCATGTGTTTGACTTGGTTTCTTTGTTTCGTGCATTATTCGAGTGGTAGAATCGTGCATAACATATACATATTGCCCGCCATGATCAGATGGATAATCTGATTCGAATCCTGCGAAATTAAGCCCGAATGTGATTCGACCAAACCTTTTTGGACTGGAGTTGGATATAGGCCAATCCGATGCAGACCTGATCAATTGCCATCCCTAATGTGGATGGATTTTATTTTCCAATTATCTATTTTCTTCCAAATCATTCTCAAATTCGAAACACATCCTAACTAGATGACTTGAGAGTAGGGATGGTAATTTGGTCATGGACGATCCGAGATCCGATCCGAATGGATCAAGTGAGAATCCGATCCAGTTTAAAATGGATCGGATATGGATTACGAAAGCAAGATCCGAATGGATATAGATCCTGATTTGGATAATAGTGCATATCCGTTGGATATCTGATCCGATGAAATCCGATACTTTCTATTTAATAAATGCTCCTAAGAGTTATATTTAATAATAAATACGCATTCTACAGTATCAAATTGTCAATTCTATTTTCTCCATTGTGCTACTAACGCTAGCCTCAGATAAATCACAAACCTTATGAGCAAGGAATAATGAGTTGTGATTATTTCTTGTGTGTTAATTTTGGTTAAATTTATCAATGAAATGGTGTATTACTGTTCTGTGTGATATTATTATTTTTCTTTGAGGATTTGAAGTTATGAAGATCTTGTTAATATGGAACTATTTTTTTTTGACGTTGTTACCATTTTTATGTTTTATAGTTCTTTTGGGAATCCAATCCCAACCCTGATCCGATTTGTGTCTTGTGGACCTTCGGATCGGATATGTATCTTGTACTTTAGATCCGATCCGAATTTGGTGAAGATCCGATTGAATTTGGATCGGATTTGGATCTAACATTCCTATTCGAATATGTATATGGATATAGATAGATCCGATCCAAATTTGATCCGCTGCCATTCCTACTTGAGAGAAAAGAGAAAATGTACCCGTCAAAACTCAATGTGTAATTCAGTTGGTCGGATATACATTTTTAAGATTAAGATATTTAAATATTTATTTAGAATTTTTGAGTTCAAAACTTAAAATGATCGGCCTATACACGCTTGTCAGTCGAATTAAATAAAGAAAGAGAAAGGGTCCAAGAACTCGACGAAATATCTAATGTAAATATGGCATACATAATCAACTCCCCACATAACTTGCACCCAACACTCCCTAAAATGGTAATCAAAATAGAGGAATTAATGAATAATCCTCCAACTCGAAGTCTTCAAAACTTGTTATGTATGTGTAAAATCAAATTGGATAAAGCCCACAAACAAAACATAAATCCAGATTTGTCAACTTTGATAATGCCAACCCTCTCACGCAAACAAGGACGACATTTTCCTCCTCCTCTCTCTCTCTCTCTCCAACGTTTCATTAGAATAGTATTAAACGACGCATATATAAAGCACGAGAGATAGACTAAATGCGTCTCTCTCTCTCTCCCTCTTCACATCTGATTCTGTCCACGTTCGTCACGCCAATTGGAAAATAGTAAAAAGAGAGATAAACAGTATTTGCTCAGTCCTCCTCTAGTCTCTCCGTCCGTCTCCGTGCATTTGCGGCGGAGATGGTGATGGAGATAACCTACGCTTCCTCCAGCTCGCCCGACCTCCAATCAATGGCTTCCTCCAAGCCTACTACTTCCACTTCCCGTCCCGTCAAGGTCATCCCCTTCCAGCACGCTACGACGTCGTCCGATTCCTCCTCCTCCTCCAACTCCGACTCCTTGTCGTCGCGATGGATTTCGAGGATGAAGCGCAAGTCGAAGACGGACTGGATCGAGCTATGCTTGCCTTGCTACCGTTGGATTAGAACCTACAAATGGCGCGAGTATTTACAGCCCGATCTCATGGCCGGCATCACCGTCGGCATCATGCTCGTCCCTCAGGTGATTTTTTCCCGATTAGAGAAATTGATTTTTTCTCTCCGTTAATCTCGGAACTTAATTTTAACCGGTTGAAATTAATTAGCATAATTAGCATAATTAGCATAATTTTAAGTTAATTGTTGAATTAGATCAGTGTTGTCTTGCTGGTTGGTGTTGAAATTGTTTAATTGTTTCAAGCTCTGGTACCAATTTGGTGGTTTGTCTGCATTTGAAATTTAGATGATAAAGCCAATGGGGCTATCTTTTCCAGAATTTTGGTTTGTCTCTTTCTTTTTTGTACTTTTACTACTTGCTGTTACTTCATGATTTCATTCAACAATGTTCAATTAGGCATTCACTTGGAGTGGATTGGGTGAATTTCTTCGGTTTTAGCGAGTTTGATTGGTTTCCGACGACTTGCCCCTGTTAATGATTAATAAGAAGAATGTTCTGGATAATAAGCTGTATGTCTTATCAGAATCTGGGCACAACATTTGTTTTCTTGTTCTTCTTGATAAAACTCCATTACATAATGCAGATCCAAGATGTAAATAGGCTGTCCATTCAAAAAATAAATATCACCCAAATAGTAAAGAAATGCTATTGGACGGTGCCCAAGTTATGATTGGTGTTTTTGTATTGTTGCACACAACTTGTGGACATTTTTAGCACTAAATGAAATTTATCTGGGACTTACTCTGATAGCCCAGTATGGATAATGCTACTTTCTCTTTTTGTACTTTGAGCATTTTAATGGCCGGTGATTGGATGCCGAATGAGTCCTGTTTCATTTGCTGTTCTCCATTGCACTAGACATTGTTTTATTGTGAAAAAACAACTCAAGTGGCAAGGTGGCTTTCTGAACTTGGGTGAAATTATATGGTCATTTTTTGTCTTGTAACGGGAATGTGTTCTCTAATTAGGTCAATTTATTTTCCTTCTGGACCTGCAACAGTGATTTCTTAAATTTTGTTTTTTCATCTTTTGAGTTCAGTTTGTTTAACTCTTTGTTTTTCATTTTGTTACCAGTCAATGTCTTACGCAAAGTTAGCCGGGCTACACCCAATTTATGGACTCTGTAAGTTTCTCATTGGATTTATCACATTGTTTAATTTATACCGGTACCAATTCCAATCATCCTCTATGAAGAGGAAAACTTTTGCATCTCAAAAATCAAAAGTGCAGTATATTAATCGAATGTCATGCTTAAATTTTTTCTTGTATTGTTCTATTAGCGATCATCAATCTATTGTAATATTATTGTGGAAATATGTGCTGTCAAATTGCAGCTAGACTACATTTTTTAAAACTTCTGTCCAGATAAAATCTTACAACTACTTTAACATATGGCCTTTCTAACACTTAATAATATTGGTTTGGCTTTCAGATTCTGGTGTAGTGCCTATATTTGTATATGCAATTTTTGGTTCGTCTCGGCAACTAGCAGTTGGTCCCGTTGCATTGGTTTCGCTTCTGGTCTCTAATGTTCTAGGGAGTATAGTTGATTCATCTGATCAGTTGTACACAGAGCTCGCAATACTATTGGCACTGATGGTGGGAATTTGTGAATGCGTCATGGGGCTCTTAAGGTACATCAACTTTTCATTTTTCTTATTTGGTAGCATAAGTAGTTATTCAACTTCTTACCTTCCAGAGATCCATTTTTACATGTCTCTAAAGTAAATTGAGAAGTTAGACGATTATATAAATTGAGCAACACTTAAAATTTCAATTATGACAACCGTTCAAGTATAGTATTAGTTAACTCCTTTTGAGTGGCTAAGTTTAGATAATCGGAGAGTTACATCTGACTGACACCTATTACCACCGCCTCCATTCCCTCCTCGGTAGTGGAAGAACCCGTGGCCTAGTTTGGCAATGATAGATTATTGAATGTGTGGTTGATGTGAGGAGAGAGAGACAAATACTACCTCTGTTTCTTCTCTTTCAGCCTACCTCACTTTTTGTCACTATTCACTGAGTCACTTTGACCCGGTGATTTGTTTAGCAAAACAATATAAGAATTTGGTTATCTTTGCATGGTCTCGTAGAGTAAACTTTACTCTACAACACCATTCAAAAAATTCCAAAAAATATTATTGTTTTGCTATCTAAATCACTGAGTCAAAGTGACCAAGTTACGGGTTGAAAAGTCAAAGTAGGACAGTCCAGAAGAAACTGAGTAAGTACACATCACGGAGCCACTCATTCAATTATCTATCTCATCCAAACTAGGCCGTTATGTAAGCTCCCAATCTGCTTTTGCTCTCTTAAGCTAAGAATCCTTTCTCCATATACTTTGTTTTAGTTCCACATCAGGTTTTCTTGAATGGGATTTATAATTACATCTTTTTCCCTCTAGGCTTGGGTGGCTTATTCGTTTTATCAGCCACTCGGTGATATCTGGCTTTACAACCTCTTCGGCCATTGTGATTGCTTTGTCTCAAGCAAAATATTTCTTGGGATATGATGTAGTACGGAGTAGTGAAATTATTCCTCTGGTCAAGAGTATAATATCTGGAGCAGACAAGGTATGCTTTTCATGCCAAATGATAGAACCACCCGAGGCAATCTGTTGCTGTTTCTCTCTTGTCTTCTAGAACTGAGTTTGTTGAACTTGATGAAGTGCTACTATGACCAAACGGTTGAATCTATTGTTTTCTTTCTTTTTCTTGTACATCTAGCTATTTGTCATCATATTGTCAGAAATTAAGAAAAGTTCAAAATCTGAGTTTTGCAGCTATTCTTTTTTTTACTCATATTAAATGTTGCTCTAAATATTCCCTGGGTTTTAGAGACTTGCATTCCCTCATCATTATGTGGCACAGTCTCAAAAATGATGCAAGGTTAAACGCCTGTTAGTACAGTACAATTCGAAAACTCAACATGAGAAAACATTTACAAATTTCTCACAGATTGTTCAGTTTTAATTCTGTCCATTCAGCAAATTGGTTGCGGATCTGACATCTGCGTCCAAGAGAATTTACTACGTATGGAGAAACTTTTATGTTTGAACTTGTCCTAAACTCATGATAAGATTTCTTATTTCTTTATTGTTTATGCCATTATCATTATACCGAAAATGTCATCAGGTTATAAACAGAGAAAAATCACATACTAGTGGAATCCTTAATCTTATTTCTTTCATACGAAACCTGTAATTTCACTTGCCACATGTCGAGGTCCTATAAGATAGACTATTTCTGAAGCCGGAAAAGATATTAATCTGGGCTCAAGTTTATAATCGTGTTTCAAAAACTACATTAGAGCCTTAAGCGGGTGTTGCAATTTTTCTTTTTGCTCTAACGTGATAGGGTTAGGAGGAGGAACTTCATCTGTGATTGGTTTAAGGAGGAAGAAAAGTAAGTGTATGAGTGCCTGTAGGGAGGCATGGTGACATTTTGTGTCCTTCCTTCCATAATTGGGTAGAAAAGTGGAGGAGGAGGTTGGGGTTGGGATCTATTCTTACTGCCCTTATTATTATATACCACTATGATACCTGTAGCTCTGTTTTATTAACTTATATCATCACTCCTTGTTAGAATTACTTACAAGTGGTAAAAGAAGCTTTACATAGCTGGCGGTTTTGCTGCCGTGGTGACATTTTGTGTCACTTCGCTCCAGAAAGGGTATGGGAAGAGGGGATTCTTTTAACTGTTATCACCCCTGGTTGTGTATGATTTGTTGCCATCAGTTTGATCAACCTCCTAATCAAACAAGAAGAAGGAAGTTCCTGTTATGGTACATGTTAACCTAACATAAGACACAGTGCTTCTTTAAGTTTTGTCACGGGAAGCAGTGAAAGTGAACGGACAATATATTTACTTGCCAAGTTGTTATATGTATGTCTTTTTTGAGAAATCTATAGATAGATATATGCAACACTCTATATGACTCTCATGTTACTTCCTACAGTCCTAATTTTTTTCCAGTTTTCTCTGCCGCAAAGCACCACTGATTTGGTTGTTTATTTGTTTGTTTCTAGTTCTCATGGCCTCCTTTTGTAATGGGATGTATCACACTGGCTATCCTTCTGGTGATGAAGCACTTGGTATGATCTGTTAGTGTTATTTAATGATATAATAATCTGTCAAGTAACATTTTAGAGAGACCTAATGGTGTCAATGATTTCATGTGAAGGGTAAAACTCGGAAGTATTTGCGGTTCTTGCGAGCAGCTGGTCCCCTTACAGCAGTTGTTCTGGGTACAGCCTTTGCGATAATCTTTCACCCATCTTCGATTTCATTGGTGAGAATACCATCGAATTAAGTAAAGTTATAAGCATTGAGATTCAAGGTTTTTAAGCATGAGAACTCATATCTTCACAGTTCTTATGTCAGAAACATTAGTGATGTAGATATCTATGGCTGCATTTGTAGAATTCCACCACTACTCCACGGCGCCTTTATGATTCAAGAACTTAGTTGGTTGACTGGTGTTGGAACCAGAAAACCGTGACTTAGCTGAAGAACTGACATTCAATTACCTAACTCTGCTGATTTCATAGTCGAAATATACGTCCGGTCCCCACTATCTCAACTCAAATAACTCTAGTTCCATCGGTCCAAAGCCATCTAGCTTCGTTACTCATACCCGTCCATGATAGTGTGGTAGTCCTTGCCTACTTTCAACACCTGGGTACTGATGTGGCCCATTGCTTTGGGCAGACACCCTAGTTTACCCTTGCATATTAGCACTATTCCTGGGGTCCGAATTCACTAATTCGCATGTGCAAATAAGGATCTGAATTCTTTTGATCCATGTTCATAAGCAATGGCAAAGTCTTACGCTGGCAGTCACCCTGTGGCACCTCATCTTTTACCCGATCTTAAGAACAGCTGCAATAAAGATCAAACACGAGGTGGAGTTAATTTAATCGTTCTCTAAAACAGTATCTTCTATGAACAGTGCATTCAGGATTTCTGGACAGGTACTGGAGTAAAGTGAGACATCAAACGCGATGTAATACATGTACAAATGAGAGATCACATTAGTTGGATTTTAGTAATCATCATTTCCTGCATGAGAACCCTTTTCATATCTGGTTTTCTGTTGAAGTCTGGGTTTCGGTAATTCATACCCTGAACTTGTCAGGTGAGAACTTGATGTGAACAATAATGGAAGGATCTTGAATCAGAGAACTATAGTGAACCATTATGATATCTCATAGTTTTATGATGTCTTACAGTTAAATTTTTATTCTTGTATATGGGAGATCTAGTGCTTCTGTTGCTTCATAATTTTCTCATTTCCAGTGATTTGTTCACATAACAGTGACGTAATCTTGTAATATACACGACTTCGTTATTCCAGGTTGGAGAAATACCTCAAGGTCTCCCAAAGTTCTCTGTACCAAAAGAGTTTGGACATGTGAGGTCATTAATCCCTACTGCAATCCTCATTACCTGTGTTGCAATACTAGTAAGTACAGATGTCTCAGTCAAGATCATGTTTTATATAGATCTATACATTTTGCTCAATCGTGATTTTCGTCAACTTCAGGAATCTGTTGGGATTGCTAAAGCTTTGGCTGCAAAAAATGGGTATGAGTTGGATTCAAATCAAGAGGTAAGGTGTGCGATAACTAGTTGGAGACGATCCAGTAATGCATCATTAGTTACATCTGTTTCAAAAGACTTCTGATAACAATATAGCAGTAATTATTAAAGATAGTTACTATTATATTTCACCTTCATTGAAGCGACATTTATCTTCCTGCAATTTTGTTACGTGGATCATTGGTTGGTATGCGAATTTAAAGGCAGCTATAAACAAGGAAAAGGAGAACTAGGGTTTTACTAAATAGAAAGATGATGGACGTAACAATACAAGGAAAAATAGGTCCAGAGCCTTTATATAGGCTACAAGCGTAAAAAGACAGAACTACTCTTATACAAAAATTCTTATGCTAATAGTTGGTAGCTCAAGCGATAGAGTGTTACAGGCCCTCTCTCCTTCATTATAGATATCTTCCAATGGCCCAAAAGAAAATATCTAGTTAACCTTGGTAAGGCACTAAATGATGGATGTGTCTGACATATCAATTTCTTGTGGTTGGTTTAACATCATTGCTTCGTCTTTCTGACTTACAACAAATGATAGATGTGTATGATCCTGACATACCGATTCGACGAGACTGCTCGAGAAAGGTTCTATTATGAGATTTCCTAGTGTGTGTGCCAGTGAATTCTTGCATTTTAGTTTCCTAAAGAATGATTACTGGAGCTGTGGCTGTTTTTCTTTTTTGAATAGTTTAATTCCGAACATCTACATTGGGAACAAATTACTTGTGTAAGAGTCCTTATAAAGTCAAGTTTTCTTTTTTGAACAGTTACTTCCGAACATCTACATTAGGAACAATGTACTTGTGTAAGATTCTTTATAAAGTCGAGTTTATCCTAAAGGTTACCGGATTTGATTGCCTCAGTCTTATTGAGTTCCCAAATGGAAATCTTTTCCTTCTCTAGTAGCGAAAATTCATTATTGAAAAAAACACCAATGAACTTTTTTGGGACTCTGCGTATCTAAGAGATAAAGAGAATATGCATTAACTGTACATTGATTCCAACTCTAAGACATTATTTACGGATCTTTTTGACCCTTTCAAAAATATTAGGGTGAACTTCTTTTCAGGCAATTTGCAGCATTAGAATTTGAGCATTTCAAAATTAGCTGACAATCAGTTCAGCAAATCCTAAAATATAAGATGTACCATCTTTTCACTTATATTTGTGACACTATTTGAGTTCCAGTTTTAACTTGTCATAGATACAGCAGAACTTGCTGCTACTCTGGCTATACCTCAGTTGCCTTGCACATATTCTGTTGGGTTTTTGTCTTGATTCTGCATTTTGGAAATATTAAGAAATTATTGTTTTTGGAAACTACTAGAAATATGGAATCTACTAGTATTCCTAATTGGGTTATTTCCTAATAATGGTGCAATTAGAATTACTTGGAGAGCAAGTAATGTGGCCTATTTATAGGCGGCTCTACAATAGTTCTAATTGAGGAGTTGAGTCGAGTCGAGTAGAGAATTGGTGAGAGATATCTTTGAGCGGATGGGTGAGGTTAGGGTTTCGTAGATGTAGTCTATGAGCGATGGGAGTACCGTGTCGACGTGGTCCACGGATTGTGCTGTCTCTCCCCTATGATGTATTCCCTCATTGATATAGTGAAATTCTCCTCCTCTCGTGGATGCATGCGGTTTTTGCCGAACCACGTTAAATTCTTGTGTGTCGTTTTTCTTCTCCTATATTGTGTGTGTTGAGTGTGTGATCGTGTGGCGTGTTTTTGATTCCGTTGCTGCGGGAATTTGGATTTACGAATAATTTCCAACATATTCTAGCTTTACAATGGAGTCTGGTGGAGTTTTCTCTGTTTCATGGAGTTTCTAAATGCCTTGTAGAAATAGAAATCAGTTCTGCATCTGATTGTGATGTGTTTCATGAATATTAGATCCAGGTATTTCTGTATGAAATATTTGGTCCAAGAAAGGGAAATGGGAAAAAAGAATCTTAATTGAGCATTATGTTTTCTGTTACAGTTGTTTGGCCTCGGCGTGGCTAATGTCTTTGGTTCATTTTTCTCCGCATACCCCACAACAGGTAAGAACTATTGATGTTGAAAGCCGCAACGTGGGTTACTCATTGCACTTATCAATAGTGAGTCTTCTCCTGAATGTGACGTGTAGGTTCGTTTTCAAGATCAGCCGTCAATAATGAAACTGGAGCAAAAACTGGCTTATCTGGATTTATCATGGGAATTGTAATGGCTTGTACGCTTATATTCTTGACTCCATTGTTTCAATACATACCCCAGGTAGATTTCCATGCTGGTTTGCTATCATCATTTATTTTATCGGGTTGCTTTCCGAAATACAGTATAATCTTGTGATATGAACATCCCATTTTTTCTCAAATATGAATTACCACCGAGGTATTTTGGTGTATATGGTCTGGAGATTTACAAAGATTTAGCAGTTTGACTATGAAGTTATGATTGTCTTAGAAACATCACAATGTGAGGTACCCACCCAAATATAAAAGGTTCTCTCTATCAATTTCTTGACACTTATATTCTGTTTCTTGATATTTATAATTGTTTGCAAAGATTAAGCTAATAAACTTGATTGAAAATCATAAACCATAAATCAAAGTGAAAATCAGAAGGCACAGGTTCACTATTTATTGCTTCTGGATAGAGAGCGGAATAAGGAATAATCACATTTTCTTAAGAAAATTAGGTAACGAATAAGTACTGTAACTCGTCCTAGTGGGATCTTGTAAGTGATGCGGGGCATTTACATGGGTGGCTGCATGACTCATAGCACGTCATGCACATATCACAGTTATGTAACTGAAAATGACAAATGCCACAAATAGAGCGAGCGGTACTCACCTTGCTTTTACATTTATAGATAGAACTTTGCCCTTATGTTTTGAAGCTGTTTGTTCTGGGTTTACCTATTGTTCACCTGATTATCGCAAAACATATATGCTTCCAGTTGTTCTTAATGAATTATTTGTTGTATGTATGGCTTCTGCAGAGTGCCTTGGCTGCAATCGTAATTTCTGCTGTTGTTGGGCTGGTAAGGATTCTACTCTGATATAAGATGTCCATTTTCCACGGACGACTTAATATATGTTTACGGCTGTTCTTTGGTTAATTGGCACTCTGATGATGGAGGACATGAAATCCTCAATAGCACGTAAAAGCTAACACGACAAAACAAATATGAATATATGACAATAGAGAGATTCACCTACGTACGAATACATAAAAGTGGAAAATAATTCATGTAGCCTTCCCTAATCAAATGCTTGGGGATAAATTCTTGTTAAGAATGCAGTCTGCACATATACTTAAAACTCAATGTATCTAAGTTTGTCATTTTTGCCTTCTGCAAGTAGAATAACTGATTACATGATAAGCGTTCTAAGATGGTAAGAGTTTGATTAGAAATAAATAGATTTTTCCTCTTAAGAAGCACATATACTGACAAATTGATTTTCCTGTTCCAACTTAAGAGGACACAATACCAATGCAATAGATGATGAATGTGAGGTTTAAAGCTTACCCACATTTAAGAAGCACATATACTGACAAATTGATTTTCCTGTTCCAACTTAAGAGGACACAACACCAATGCAATAGATGATGAATGTGAGGTTTAAAGCTTACCCACATTTAATTTGTGGAGGTTTGAAACTCTCAAAGTAACATTTGTGATATGAGGACCATTGCAACTGACACACCGTTTAAACTTATTATTGAATTTCAAGCTACTCTTTCAAACGGACAGAAAGAGTGATGATGTATAATCAACGTGCACTTATTTTCTTGATTTTCTTATGAGATTCATTGTGAAAAGCATACAGTTAACGTACTCTGGCACGTTTGGGTTCTTCCAAGGATCTAGATTTCACATCGACCCAATCCGGACTCAGTTCAAATTAGGGCAGGTGTAGCCAAGCAGGAGCTTCAGCATGAGAGTATTTCCTGGCCTATATAGTTTCAGGGTTGGATCATGGAAGCTTAAGTGCAAGCTGCACAAATTACAACCCTAATATAAGGATCTTATGTTATTCATCTGTTCAGGAAATTATGGATACAGTTTAGCTGCTTCCTTGTTTATCTCAGTTAGAACTCACTATTTTTCTCCTTTCAGGTAGATTACGACGAGGCTATATTTTTATGGCGTGTAGACAAGAAAGATTTTGTTCTTTGGACAACTACAGCCGCAACAACTTTGTTCTTTGGTATAGAAATTGGTGTGCTTGTAGGGGTAAGTATTGACTGTTGGGTTATTTAAATGGACCTGTTACAAGTTTCAATTTAAACATAAATCCCTGATTCTCATGTATTGGTAGAAAAAAAAAATGCTCCTACCACGACACCACTAAGATTACCTTCAAGAACTTGCTTCTCCTTCTTGCAAGTTGGAGCTACTCTGTTTATGAAAAAAAAATAGGAAAGAAAAATACTCAGAACAACAAACTGAAGAGTGGCGTCTAGTCTAGTTTTCTTTTTATTCTTTATTAATTTAATATACTTATACAGCATACATCAGAAAAGGATCTATTATTGTACTAATCCTTGATATTGTACTAATTCAGTAATATGATTTTGATGCTGTGGTATTGACATGGAAAGACAACGATCCTTGGAGTTGTCCTGTACCTTGTTTACTTTGTCCTAATGAGCTAAAGTTGACCAAGGAATTCTTGAATCATTAATAGTAAGTAAAGTTTAGACACTAATGATGTGGCTGGTTGCAAGTACGCAAACTAGTATGTCGTTTAATATGCAGGGACAGATGGCCTTGCAGTTATTGTAGTGATTAATACATTAAACTATTGATGTCCCTATTTTCGATTATATATCGACCGTACCCGACAATGGTTTTGGAGAGGTAGAGGAAGACAATTCACATTTTCTATCAACTGAGGGTTGACAACTGCACAATATTCTTAACCCCTAGTACACAGCTACAAATTTCTGAAGCCTTGTGTGCTTAGGCTCTAGGTACGAATTAATGGAAAGACAGGTGAATGAGCACATACATGCAGTAGAATTACAAACACAATTGTGAGGATTTTTGCATGCCTAATATTTATGGATTTCACAGAGAGCCCATCCTGATTCTAAAATACCGAAAGCCTACTCCATAAGTAACCTCCACCGTAGCCCTAGTGGCGCCTTTCGTAATACCCACCCTGTTAGAATTCCTGGATTCCACCTCTAGAACTAATTGGCCGTGAGGGAAGTTGGCAATAGTTTACTTATCTAGGCTCTCAACATCCCGATGTCGGATAGGTTTCAACATGCTTCCTCACGTGTTGGGCATCATACGAGCCAAATGCGTGGACAACACAAATGGGCGGCGCTGAGCACAACTGGGTCACATGACCAACACGAAGCGAAGCAACAAGTATGTAGAATCCCTGCGGTTCGACCTCAAACCAATCGGCCATCAGAGGACAACTGTACACAGGACTCTATACACCCCGATGTGGGATTGTGGGCCAAATCTCAACTCACCTCTCACCCAGGAAAATGCAGTCATAGGTCATATTGATCTTCTTTTTATGTACAAATGGTTCTCATTTGCAACCTAAGAATTATCTTTCACAGACGTTAGAGCTTGGTAGGAAATTTCAACTACCTTATCATTATTTGCCCAACATCTCATTTGAACTGTCAATTTCCAGAGGCACATCACATATCAAATATTTTTTATGTTAGTTGAATGTTTGCTTACTCAGGCTTACCTTATGTTGAATGTGTAGGTTGGTATTTCACTCGCGTTTGTCATCCATGAATCGGCAAATCCTCATGTTGGTAAGATTACTTCATTCTGCTAAAATGCAAGTATGATATACCCTCTTTAGCTGTCAAAAGCAGGGCTTCCCAGATTGCACAATTCACCATAGCATTTAGCGGACCTAGTTTATTTTGGTGCTTTTGACCCTTGTGTCTGTTTCTACTTTCTAGATATTAGCAGCCATCATTTGTTATCATACCGGGGTGTCTTTATCACCAACGAAATTTACTTAATTTGGTTCCATCGTTCTTTACTCCTTACTGCTTCAGACATATTTAATTTTGCTCCCTGGCGCGTTCATGTGTGTGTCCTTCTAATCTGAATTTACAGACTCTTGTTTGCTCATTTCTCCTATATTGAATAATTACTGTTATTGGATTATTATTATTATTATTATTATTATTATTATTATTATTATTATTATTATTATTATTATTATTATTATTATTATTATTATTATTATTACTGTTCAATATTGACCAAGCTGCATAACTGCATATTTCTCACGGTTTGACCAAGTCATCTTTTTACCCGTTCGTTGGAGTTCCTAGCTGCAGTGTAGGATAGTTCTGGACGTTCTTTCGGGAAAACTCTTTGCTATTTATTCCTGTTGGTCTTGTGGATTTCTGTCCTAATAGCTTTCTAAAAGCTTATTTTATGGGATGTGTCCTTTCCTGATTGCTAATCAGGAGGTTCATTAGCTCCTAATTAACAATGTTAGTATCCAGCTGCCACATCTTTTGCATGCACTTGAGGATGTGTATTCACTATTCTTTTTGTGTTGCAGCTGTATTGGGGCGCCTTCCAGGCACCACAGTTTACAGGAACATTCTACAATATCCAGAATCTTATACATACAATGGAATTGTGATGGTTCGAATTGATGCACCTCTGTATTTTGCCAACACAAGTTACATAAAGGATAGGTGATAAAAGCATTTATTTCTTTTCACAATGTATTTGGTGTTTTGTGATTGTTATCAATTTTCCAAATTAAGAGATAAATTTTAGAAATACATTGTTTATCATTTCAGGCTACGGGAGTTTGAGTTTGAGGATACAGTGGATAAATCTGCAAAACGGGGACCTGATGTTCAGAGAGTGTACTTCATAATTGTTGACCTGGCACGTAAGTCTTCTTTATTTTGGCCAAGTTACCTCAAAGGTACCTTGACTATTTATATTCAAAGAAAGTTCTTCCAGCAATGCTTAGTAGTAGTAACTCATATGGTAAACAGTAATCCATTCCGATTCATTGAATGAAAATTCTCTTCCAAGAACCCGTATTAAGGAGGTTTCTGTAATTTTACCTATAACCATTGACGGAATTATGCTCCAGACTCAGGCGATGTAGGTTTGGAGTTATGCTCGAAATATTGCTAGCTTTAATATTTGACTCTATTCAAGTGTTGGAATCAGGGGAAACTCATCATGATCTTCGTTCAATTTGTGTTTGTTACTAGTACTTTTGTTTGCTTAGTGGACAAAAACCTTTTTATGATGGCCGATTTCCCATCTGCTCTGTTAACTAATCATGTGTGCTCTTTTACACTCCTATCAGCGGTTACATACATGGATTCAAGTGCTGTCCAAGCTCTGAAAGAATTGTACCTTGAATACAAGTCCAGATTTATCCAGGTTGGTTCTCCTGTCATTATCAGACTCCTGGGAGTCGTTTATGTTATGATGTTCTTTTTTTCCCTATCCAATTTCATTTTTCGGCCTCAAGAAAGTAATAGTCCAAAAGCAGTTGATTGTTTTCTATGTTTAACCACCAATGCCCACATTGTAGTTGGCTATCGCAAATCCAAACCGAGAAGTGATGCAGACACTGGCAAGATCTGGTGTAGTTGATCTTATAGAAAAAGAATGGTTCTTTGTGCGAGTACATGATGCTGTTCAAGTCTGCTTTCAGCATGTGCAGAGCCTAACAGGGATGCCAAAGACACCAGAACCATCTTCTGAAAGCAAGCCCAGCCTCTTCCAGAGAATAGTAAAGAATAGAGCAGATGAATTGGCGACAACGGCTGACTTGGAGTCAGGCCCACTATCGGAGCCCTTGTTACCACCAAAACCCTGAAAGTAGCTTTCCTTGAGCTCCCATTGTACAATTGTTGTACCAAAGCCCTTATAATGTACATCTTTTTTGTAAGTGTGATAATTTTTTGTTTTGTTTTCCCAGCAATTCTGGGTTTGTTTTTTTGAGTTGCCTCCTCGTGAACCTCTATGCTCACACTGGTTGGCCGTATTCCGTTATGGTGAAGGCAATGATGATGTCATTGTTTGAGTACATGATAGTTGATATGTAATTAAGTGTTGTATATCCTGATTTTGACTTGACCAAAAAAAAAAGTTATTTGTAATAAAGTGAGATTTTGATTGTAAGGCTAGATGACTGAGTTTCTTTATGTGCTACTGACTGATAAATTGTTTCTTCCTACAAAAGTACTAACTGAAAAAATATGGAAGTTTATGAAAGCGCTATGTCGGATATCTACTGATTTGCCTTCGGTTTCTGTAAATATTTTCTCTTGATGTAGGTGGAGTACTAATTCCGATAGTCTGTTAGCATGTTGACATTGCAGATCCCATTAAGAGAAAAGCCATTGGATAGCTTCTTGATTCCTCTTGCCTCTGGTTTTAGTGCATATTTTTTGCACAGAAAATCACGCAGCCTAGGGTGCTGGTTACCAAGCTGTGGTGCAGAAACGAGCTATGGCTGAGTGACTGAGTGTTGAATTCAAACTTTCACTTGTGTTGACAAAGTTCTTATGGACTATGCTTGGAGCCTAAAACATGTTCAGGAAAGGGAGAAAAAATGAAAGAAAAACAAAAAAATATACTTTGTTCAGCTATGCACAAAATCACTCATTTATTTTACAAGTTTCAAACAGTTTCCCATTGTTATGAACAGGAAGATTGGCTAAGCAGCTTGCGACCCTGCGTAAGTATCCCAAATTGGAAAAGAAAGACGACTTTCTTTCTCTCTCCGAGCACAATCCATGATCCAAGCATCAGAGCCGGTCCTAGACTTTCATGGTCAGGCGAGGGTTGACAGTGAGGCCCCCTTTACCATAAATTTGCGAATAAAAAAACATACTCAATAGTAAGGCGGCATATACCCCATTTTTTAGTAATAATTCGAGCCCGTAACAAAAATGTGGGGGGCATAATACCTTACCCACTACAAAAGAAAAGTTACAGTATTTATAAAAAAATCTACCTTTCTTGCTTTCATAGATGCAACATTACTGATCAAATCGTCATCTACCTTTCTTGCTTTCATAGATGCAACATTACTGATCAAATCGCCGTACTCAAGTTGTTCTAACATATCTCTTTCGATAGATAAGAGATCGAAATCACTTAGTCGTTCTTCTAACCAACTTTTTTATTTTATTTTCAATGTATTATAAATTTACGATAATACCCTTACTCATGGAAAAATACTACGGGGCCCCTTAAAATTGGGGGCCCTAGGCGAACACCTAATCTGTCTAGCAGATGGGCCGGCCCTGCCAAGCATAAATCCATCAAGTTCTTGTATGGCTGGAATGGGACAAGTGCTTCCGTCTAGTAACTTTAGTTGTAATAGGAGTAGGATTCAAAAAAGTATATGAGTGCGCGTCAAAGATACTTGCATGAGTCAAACTACGGGAGGAGTTAATCAATTTTGGGTCGAAAATCGATGGAGCTTCTAACCTGACAAGGTGGCCAAGTGGTTCCCTCACGGATCGTGCACTGTGGTATATTATATAATTTCGTAAATTGATCCCGCTTAATCATGAGCATCTGGTATCCTGGCAAGGCTTTCGATCAAAAGTGGAAGTCAACGGGCCTCGTTCATGATGAAAAAAAAACCCATCGTAGGGTAACTCTCTGAATTCCAACTACCGATGGCGATAGTAGGAAGACCAACAATATATTTGGCAGCCCAACTTTGAGTGATTGTGTGGTTAAAAGTATATTGAAGTTGTCTCGTTTTATTAAAAGTTTGATATGGAGTTCAAACAATCATCTGGAGAGAAACGATAGAATGATCATACCTGATTATTAATTTCATTGATAGATTGCCCTGTAGATTTGTGTGACGAAACACGAGCTCGCTAACCAATATTTGTATCAATTCAATGCAGTAACGACAACGGGAGTGGCTAAATTGACGAAACGCAAACGTCTTTGATTCACCACACAGTTTCGTGTTGGAACGAGTACTCTTAAAAAGTAAGAAAGGGAACCTCAATGCAATCCCAATGAATGTATGCGCTTTTGATAAACAAACGAATTTATTGATTATATTTCAGTCACCTGATGTCTTCAAATGTGAAGAAAAAAAAAATACCAAGTAGGAGTGTACTAGGAAGAAAGCATCAGATGTTTCAACAATTCATTTTCTCCCACATCGCTGAATAGAGCTAAACCGTACCTTGTAGAGATATTATAAATAAAGAGGGGCTTGCACCAGTGAAACTTGCCTTAAACTAATGAGTAAGGAAAACAAAGCGAGGGGCGAGAGCCGCTCGCAGTGCAAGCTTTTAGCACACGAATTTTTGGAGGGGTAATAGGCTGGCCGAGTGTTGACGCTGCTTACTTTGCAGAACTCTCTCGTGCGGGCCTCCCTACACCCAAATCTTCAGTTTAACAATTACGATCTGATGGTCGTCAGTACTCATAAAATAGAACATGTCTTTGCTCAATCCAGAAACAAGTTATACATGACCAAGACAAGTGAATACAAAGTACACCTGGAAAGCTAAGATTTTAAACCTTGAATTACAAGAGGTTCGCTTGCAGGCTAAACAAAAATTTCATAATGATCGACACGAAGGAACGTTCATTTTCGAAACTATAGTTGGAAAAATCGTATGGGAAGTTACGATGTACGGAAATTAAGAACCCCCCCCCCCCCTCCCGAATTTTGATTGGCCAAAAGATTCACTTTCGGCCTTCTATCTGCTTGATTTCTTGAAAAACTCCAACAGTTTTGATCTTGATCTTGATCCTGGTTAACGGCCTGAACGTGTACATCTTGTGAACGCCTTGTGAAAGCAGCGACAATTGACAAGTCCACTAGGCACAACAGCTGAGTTCTAGCTGCGCAGTTCTCAGTGCTTTAGCTTGCAACCCTGCACCCACATGGCTGGACCTTTGGCACACCTCATTTGGCTGCATTGGAGACCACGGGCGCTGTTGACCTAGCTGGCCTTTGGCTTGAAAATTCGGCATCTTGGCTTACATTGGTGCACACTATTGGCTTGAAGCAACGTTGAGCATCGTATTGGCTAACTAACCGTGGATTTCCTCTAACATCATCGGTCTAGGCACACTTCTTACACTGCACTGCACTTCGTTTTGCCCTTGTGAAACCCTGTTACCTAAGTCCAATGGGCAGGCGTGCAAAGATGGATGCGGTGGTTAGCATTACAAATCTCCCTAGTTTGAGAGAACTACCCCTCGTTAACAAAGTCCATTGTAGAGGGCTGTACATCAGATAGCTCTACATGATAGCTGTACATCAGAAATCCATCACCAGTCCATTGTAGAGGGCAATAGATTTTGGTACAACCCTCCTCTAATCTATCTATTGTAATACAACTCTTATGATAGCGTAGATAAGAGCATATGTGAAGCTATGAAAGAACCGAATGCTCCATGTGGTTTCAATGCGAACCACAGAAAGCAACATGATCATATAAGTAAAACTTTCTCTTTCACAGGATCATGAAACTATTGACTTAATAGTCCCCCACCGCGGAATTGTATATCTTCACGTTTGTATATAATTAAAAAGTTGTTAGCACATTGTTGCCGAGCCTCGTAGCGGGGGCTTGTAACTCAAGTGAGGGCATTATGGTGGGTTGATCGTGGGCCTACTTATCCACGCAGGCCCATTGAGCTGCTGCTTCTTCTCGCCCGCCCGTTCCAACCTGTGAGTTGGGTCTTGTGGCCAAAGCGAGGGCTTGGGCTTCATTTCCCCTAAAGCGGAGGGCACCGCATGAGGCTGTGGTTTCACAGAGCAATGAGAACCTCTCTCTCTCGGCAGTGGAAGGATAACGGGCTGTTGCACTCTTGGGCCACATTGCTTGGTTGGTTAGCCCAATCAAACACCCACTTTTTTTCGTTTCTCTTCTCATAAATATTTGCACCTCAAGACTATATTTTTTTTTGAAATTTCACCTCAAGACTATTTGCTCCTCGAGACTTTTTTTTTTTTTTTTTTTTTTTTTAAATTTCACCTCGAGACTATTTGCTTGGTTGGTTAGCCCAATTAAACACTACCTTCTTCATTTTTATTCTCTTGCACATGGAAGATTTATGATAAGAATAAAAACAAACAGTGACAATTGTTTTTTTTGTGAGGATATAAAAATAAATATTGTGACAAATGCAAACGTATCATTAATGCATGAACTACTGGGTGGTATATAAACCAATCAATCAATATTTTTTCTTTTTTTGTTTGTTATTTTGTGTTGGCCGAACCAATCAACCTATTATTAGCAGAAAACACGGTAGCAGTTCCGAGGACATGAAACTAATTATGGGTAACCTAAGATGAAAATGTGATCCATACAAATGCTTTATGTACTTGCGTTCCTAACTATTGCAAAGTATATCTGAAATACTAAGTATATTTCAGTAGTTACATATGTATCCATTACGAATTATACCTACACACACTAGGGGGGACGTATGATTTTTTTTTTATCAGGATGGACAGATGAAAATTTGGGACATTTCAACAAATAACGGGTCCCTAAAAAATGATAATAATGGGGGCTTCTTTTTATAACTTTGAGGGGTGCCTATGTGGGAGTTTCTTAAAAATAGTGATAAATTTGTAGTAGAGGATACAAACACATAAGGGTCCTATGCCCACCTTGGGTCAGACATAGGTATGCCCCTGTATACCCGAGGTTAGAAACTCCGTTGATTTGTTGACAGAATATCCAAATTGATTTAGAAGTAAATGTTACAAGATATGGAGCTAGTGAAATAAGGAGTCAAAATGAGGGAAATGCTTTAGGAAAGAAGTAGGGCAGAGCACGGACCGGGTTAGGCGGAGGGGTGTGTTTCCTACCCAACTCAATGATTGCGGGTTGGTCATATTGATACCCAAACCCAATGAAGTAGTCAAAAAACCCAAACTCAATCAAGCATTTCGACTCGGACCGGTTCGGGCGAGTTCAAAAGGTTTCAAAGCGTTTGCAAACTTAAGTCTATAAACATGACATATTCAGCGCTTGGGGTGAGCGCAAACCGGTTTTGTTGGATTTTGCGGAAAATTTTGCCCCAACCCAAGCTCACTTAATTATTTTTGATACCCAACCAAACCTAAATTATAAACTTGATTTGTGGGCGGCGTATTTTACTAAAATATGTTATTTTTTCATGTGAATTTAAATCAACCGGACCGGTTTTAAACAATTTTGTAAACTTTGTAATCATGATCAATCAAAGTTAGTTCGGGTTTGTAACTCTATAATCGTAATCAATCAAATACCATGAACGGATGATAAATTTGGAGTGGTTTGGGGAGGTCGGTTTGGGCGAATTTCGCTCACCCCTAGAAAGAAGGGAGCAGAGCTAAAGTAAGGTCAATTGTCAACTGTAAGATAAGTGGCAAGCGGAGTTTGCTGAAGATAAAGAAGCTATTGAGCATGTCGGAGTTGCGCGCCATGAGCAACGGCTATAAAAGGGAGGGTGTAGACACGCAAAATTTGCAGTCAATCAAGTAGCTCCACGTGTCTACTATGACCTAGATAAGGATGAGATAAACTAGCATTCATTGTCATACTAAGGTCATTAAGCAATAAATAATTGAGGATGAAATTCTAAATAGGGCGAAACTTATTTACAAGCAAGGAATGCAAATGGCGACTATATGACATGGCTACAAGTCAGCAAGTAAGGCCAATTAAATAGTGTCACTTGTCAAAATGATGCAGTTATCAAGACTAGAAATCTTGGCAAATCATATCATGCCACTTGTAAAATTGATGCAAAAAATAAATAATAGTAATATCGTTCTACCTTGCTCGACAAGTCGGCCCATTGCCTATATAAATGGGTCATCCCTAGGCATAAATCACACGCAACTACATATTGCAAGGCGACAGAGCTCTTAAGATCAAGTTGCTAAAGCCATGAAGAGTTCATCCATCTGCAAGATCATCAACGATGTTTGAGACCTTCGAAGATTTTCATTAATGATCTTCGAGACCTTAGAAGATCTTGCCCACGTTCTTTAAGACCTTCGAAGATCTTCATCAATGATATTCGAAGATCTACAACTCATTCTATCCTAGACTAAGTTGCTAAGGCCCTCGTTCGAAGTCCGAGTTCTTCGACACCTTTAATGCATTCTTTGTCAAAATTGAAGACGCTTGCTCGTTCGATCTGAGATCAAGCTGCGAAGCCTTCATTCGACATTGAAAGAGTAGAGTCACATGATAGTAATTTATGAGATTGTAGTCGTAGACAAGTAACATTTCTGCCACTTAAACGATGCCACATGTTCTAAATTTGGCAAATTGTTAGATCGAAAAGCGCTACCCGACAAGTTATTGTCCCTAAATGGCAATTAAATATATACTGCATTGTAAACGAGACAACACTTATTTAAAAACACGGAAAATCCATGGAACAAGTCTTCAAGTGAAGCCAACGAAAGAGTGTCACTCGTCAAATTGATGCCGCTACAAGACTAGCAAGTCTGACAAATCATATCGCCCCCTTTGTCAAATTGGTGAAACAAATAAGAAATTCATATTTCTAATAATAAATCATTGTTCCTAAATAAATAAGGATTCATTGACTATTCTTTTATTAAATAAATAATTAAAATATAAACAGTAATACGAGTTGTAGTTGACTACAACTCTTACTCCAATGCCTACATAAAGGGGTCACCCTAGGCCATAAATAACATAATTTGATCTTACAAGAAGGAGAGATCTCTACACATTAAGATGCTAATGACGCGATATTTTACGCGTATGTGCAAGTGCACGGTCAAGTAATATTGGGGTGATATTTCAACCCCGAGTTATCGATCCCACGAGGACAGATAGTAGGTTTATCGTTAATTAGAGATTAAATCTAAATAGTGTAATTGAAATAACAGGAAGAAAGTTGTTGATTTGAGAAGTTGTCACCCCCAATCAAGTGACTGTATTAAACTAACTAAAAGACAATATTTTTTTGTATTTTCTGAATTAAACAACGTTTTATCAAATATGGAGAGTAACTAGGCGATCTAAAAAAGAAGAAAAATATTGTGTACATTATTGCATTGTAAATAAAATCGGGTTGCATTGTGTATAGCATGTATATTGCATAGTCCTATTGTGTTGAGTCGTTTGTGTCTGGAGTCGGCTAGTAGGTGATTTGCTCGGGACGAGCAAAAGGTAAGTGTGGGGGTATTTGATAACTCTCTTTTAGGAGCTATTAGAATACTTCCATATTACTTGTAATAGGATTATTTCACATGGTTTATATGTTATATTTGCACAAATATGTGAATTTAACGATTTATAAGCCTAAGAGTGAAAAGTTGTGCTTCTAGCCTATTTGTGCATGTTTTCTCTCATATTTGCTATGATAATTGCACGAGTTGTTTAGTATTGTGTATCTCAGGTAAAATAGGTGAAATGGAGCTTATTAGGGACTTATAGATTCTTGGAATGGAGCTAGATGAAGAGGAGAAAAGAAGACGCAAAAACGAAGCAAAGTTGGAAAAGTCACACAGGACCAACCTGCATTCTTTTCGATGCTCAGGAAAATCTAAAAAGAATTTTGGAGCACGGCCTGCGGCATTGGAAATTAGACATCCGTAGCTTTCCAACTATATATGGTAGACCCGAATACAAGTCCGTATGAGGGAGATACAGCCCGCGCAAGATCAGAAAATAATTGTGTCCGGGAATTACAAACTGGAGGGGCTGAAGTGCAATTTCGGCCAAATTACATTAAAATCGTGCCCAGGCAGTAAAGAACGAATCTTAGACCTAAAACAAAGAGGGGAGGCTGCTGGAGAAGAGGGAGGAAGGCTAGGAGAGATGAGGGCATGGAGAACGACGCCGGAGTCGCCAGAACGCGAATTTCGTCACGAGTTTGACTATCCCTCCTATCTTTTCTATCGTTTCTCAATACTATGAACTTGTTAGCTCTTATTTTCAGCATATTTGAGTAGTTTTATTGGCTGGAGAGCCTAGGGTTTTGTTAGAAATCATTCCAGATTTGTTTGTTTGATTCACGCTTATGGATTCACGTTATTGATTAATTTTCTTCTCTATTGATGTATTGTTGACCTAGAACTATTGACACGTTTTAGGTAGGATATGAATGATGAATAGAGATGTATTTGATCCATAACGTTTATCTTAGCTCCCAAATACATTCATAATCCAAGTATTGTGATGGCTCCCAAGAAAGATTCTCAAGATCCACCACTCAAGATTGGAGGACATAAATCTTCCACCAATGTGGCTGAGTCAGGCCTCAAAGACGTTGTTCGCATCACTTGAAGCAAGTCTAAAGCTTCAAGTGATGTGATCCTTCCAATGACATTCCCAACGGTTCTCCTGTCTTTGGCTCGCATATGTCACATCCTAATGATTACTCTTAATATTGCCAAATAAGATGGACGTCAGTGCTCTCATGCATGATGCTTTAGAGAAGGTGAAGTCAGGAAAAACGAAGTCTGAAGAATCTTCTACTGGAAAAAATCCCCGTGTAGAAGAAAGTGAAAATGGCTCCGATGAAGCATCATCAAATACTACCAAAGGTATTTCATATGATGAGAGTGGCATGCATGTCATTGTTGGAGTATGACCTAGAGGCAATCTATTTATCGTGAAATTTATAAAGACTTTCTATTCATTTTGTTATCTATATGGAGTACTTAGAATATTCTTAAATATCCCTAGTATAGTATTATAGTTAACTAGGACGACTGTAATGCATCGAGACTAGTATGTGGGTAGATTGATATGAGATAGTCTAACACATGGGCATGCATTAGGAGTAATGGCGTACTGGATTGGCCCAGTGTGAGAACACTAAATGGGTGTCATGTGAGTGTTACAAGTGCTTTCGTTGTGACATCGGTGTTGTGATCATATGAATTGAAGTCGCTGCATTCTATATATGTTGAGTCATGATTTAATATATTTAAACATCATGCTCTAAAAAGGTGATTACAAAGTCGATAATTGGACATGCTGAAACATGTTGAGAGGTATAAGTGATGTATATATGATTTGTCTCTCCTACATAATATGAGCAAATATCCATGGCCACTCGATGAGTGTGACTTAGGAAAATGCATTTCCGTGCTCAAATGAATCAATATGAGATATTAATGTCATTTGTCTGTCTAAGTATGCTCAGGGGATCGAGAAACTATAGATTGGACAAACAAGGGTGACACCCCATGCCTTGTGTCTAATCTGGATATATGGACAAATGGATTATACGACAAGGTAACATTGGTCATACAGGTTAGTGAGATCACTGACGCTCCTATTACTTTGGTAGTATTGATGTACTTCTATATACCACTTAAATGTTTCTAATTATTACTGCTAACGTACTTAGGAACCTACAGGGTCACACACAAAAATAGATCAAACTGGAATTAAATGCTCATTAGTTGGTGTAGTTAGTATAATTCAGATACATCAACTATCGTCCATGTGGCAAGCATCGGTAAGATTTATCAGTACTCCAGTGGTATTATATACTTATCATCATTCTCTCTATCTTATACATATGGTGGTTGTGAGAAAGAGTCCCTCGCATATAATTCATACTGGGAGTCAAGGGCTCTAAGTGGCTCGGAGGCTAAAGTAAGGATAGTCGCGCGCGAGCTACAGCTACACTCGAGTGCGACCATTGTCAGTTATCTGAGAGGTATGCGAAACACTCACCTATATATACGGTCGATTTTACATGTGTGCGAGGAAATTATATAACCGCCTCGTGCAGTTATGTAACTCCTCATACAGTTGTCCTAATACTAGTATATATAGGAGGGTTGTCCTCTGATTGAGGTTCAGATATTTTGGTTCATCACTCTTCATACTGTCTCTCTCTAAAATATCTGACTTGGTTTACTCTTACCCTTTTCCACTTAGCCTCTTACCCTCTTAATCTTGATCTTTGAATTTCGTTCGTTGTTCTTGTCTATTGCAGGTACACGCTCGAATCCTTCTCATACCTTTCCTTGCACACAGTTGGACTAAGAGCAATTGTGGATTTCGGACTTGAATGTAAACTAGTCCTAACTGTTATGATTAGAAGGAAAACCGAACACTCTCATCCCTATAAATACCTTCAGTGTGGTTGGGGTTGATAATGGTCTTAGAAAAGTCGTATGAGATACAAAATATGTAATACCCCCGTATTTTTTTTTTTTTTTTTTTGAGAAAATATACCCCCGTATTTTTGGTGTTGGCCTAATGGAGTAATTACATAAATGTTTAGGGCTCATTTAATTTTTGATTTTTTGTAAACTCTTTTGGACACAATTTAGTTTTTATTTCTAAATATAAATACGAGCTTTAAGACTGTATGATTTCTTTATTCCATTTTAATCGAAATATATTATTTTATATATCCTACATACTCTGTTTGAAAATATGGATTATTTTAACATTTTACATTAGGATTTGTGGGATTAATCGTTATAATCTCAAACTAACAAGGAGGAATTTGAGTTTGGGGTTAACCCATTTCATTACTTGAAGCTAAGGGGGTGTAGATATCATTACGTAAATTATTGTGTATTCACTTGTATCTATACAATATATATACTAATACTAATACATGTATTCTTATACTTGTACCTACACAATAGTACAATACATGATATATATACATATCTATACATATATTGTATGTCGTATAAATACCGTACGATACATACAAAATTATAATAAAATATTAATTCCCCCAACTTCACCCTCTGAAATTTTGTTTCCCCCAACACCTCCTTTCTCTTATTTTTATTTTTGATAAAAAGGACAACATTAAACTAAACTGGGGTGATAAATACCTCCATCAAGATCATTACAAAATAAAATATCACCATTTGGAATGACTCCAAACTGTCTATTTCTCTTAACCCGGCTAACCAGATTATGTGCTCTGGTATTCCTACATCTTGGAACAAACTGTAAAGAACATTTCAGATATTAGATTTGCACATGCTCTACATCTGGACTTCCAGTACGAAGAACCACCCTTTTCTTCATTGATGGCATTAACAATCATCTGGGCGTCAGTTTCTATCTGCACATTCCTCCACCCTTCTTTCTGCACATGATAAATTGCTAACTCCACAACAGTTAATTCACTTTCTTCTGCATTATATCCATCTCCTTTTTCTGAGCCCGCAACAATGATCTGGCCTTGCCAGTATGAGACAATGAAAGCCGCAAAACATTGTTTGCCCTTCACTCCCCCATATTGATTTTTAACATACCTACTGGAGGGGGGTGCCACCTGTCCAGGTTACTCTCTTTATCCACCATATTGCTTCTTTGCCTCTGAGACTGTGTTGCTTCTATCATATCTTGTTCAGACCATCTGTTTCAATATCATCACATAATTTTCCCCAATTCAGGGGTTGATTACCAAATTTAGTAGCATTTCTTGTAAGTCTAACTTTCTCCGCAATAATAGCACAAATCATCTTAAGCTTGTCTCTGCCTTCAGTAGCTTTGACTAGTTAAGAGTCTGGGCAGAAAAAATACTTGACCTTATCAATGTAATTCATGTCTGGGAGCAAATCCATATGTATATGACAGAACTTGTACCAAAGCCTCTTCACCAAATGACATTCAAAAAATACGGGAAATAAATTCTTCATCCTGATTGCACAGGACACATAAGTCTAACTCACCATAATTTGAGTTTGACCAATTTCTTATAGGGATAACCCATTTAATCAATCTCCACATCATACCTTGAGCCTATTATGTAACGTCCTTTCCAGATCCAATCCCAATTAAACTATGAATTACTTGGAGCACAAACAGGGGAGAGTGATTTATAGGCTTCTTTTGTACTGACTAATCCATGACTAGCTTGCCTCCAAACCCAGCTATCTTCTACTTGAGAAATAGGAATCTTGATTTTTAGAATAGCCTCCTTATCTTCAGTTGTAAACCATCTGTCTAGAAGCTCCTCTTTCCAATTTTTTAAATCCCAATCAATAAGTTCCCATACCTCTTTTGGAGCTCCCCACACATCATCAGGGGGGATTGACTTTGCAAGTTCTAGGTTAGGGACCCAGGGGTCTTGCCATATGTTAATATTTTTACCACCACCCACCACTTTGAGAGCCATATTTTCAAAAACTTCTATGGCCTTTAGCACTCCTTTCCAGAAATAGGAACCAGAGTTCCTCTTCTCAATTCTATTAAACGCAATTCTGTTGCAATATTTTTTGGTAAGATGTTGAACCCATATATATTTTCTTTAGTCCAAATCTTCCAAGCCAACTTAGCCATAAGAGCAAGATTGTGAAGCCTAATCTTATAATACCCAAACCACCACTTCTCTTGGGAGAGCTCAACACATCCAAGCTTTTTAGATGTCCTCTCTCTCTCTCTCTCTCTCTCTCTCTTTCTTTTTTTTTTTTTTTTTTTTTTTTTTTTTTTTTTTTTGGCAGTGCTTCCCCACCAGAATCTAGAGCACACTCTATCCATTTTATCATGCACATTATTAAGAAGTAAAAAAACAGACATAGCATATGAGGGTTGAGAACTAAGCACACTGTTAATCATGACTTGTCTTCCTTCATTAGAAAGTGCTTTGCCTTTCCACCCATCCACCCTTTTATCCATCTTCTCCAGTGAGTCATTAAAATACATAGTCTTTGAATTGGAAAAGAACACATGTAGTCCTTGATAAATAGACTTCTTATCCCCTTTTTTGAGCTGCAGGCTTCCTCTGATATCTCTTTGCATCTGTTTAGGAGTATTCTTACTAAAAAATAGCTGATTTGCTCTTGTTAATTTTCTGCCCAGAACATTCAGCATACAGTTTCAAGAAATTGTCCAACTGTCTAGCTTCTTCCAGATTTGCTCTCCCAAAAAGTACTAAGTCATCAGCATACATCAAGTGTTCAATAGGGTCACAAAAATTCCCCAAATTAATCCCTTTGATATAGCCCTCATTCAAAGCGAAGTTAAGGATTCTTGACAGGACATCAGCACACAATATGAATAGAGTTGGGGAGAGAGGGTCCCCCTGTCTAATACAACAAGAAGGAACAATTTTGCCAACTGGACTGCCATTAATCAAGACAGCAAAGGAGACAATACTAATACAAGCTTTAATGAGAGATATGAATCTGTTAGGGAAGCCATTCCAATTAAGCACTTGAATAATGAAATTCCACTCCAGTTTGTCATATGCCTTTTCCATATCAATCTTCAAATCCATCAAACCTTGCTTTCCTGTCTTCTTGTTGATTGTATGAAGGCTCTCATGCATAAGAATAACATTTTCTTGAATATTTCTTCCCTTTACAAAGGCTGCTTGTTTAGGGTTTATGATATTTGGCAAGAAGGGGGCCATTCTATTAGCTAGAATCTTTGCAATCACCTTATAGGTGGTGTTTCGAACACTAATAGGTCTGAATTGATTTACCATAGAGGCTCCCACACATTTACGACTAAGAGCTATGAATGTGAAGTTGATAGCATCTCCCATTATACCATTAGTGAAGAAGTCTTGCACCACTTTACAGAAATCTTGACCTATCAAATCCCAATATTGCTTGAAGAAGCCTATAGGTAACCCATCCGGACCAGGAGATTAAAGCTAGACATCTTGAATAAGGTTTCATAAATCTCATCCCTAGAAGGAATCTGGAAGAGATCTTCAACATCAAGTTGGGTGATTTTTTTGTGGGAAAAGCTCATCTAACCATTCATGACAATTAGGGGTGTGGGAGGTAAATAGGTCAGAGAAGTATGCAGAGAATTATTTCCCCATATCTGAGAAGGTTTCAGCTTTTGATCCATCACTTCTGCAAATATAATGTATGGTATTCATGTTCCTTCTGATCACAACAGTCGTATGTTTTTTTTGTGTGTCGGCATCACCATCCTTGAACAATTGGATTCTTGTTTTTTTTTGCCACATCACCTCCTGTCTTTTCATAAGTTCTTGCATTCTTTTCTTGCACACTTATTCTTTATATATAGTGCTAGTATCTTCCTTTCTTTGCAGCTCCAACAATTTCTCTTGAGTGTTCTTGAGATCATTATGTATATTTCCAAACACTTTTATATTCCAAGTTTTTAGGGCTTGACTGACCTCCTTAACATTTATCTTCCAACTTAGGAGACTTTTCATATTTCTTTGTGAATTCCATGCACTAGCCACCACCTCTGTGCATGACCTATCTCTTAATCACATAGCCTCAAACCTAAATGGTTTGACATCAGACTTCTTTGAAGGATTTTAATCCGATATGATGGGGGTGTGGTCAGAGACAAAAGCACTACGGTTTATAGTAATGGCTTTCGGGAATATCTTTCTCCAATCAGCATCACTAAAACATCTGTCCAACCTTTCTTTGATAGTACCTTTCCTATGCCATCCAATACACCAAGTATACTTGGGGCCATGAAATCCAATATCCACCAGGCCAATGTCTTTAACTAGATTGTAGAGACCTCCTTTAGAACAACTAGCCACATTTCTACCTCCCAACTTATCCTCTTGACTTAAAACTTCATTAAGGTCTCCAATCAAAGCCAAAGGTAAGAAGCACTTCTGATATATATATTTTCCCCATTCTTCCATAACAAATTTTTATCTTTAGAGGAGCAGGGAGCATACATGCATATTAACATCCAAGGATCAATACCATCTCTACTATGCATTAGCACTGTAATTATCCATCTAGCAGCATACACCACTTCACATAAATCCAAGTCTTTCCACAAAAAACATATGCCTCCACTTTTACCTCCCGGTTCCACAATTGAACTATAACAGAACCCAAGTCTTTCAAATTTTTTGATGCATTTTCGAGAATTTACCTTAGTTTCTGAAAAAAGATCCATTGCAATTCCTCCTTCCTTATTAAGGACTTTGTCATCCGAATTGTCGAGGTTTTCCCTAAACCTCGACAATTCCAAACGCAGCCTCTCATTTAGGATTGGGGGCGTGGTTAGGACTGCCTCCTCAGCCTCAGAATTTTTTGTAGAACTGCTTGACTCATCCTCTGTTTGTCACCTTAAAATTCCATCTTTACCCCATCTAATGAATATATGATATGGCAGTAGTCTTTGAGTGACATACTCCTCTTCAGTTTCAGGATCAATAACAGATTCCTCAATCATCTCCATTTCCCGTTTCTCAATGGCGATACAGTTACCGTTCTCATCAACCCTTTTTTTATACATAGCATAATTGATATTCTTGAACTGCCTATTTAGTTGAATCTTCCTGCAGACATCATCCGCTAGGATTTTGTTGACAATCACAGCTCTTTTTTCTCTGGAAAAATCTTTTGCATCGAAAGAATTTGAAGAACACTCCTACCACGGCCTTTTTGTTCCCCATTTCTTTTTCTTTTCCTCCGAGTCTCTGTCAAGTTCCTCTTCTGTTTGAACCCTAAATGATTGCTTCGATCTTCCCCAATCCTCTTGTGAGTTTTCTGAACTAGGGTCAATACTACCTCTTTGGGCTATATTATAATTAACTATTAATTGGGACACATTGTAAGCAGCAAGACTTCCCAACGCCTGTATTGGGCTTAGCGAAGAGGCCTCATAAATTTCAAAGAGCGTTGGGCCTGTATAATTCTTGAATAGTTGGGCTGAATTTACAAGCCCACCAGTTCGAAAAAAACTCGGAAAAATAGCATTATCTAGTCAACATACCCGTCCTTGTCTCCAAATCTTCAACCGCCAGGGAAAATCACCGACGTGGATTCTTAAAAATCCAGCCGTTTTCCGTATATTCCCAACTGTTATTTTTTTTTTTATTTTTTTTTTGCGTAGTTTATTTGTGTCTATCAACGTGCTCGTGTCACGTGTCCCCATACCATAGGGTGCTTGCCTCTCATTGTCCGCCGTATACAAATTCTCACGCACTTCAGAAAAACGTGCCTCTTTCGTCTTCCCCATCTCTGGTGATCGGATCTTAACAGGTTCATCAATTTCGGTCGAAACATCGACCACATCCTTCCGTTTGTCCAAAATCAACGCCGCCGGCTGACCACCACTACCTTGACGCTTACTCTTCCCTGTTTTCTTCGTCACCTTAGGATGGAATCGTCTCTGTTCACCAGTTCAAAGAAGAGAGCCATAACAATTATCCAGAGTCTCCTTTTGCCTCAAAACCTTTCATTCAATCTTATCATGCCCTATCCGTCCACATCTGTAACAGGATTCTCCCAATTTCTCATATTGAAATTGGATCCACAGTGGAGTGTTCCGTTTTCTTTTCATAAAGAACCCTTGAGTAAGAGGATTTTTGATATCAATCAAAACCCTAACTCTCAGAAATGGGCTGATGATGATATCCTTCTCTTTCGGAGAATCCACATCATCCACAATTCCAATCAAAGCTCCAATATCCTCTGCATTCTTCTTTGTCATCTTCTATGTGGGGACGTTTTTAATCTGAACCTAGACTGGAGAAATATCAAATTTTAACTTCAATATTTCTGCTTCTGAATCAAATCTTTGCAGCACCATCAAGTGATTCCTTATTAACCAGGGAGATCCATCACACACTCTATTTCAATCTTCACTATCATCAAAGAGGAACATGAACGTATTGTCCCCTTTTGTTGTGATCCTAAAATCTCCCTTTAGTTTCCAAATAGATATGAACAACCCAGAAACACTCTAAATCATTTATTCTCTTTTTGCAAGGATTCTCCCGAATATACATTTTCCTTGAAAAATATCACTCGAATCATCAGATTCGAGTTCTAAAACTGGATGAATTTTAGGGTTTTCTACATATTCTAAAGAACTCATAATACTGGGTTCTTCCGATATGATAGCCATCAAATCTAAAACTCGACTCAGAAATCAAAAAGAGAGGAGGAAGGTGAAAAGAAGACCGAATCGAAAAGAGAAAGAGGCAAAGAAAAATTGAAACGAAATTTGAGGAAATAATCTCTGCTAGAAGCACAACCGTATGTGGCATGAGAATAGTACCAGAAAGCACTAAATTAGACGCTAGATAAGAATCCCCCAAAGAGAGAAAACCTCTCTCTAAGTTCTCTCACTAGGAATACACCTCCTTTCTCTTCTCTTCCACGTCATCTCCTCCTCCTATTAATCATCTTCTTCGTCATCTTCCCCAACAATACAAGACAACCACAACCATCACCCGTCGACCTCCACTACCACAACCAACTTCCCCCCTCTCGGTTCTCCCTCCATCTCCTTGTCTCCATCTATTTCTATCCCTCTCGGATGTTCGCCAGCAGCAGTAGCTCGCCAGGAGGCTGCCATCGTTGAAGGAAAACCGGTGAAAACCAACCCAGAAAAAAAACCGAACCCAGCACGGGTGGCCTTCCCCTCACACTCTGCTTGGTCTCACTCTTGTCTCGTGTCTAGTGACCCTTACCAAACCCAGGCGACCTTCAAAAAGGCACAAGCAGCAGCCACAGTCGCAACCCATTCCACTGTCGCCACCTCCATTTTTCCGGCAAACCTCCGGGTCGAACAACCATCAACACCCACCTCTTAAAACCTCTCCCACTCGCCTCCTGAAGGTCCGAGGAGACCCGTAGAAGTCCGATTTGAATCCAAGGACTCCATTATTGCCGGCATCGAGCTCCACCGCCGAGCTCGCCGGTGACGAAGCTCGGCCCAAGCAACCGGAGCTACCCACCTCTTAAATCCATCCCAATCAAAGCTTGGAGGTCCGAGGAGGCCATAGAACGTCTCAAACGAAGAAAAGTTGTCGGATCATTGCAATTCAGAATGAGATGGGTATTCTTAGACAAGGATAGAGATGCAAAGGAGGCACTAGAAGATGTAGATTGGATCTGTGTGCATTCAGTGCCTTTGTATCACTTATTGAGCCTTAAAATGCAAAGGAGGGACTAGAAGATGCAGATTGATCATTTCAATGTAGAATGAGCTGAATGAGTTTGAAAGGAATAAGGTTTGGAACTTGGTTCCTAGACCACATACTCAGTCTGTTATTGGAACCAGATAGGTATTCAGGAACAAACTTGATGAAAATGGTAAGGTCGTGAGAACAAATCCAGACTTGTGGCACAGGGGTATAATCAAGAGGAAGAAATTGATTATGAGGAGACATTTGCTCCTGGTACCTGGTTAGAAGCTATCTGAATACTTCTTGCAATTGCATCCCATAAACAAAGCTATTTCAAATGGATGTTAAATGTGCTTTCTTAAATGGTTATTTACAAGAAGAAGTATATGTTGCTCACCCACCTGGTTTTGAAGATGAAAATTTCCCTGAACATGTTTACAAACTAGATAAAGCTATTTATGGGCTTAAGAAATCTCCAAGGGCTTGGTATGAAAGACTCTCAAAACTTTTACTTGACAATGGTTTCAAGAGAGGACTGGTTGACAAAACTCTTTTTTATCAAGAATCATGTAAATGATTTGTTAGTAGTACATATTTATGTTGATGATATACTATTTGATGCTACTAATGATGCTCTTTCAAAACAGTTTTCAAGTCTAATGTGCAGGGAGTTTGAAATGAGCTTAATGGGTGAACTCAATTTCTTTCATGGACTTCATGTTCATAAAGTGAAGAAAGGAAAACTTGTGCATCAAGGGAAATATACCAAGGACTTGTTAAGCAAGTATAACATGTCTCAGTCCAAGATAGCAAAGACTCCTATGAGTTCGTCTTTATCCTTATAAAAGGATACAAATGGTAAGAGTGTAAATTAAAAGGGATACATAGGTACAATTGGTTACTTCTGTATTTAACATCTAGTAGATCTGATATTATGTTTAGTGTATGTATGCGTGCAAGATTTCAAGAAGATCCTAAGGAAGTTATTTGATTGCTGTTAAAAGGATTTTCAGATACTTGAATGGAACCAAAGACCTGGGGATTTGGTATCCAAGAAGAACTAATTTAATGTTGAGTGGCTATTAGGATGCAAACTTTGCATGCTACAAAGTGGATATAAAGAGTACTTCAGGATGTTGCCAATTTCTTAGCTCATCACTGATTAGTTGGCATTCAAATAGGCAAAACTCAGTAGCCTTATCAACTACAGAAGCTGAATACATTGCAGCCGGTGCTTGTTACTCTCAAGTACTATGAATTGCTCAACAATTAAGAGATTTTGGATATGAATTCAGAAATGTGCCTATCAACTGGGATAATACTAGTGCCATTTCAATATCAAAGAATCCAATGCAGCATTCAAGGAAAAATCATATAGATGTGAGACATCATTTTATTAGAGATCATACTGAGAAAGGTGACGTACCTCTATCTTTTATTTCAACTACTTTGCAGAGAGCTGATATTTTCACTAAACATTTGCCAGATGAGAGGTTTGCATCCCTAAGGCTTGAACTGGGTATGTTTAACAAGGATGCATTGGTTTAGGGGAGTATTAGTTCTTATGTGTATTATGTGTGAAAATCTCAAATCCGTGAGAACATACTTTCCTACCCTTCAAAGTATGCTTCAAAGCTTTGAAGTTTTCTGCCAGGCTTGAAATTTCTCAAATCCTTGAACCACTGTTTCAATAGCTTTGATTTATATGTTGTTTATTTTATTTAATAAATGGATCATGGAATATTTTTTAGTATCTTGTAGATAATTACATAATATTTCACACGTTCAGATATTTTGACAAAATATCCCAAAATATCTCAATGAAATCTTTTAAAATATGATTTGCACGCAATCCTTCTTTCAATCAAACTCATCTACCTAGTTAAGACAACTTCAGGGCTTATTTATCTCATGCTTCACCTCTTTCTCTCCGTCTCTATCTCTCTCTCAATTCTTTCTCAATTCCCTAAAACCCTAAACGCAATGGAGCGAAAATCAGAAAGGATCAAGCAGCAAGTTCAGAAATCTGGTAAGAGGATGAAGAGGAAGGCTAACAGAAAGATCACTGTGCATGGATCAGATTTAGAGGAAACTGCCAGCATTCAGGAGACTTCTCCCTTCAAAGAAGATCAAGAAGGGAAAAGAATTTCAAGAAGAAGGTTCTGAATCTGAGTTTGCAACAGAGGAAGTAGTGAAATCTAAGGAGCGTGAGAGTAAGAATCAAGGGGATCAGTCAAGCAATAAGAATAAAGAGGTTAGTACTGAGAAGAACGAAGATGCGAAGAAGAGTGCTTCATCTCAAAAGGAAAAGAAGTCAGAGGATAAGAAGGTTGATCCACCATCAGATAAGAAGAGGGTTAAGCATAGTGCAGTAAAGACCAAGAAAGCTTCTGGTTTTGGTAAGCATCTTTTACATGAGTGTTGTTTTATCAATTCTGTAGTTAAGGCTGTGTGGATGGATGGGTATGCATCATCAAAAATTGCCTACTGTAGTCTTGTAAGTACTGATTTATTGGAGAAATTGGATATAGACTACATTTTGAAGTTAAGAGAGTCTTCTGTTGAGAATTTATTGAACCAATCTTCTGAGGCATATCCTAGGTTAAATTGGCTTTTCTACTTGAATTTGGTTCAAGAATTGGACGATAGTGACAACTTTATCCTGACCTTTAAGGTTGCTGGGAATGACATGAAGCTAGACTATAGGGTTTTTTCCAAAGTTTTGGGAGTGCCTAGGAAATACAAGGTAAGTGAACATCCATATATTAGAGAATGTTTGGAGTTAGCCAAATCCATGATTTTCTTGGAGGGAACATCTACTGGACCCAAACAGTTAACACACTATGTGTTTAATTGTGAAGCCGAAATCCTGTTCTCCATAATCACGAGATGTGTAGTTCCCAGAGATCATTCCAAAGAGTTGGTGACATATATGGTTTTAATACTTATGTATTTGATATGCCAAGGGTTTGAGGTTGATTTGCCAATTGTTGTTATGGAACATATGGTGTACTGTGGTACTAGGACTAGGAATCATTCTTTGCCCTATGCCAATGTGTTTCCATTGTTTTTTAAGAACTTTGGAGTACCCTTGGAGGATGAGGAGAAAACCACAACTGGTTTTGGGTTGGTGGATGAGGCATCTTTTCAAAGGAGTGGGATAGCTCAGACTGCTAAAGGCAAATGGAAGTTTTATTCTGATTTGACTGCTAAAGAGTTGAAGGAGAAAGATTTTATCAAAACTAGAGCAACTACAACACCTAAGGCACTTGGTAGCTTGGAATTCTCACAAATTCCTGACAAGGTGGAAGTCTTAGAGGATGGCATTAAAGATCTTAGACAAGGACTATTTGATTTGTCAACTGACTTTGTGAAGTTCAAGGGTTCGATGAATAACATGGAAGGTAAGCTGGATGTGATCATCAAGGGCTTCAACTTAGAGAAGATACCATCTTCAGAGAGCAGAGACACCAGTATTGATTCAGATGAGATGATTGGGGAAGCTTTAAAGAAACATAAGAAGAAAAATAAAGTCCCAATTGTTCTTGCTTCTAAAGATTTGTTTGAGCTATCTGATGAGGAAGCTGGTGGTGAGGAAACAGTTGAGGAAACTGCTGAGAAAGAAGCTGATAAAGTTGATGAAGTTATTGCTGAAGTGGTGACTGATATTGAGAATGTGGAAGCACAAGGTGAAGAGGTTGATGAACAGGCTGAGCAGATGGAAGAGCAAGCTGAATCTGAAGAAGAGTCAGACGCTGAAACAGCTGAGGAAGAGCAATTAGAGGCTGATGAAAAGGCAAGGGAAAATCTCATAGTGGGAAGAAGTCTGCAAAGAAAAGTGCTGAGCTGGAACTTCAAATCCTTGAAGTCCATTCTTTATTTTCTTTCTATTCTTTCTATCTTTCCTTCTAAGTCCTAAAGTGTTTAATTTTATTTTCTTTCAAAAAACCTCTGAACATGATCCTACATTACTTCTACTCTTTTGAAGAAATTCAAAAATTTTATCTGTTTATGTGTGCTATATGTGCTAGTTTTTCTAGTTTTCTGGTTATGTAATAATCTTGGATGGATACTTTAGGATATTGGATTTTGCTTTTATTCTATGCAAGTAATTTTTTTATTTTTTTTATTATCTTGTGTGCTGTGATATGTTGAAACAAAGTGTTATGTGCTGATTTTATATTGTCTAGTCTTACTGCTGTTTTTGAGTTGCAGTAAATCCAGGAAATCTTGGATATCAATAATATTTATTTGTCTTTCATCAAGGGGGAGATTGATAGATCAGTAGCTCTTGAGTATTGAGTGAGTTCATAAACTTAGGGGGAGATTTTGTTCCTTGATGATGAAAGCCAAAATCAGAAGTTGAGAAACAACACTAAAGTATCAAAGCTTCAAAGCTTTGAGTTATTGTAGTGTTCATGTGATAATATTATGCTTATCTGTTTTGTGTTTGCAGGCATATTGAATTGGATTGGAGAATGAGTTTATCATTCACTAATGTATTCTGCAAATATTATTGAGTCTTGTTTTGGATTGTATAACACAAATTGCAGGTTTGAGCATCAAGGCTCACACTTGTGAACTAGCAGTCAAAGCTAAAAGATTTGAGATTTTCTGATGACTATACACTGCTAAGTTCACCTAACTAATCTATGTATGCTGGATGGATTAGATGGATTCAAAACTGGATATTGAGTTATTCTAACTCTTTATTAGTTGTTTTATAATGATTTACAGCTGTATCTACTAGTTGGATATAGAAACTAAATATAACCTAAGGCAAAATTAGCCCATATTTCATGAACCGTCTGTCTCTTACAGATCAAATTTTGTTGCTATTTTTTCTAGATGTTGTTTGATCTTTGTTGCTGAGTGTGTGCAGGTTTGTTGGCCGTTCCAACGTTCATAAACAAACCAGTTAGATATCCAAGCATAGCTGTTGAAAGAAGCATATCAGGGGAGATGATTTATAGAAATTCAGTTTCTAAAATCTCTCAGAGTAGTTGCAGACTGTTGATAAATGATTAGAGTTTGAATTTCAAAGAGAGTAGACACAAAGATAGACTGGTCAACATGGGATTTGAAGAGATTTACAAACAAGAGAGATCAAGTTACAGAACTCTTCAAACAATCAAGCCAATCAACACCTTAGGAATTGAAGACCATTCATCGAATCTGAAGAACTCTTCCAAGCTTCATAAGCTTATCTTTTCTGAGTTCTTCTACTTGTACTGAATTGTATTATTCATTCTATATTTCTAAAATCTCACAAAACTTAGTAGCTTAGTTGTTCAAGTGAATAACAAGAGGTTCTTATTGTTTCAACAGGTTGTAGCTGGTAACTAGATAGGTTGGGAACCACAAGCTGTATAAGTGTTAGGTAGCTCACTTAGGTTTGAGATCTAGGGATAAATCTCGGTGATTAATAAGAAGATGTGTTGAAATCCTGGAGGGATCAGATCCCTCAGGTAGAGACTAGGTCCAATTGTGACTGAACTCTTTAAAAATCCCCGTGTTCTTATTAATTTTGTTACTTTTCATTCCAGTTAAGAACAGGTAGTTCCAAAGTTTTGTAAGATTTCCAATCTAAAAGCTTGAAGCTTCTGTGAGTGGCAGTTATATCTCTAGCTTCTCAAATCTTTTCCAAAGCTTTTAGATATAAACTGCATAACAACTTAAAGTTTTTAAAAAAGGCTGGTTTTGAGCAAAAATTTCCATACTCTGTTCAATCCCCACTTCTAGTGTATTAGATCTTGTTATTCTACTTGCATTACAAACTTTCAAATAAATAATATATATTTTATAACAATCATGTCTCTTTAGATAATATTATTATTTAAGAAAATTTATTTTGTATGGAATGATATAAGATATTTTCTCCTTTAAAACATGATATTTATAAATATCAATATTTGTTATTCATGTTTCTCCTTTTTTTTGGACTCAAATCCTAATGATAAATGAATATTAATCGTCTTCCAAAATAAATAATCGTAAAATAACTTTTAGAGTATTATTAAATTTTCAAGCTCATTAGAGTTATCTTAGTGAAATTATTTTCATAAAATAATATGGCTTATAACTAATATTTAGACTTGTCATTAATAAACAAGTCATTTTAAATTATTTTAGGGATACAAATGGGTTGGGAAAATTAATCGGGGGCATGCATTGCATATAGGGAAAGATTACATTCTTTTTATTAATGAGCTATGTATTAATTATGATTATTTGCGTATTTGTAGACACCTAATTCGTAGACGACGATTTTATTAGGTACCTGTACCAGGACATCCCTTATCACGCGTGTATTACTGTACTTGTTATTGGTAAGTTCATATGTACAACACCTTAACTTCCAAATGTGAATTTGGCGTGCGTTGCATCCAAAATATAATCTTTCTATATCTCATGATACTTGGAATACTTTATGGGTTTATTACACGTTTGAGAATCATGATTTTGAGAACTCCTTTGAATACCCCATTTGAAAAGTATGCTGTCATGATACGATCTTTGAATCAAATAATACAGTTCTATAATGACGGTTAAGTAATGCACTATCATATAAACATGGCGATGTACAGAGGATGTGTGTGGAGGCTACGCCGAAGGCGCATGCGAGTCGATCCTCCTCGAGTGCTAATCCTACGAGATTACATACCCGCCCCCCGTGGTTGGTTGTCGTGTACCGAGGTGCTGAAGTCTCGGGGTTATTTATATGTGAAACTATGGAGTACTAATTATGCATGTTTGGGTCACTACAATATAGGGGTGTCAACACTTAAGGTATCATAGTTATAATTATGAGCGGGGATTGCATAGGGGCTCCCATAACGTTTGGGTGAATTTGGATTTGTGACATTCCAAGAGGCACCCTATTGTGATTTACAACATCGTGACCTCTCTGTTGACATTCATTACCCGTTGGACTCTTATACGTCCAGCTAAACCAATTATTAAAACGCGGAATCAGTTACTGCTTACAATACGTGTTAGTTCATCTAATTTATACTTTTGTGCCAATACTCATTTTACATGTTGTAATATGTTTATTACTGAGTTTTTATTGATTAAAATTTTCTGCGGTTAGCTTTTGCTATTTCAAAACCTGCAGGTTACCAAGTGGGGGACGCTCACGACAACCGCTGATTAGCGACTCATGCTATGTACACCTAGTATTTCACTTAGAATCTCAATTTCATTGTATAATGTACTTTTATCTTTTCAGACTCTATCACTGTTATCTTTGAATTTGGAATAAATTATGATTTGGATTATCGAGGGTTGCACTAACTAAGAATTGAAGGTCCTTATCCGTTACCAATGGGTTTCATCACCTTGGGCAGAGGCATCCCATAATTTTGGGGTGTTTCAGAATAACTAGGGTTGAGAGCAGCCATCCAAGTCCAACCTATTTTGTGAGACAAAATCGTTCGTCTTCCTTAAGAAGGCTAGCACCAGTGAAGTGGGAGTCAATGCAAATCCGTTCGTGTGGATACTGTAGAGGCGCCACACCTTTTTAACGCTATTGATCGTCACCAGTTAATGCGACTGAGGTAAACCTCTAATAATCAGATGATGCTCATTCACATGGGTCCTAAGTGGGTTTTCGACAAATTTTTTGTTATATCCGATGCGTTTGATTGCCCGAAACCCAGCAGTCATGACAACCAACATAATTTCTCTTGAAGAACAAGTAACTGAATTCACTAACGGGTTTGAAGAGATGAGGAAAATTGCGAATAATCGTGAAGTGCAACTCGCAAGACTAATAAACAAACTCGAGAGCCGCAAGGAAATGAGCTAAGTCTTCAAACATGATCCTAAAGGTCCAGATGAAGTCAAAGAGACTAACACTAAGAAAATGACAATACCAAGCGTGCAACTATCAACAGATGGTTCCCCTCGCCAGCTACATGAGTTAATTCTGGATACAATGAAAGGAAGAACAGGGTCATAAGACATCCTCAAATTCTTATGTCAAGCCTTAATCTGAGCGAATTCAAAACTTAAGCATGCCTGGTGGTTACAACCCGCCAAAGATCCAATAGCTCACATGAAAAAGGAACCTGATAACTCCTTTTTAGGAGTTATATTCGTATTAGATTCACTACCGTTTTGCGTGATTTACGATGCATTTGAGAGTGTTTATGTCCAAATAGAGAGAAATCTAGCATGTTTGAGAGTTTAGGCATAAATGTGTAAACCGGGCATTTCGTGTGTAATTTCAAGCTTTTGTTGTCGCATTAGATCTTCTGGTATTTGTTTCGTGTTGTGCGTTTTGAGGAACCGGAGGCTCGGAATGTTTATTGGAGGAGGAATGAACTTTGGAAGAACGAGAAGGCTCAAGAACATGTTGGAGTTGAAGGCGGGTGAAGAAAATACCAAAGCATCAAAGAAAAAGAGGATTTATCCCAGACTGGTCCTAGGACTAGTAAACTAGTCTTAAGACCAGTCTGTACTTTGAATCTGGGCAAAATCAGCTTGAAGACCACCGGCTGGTCTTAGGACCAGTCTGAAGACCTGCATACGAAATTTTGGGGTTCCCATGCAATTTTTAATAATATTTGGGCAAGAAGTGACGGGAATCACATACTACTTGACCAAGGGGCTGGGGAGAACTATCATTCACGTAATTGGGAGCGAAACTCACGTTGGGAGAGGAGGACGAAGACGAAGAATACACAGTGAAGATCAAAACTCCACCATTGGAGGGTTCTAGGGTTTGAGCTATTTCTTTCTCTCCTTTCAAATCGTGTATGGAGAAACTACTTAGCGTTGCTAGTTTGATTTCAATTAGCAAAACACTTTGGCTAGGCGTCTCTACGAGAGCCCAGGGTTTATGCAGACGGTTACACTTTTCTGGGTTAGGAATTTGTTTCATTCTTTGGAATTGATTTCTATTGAATGGATTTTGGCTTCATGAACTTATTGATGAATCTACTCTATTGACTCGACTAGCTTATGATTTGATATTCATGAACTTAGGGTTTGTTCGTAGATCATAATCTCGCTTAATGTTAATATTTATTCTTGTTACATGTTCTTGTTCTATGCTTAATCAATAGTGTGAATGGAGTGATCAATCGGAAACGCAAGCTAATTAGATGAGTGCACGGCAGTGACTTAGCATAATTGTGATGAGTGCACGACAGTGACTTAGCCTAATTGTGATGAGAACTTGAACACAATCCCGAATCACTAAGACAACAAAGGATAAGTGTTAGGATTGTTCTTAGTGTGGGTAGATTCGGTAGGATTATTTAGCTGTTCCGTGAAGCGGTGGACCGACAGGACCCGTTATCGTACCAGTAGATGACCTGCTAGAACGAATCGGTAGACAACATGAGACCGAGAGGAGTTTTTAGTTAACCGAGACGTAAAATGACATGAGACCGACATGATATTGTTATAGCCTATTACCCGGTGAACTAGAATAGGATTGACGTGTCGTCGACAACCCTAGGTGATCTAGAGATCGCCTAGTTTCTCCGTATCTTGTTTATTAAATAAATAAACAAAAATATTAGTTAGTTGTTATTTAAATTTCAGTCGCTTGTTTGGGGGCAACAACTCTTTAATTAACAAATATTTCCTCCTGTTACCGTATTATACTAATTAAATAGTCTCGAGTCTGTCCTCGTGGGATCGATAACTCGGGGTTAAAATACCACCCCTATATTACTTGACCGTGCACTTGCGCAAACGCGTTAGTAAATCGCGTCAAGTTTTTGGCGCCGTTGTCCGGGACAACGGTTGAGTTAGGAATTAGTTTAGAGTACTTTTTATTTTAGTTTTGTTTTATTTTGATTCTATCTCTGCGCTTCACGGGTATCTTGTGAGTTTGTTTCGCAGGGACGCAGGAAGTAGGAGACATCATAAGCATGTGGAGCGAAGACTATTATTCTGGTCCCCCCTACTGTTTCTACTATAGGGATAACCATGAAGAAGGGGATGCATGCATAGTTGGTGTTATCGATGCGACATTTATCATGACAATAGGGACCCATGCCGAGTTCATCCTCCCCAGCTTCATCATCAGCAAGAGGATTCATCAGCGAGTATGGCAGAACGGCGTAGTATTAATGAGGACATCCAAGTTTGCACAAAGTTTTTGTCCATATCTGCACAATCACCACAAGAGGATTCAGCCACAAGTATGGAATACGTCAGGGAGATGATGGAGAGGATAAAGGAACGAGTAGAGAAACGGTCAGCGACATGGGAATCAAGTATTCAAGTGCCACAAGAAGAGACCTTTCCACATGACAATGAGCCTAAAATTGAACCTTCATCATCACCGCCACAAGTGGAAGAAGAGATACCTGAGCCGTGCAAAGACTCTAGTGTCCAGGAACCAGTGGTGGACTCTGCCATTTATGAGGACTCAAGACTCCGATTTGGACTGGGGTGGACCTGTGTGTCCAAGTTGGGAGGATCTGCCGTATTACGAGCCAATACCGCATGCGCCATCACTTCCTTGGCATGAATGTGAAGACACCGACATTGGAAGCATGTGGTGTGGCGATGATGATGGAGCTGGTGAAACACTTGTGCTAAGTGCTATTGAGGTAAAAGCCCCAACTTTGATTAGTGATGAATTCTCCATATCCTATGTCACGCAAGTCTGCGATGAGCTGGAACAACTACTGTATGGAGATTCTAGTGGGGAAGAACGTGATGAGCAACTTCCAATACCTTGTTCTATGGGCGATTTCATTAATGATCCATATTCCATAGTTAAGGAGTTGGAAATCAACAAGTGCGGGGGTTTGGATGAATTGCATGGGTCGTTTGAAGAGCATCTAGCACCAAAGAGGTATTAGTGGGATGACTTTATGGAGAGCGACGTATTTGAGCCCAGTGGTACTTGGTGGAATCTGATAAAGAAGATAAATTGCAAGATGAAAAGAGTTAGCTTTCACAGCTGTCCACCATAGCCAGAGCACATAGGTGCTCGTGAGAAAAGATGGTGGAAGAAGAAAAAGTGGAGGGATGAAGCTGGCTCCACTGTCCTTTTCGGTTGAGGTAACCGGGTCGGACCGTAGACCTTAAATTACAAGAGCTGCTTGGGAGGCAACCCAATGTAGAGTAGGATGCTATTTGTTTATGTTTTTTTTTTCTTTTAGTTCTCCATATCTGATTTTGAGGGGTGAGAGAGAGTTGCTTTAATCTTCCAATAAGTGTGTAGGGACAGGGGTACAAAAGACGCTCTGGGTTCCCCTTCTTGATGCGCACGATAGAGAATGTTTAGTAGGCGCATCGGAATCCGGACGCGAGGTGAAACTTTTCCGGAATATGTTAACGGTCCACAGGACCCCTTCTTGTTGCAGTTTACGGTGCCCATGTAGGTCCGGGCACCACATGTATCTCTAACTCTCTCTGTTCTACATTTTGAGCCATAATTGTGTAGATCCACCGCCAACACATTTAAGCGAGGACACCTCCAACTTGATCTCTAAATTCGTTGAGGAAAACGAAACGCTTAAGTGTGGGGGAGTTTGGGTATAATTTCACCAGCCATGTTTTGTCTTGCATAGCCTTGTTACATGTAGTTTGTGTAGTACTGTGTTAATGTGGTTAGTGTGGTGTGGTGTTTTTGTGTCGTACAGTGCTAGTTTAATATTTTTGCGTTGAATTCACGTTTAATTATTGAGTCCCCTACCCAAAACTTGTGGTTAATCGAGTTGGCGAAAAGCATATAGAGTCTAGGAAAATATGATAAAATTGAAAAAAAATAGAAAACCGAAAATCATAAAAAAATGACATATTTTGAGTAAAGGGCAATCGATGAAGCTTGAATTCAGAGAGAGTTAAGTGAAAGTGTCTCGATGAATAGGAAGCACCGTAGTGGGGAGAACCTTAACTTTAGTATCCTGCGCACCTGTTTCACGAAAGGAAGTCTCGGGTATTCAGGGAAAAGTGGAAAGTAGATTTTGGGCATACCTTTAGTTCCTATAATGTACTAGGAGGATTTAGCCTTGAGGTGGTCAAATAGTCTGTTTCTAGTGGAAACTTGTGGCCTCCTGTAAATCTGGGGTGGACCTTCGTGTAGAGTTGGTTCCATGTGGTACACTGCTCTAGCCTAAGTGAATTTAGGGAGTGTACACCACCATCCCTTATGGCGGTTTCAAGATCTAACCGAAAACGCCCACACTTATTTGCTCTAAATGCACGCTTGAAAATAAAAAGTAGAAAATAAAAAACTAAATAAATCAAAATCTTCTCTTGGACTAGATACGGTGAACAACCTAATGTGCCCCCATTCGCGCGGGGAGTTTGGATTCAAACTAATTAGAGCTTTTAAGGAAAATTACAGTCAAGCCTTATTACACGGAGTTGTGTCTCCCATCACTGGGACAATTTGCATTCAATGCAATAACGGCTAAGAGGGTCTGAAAACCTCAAATGACTTGGCGACGAAAGACTATCTTAGTACTTAGGATGCCTAGACCCTCTGAGCTAAAGGACGTGCCCGAGTCTTGGATTGAGTTTGGTGGATGCTTGGGGACCCCTTAGTGAGCTGGTGTGTAGGATCATTGTATTTTCCAATCCTTATTGCGGTTGCGTGAATTGCAAAATAGACTTGTGAGAACTTGATGATTTTGGTTAGTGATAGCGAGATTGCCCATCTCATATGAAAAATAAAAGATATGCGTTGTTTCAATTCTTACATTGTTTATAATCGAGTTGCATTGTTTATAGTCATGTAGTTTGCATTGTGTGTGTTTGTTGTTTGTGTCACATGGCTAGTGGAGTTATATGCAATTCTGTGGATATAAATGTGGTGTGAAATTTGATTTTTTGCTCGGGACGCGCAATAGGTAAGTGTGGGGGAATTTGATAACTCCTTTTTAGGAGTTATATTCGTATTAGAATCACTACCGTTTGGCATGATTTACAATGCATTTGAGAGTGTTTATGTCCAAATAGAGAGAAATCTAGCATGTTTGAGAGTTAAGGCATAAATGTTTAAACCGGGCATTCCGTGTGTAATTTCAAGCTTTTATTGTCGCATTTTATCTTCCAGTGTTTGTTTCGTGTTGTGCGTTGAAGGAACCGGAGGCTCGGGAATGTGTATTGGATGAGGAATGAACTTCGGAAGAACGAGAAGGCTCAAGAACATGTTGGAGATGAAGGCGGGTGAAGAAAATACCAAAGAATCAAAGAAAAAAAGGGATTTTTTCCAAACTGATCTGGGTGGAATCAGCTTGAAGACCACCCGTTGCTGGTCCTAAAACCAGTCTGAAGACCTGCATACGAAATTTTGGGGTTCCAATCCATTTTTTTATAATTTTTGGGAAAGAAGTGAGGGGAATCGCATATTACATGGCCAAGGGGCTGGGGAGAACTATCATTCACGTACTTGGGAGCAAAAGTCACGTTGGGAGAGGAGGACAAAGACGAAGAATACACGGTGAAGATCCAAGCTCCACCATTGGAGGGTTCTAGGGTTTGAGCTATTTCTTTCTCACCTTTGAAATCTTGTATGGAGAAACTACTTAGCATTGCTAGTTTGATTTCAATCAGCTAAACACTTTGGCTAGGCGTCTCTACGAGAGCCTAGGGTTTATGTAGACAATTACACTTTTCAGGGGTGACTTTGTTTCATGCTTTGGAATTGATTTCTTTTGAATGGATTTTGGCTTTCATGAACTTGTTGATGAATCTAGTCTATTGACACGACTAGCTTATGATTTGATATTCATGAACTTAGGGTTTGTTCGTAGATCATAATCTCGCTTAATGTTAATATTTATTCTTATTACATGCTCTTGTTCTATGCTTAATCCTTAGTGTGAAATGAGTGATCAACCGGAAACACTAGCTAATTAGATGAGTGCACGACGATGACTTAGCCTAATTGTGATGAGAACTTGAACACAATCCCGAATCACTGAGACAAAAAAGGAGAAGTGTTAGGATTGTCCTTAGTGTGGGTAGATTCGGTAGAATTATTCAGCTGTTCCATGAAGCGGTGGACCAACATGACCTGTTATCGTACCAGTAGATGACCTGCTAGAATGAATCGGTAGACAACATGAGACCGATAGGAGATTTTAGTTAACCGGGACGTAAAATGACATGACACCGACAGGATATTGTCATAGCCTATTACCCGGCTGAACTAGAATAGGATTGACGTGTTACATAGCTGAACTGGAAATCGTCTACAACCCTAGGTGATCTAGAGATCGCCTAGTTTCTCCATATCTTGTTTATTAAATAAAAAAACAAAAATATTAGAAAGCTGTTATTTAAATTTCAGTGGCTTGTTTGGGGGCGACAACTCTTTGATTAACAAATCTTTCCTCCTATTACCGTATTCTAAATTAATAACTAATTAAATAGTCCGAGTCTGTCCTCGTGGGATCGATAACTCGGGGTTGAAATACTACCCCTATATTACTTGACCGTGCACTTGCGCATACGCGTTAGTAAATCGCGTCAGAACCCCTGGAAGCATATATCTCACTTTATTGAGACCTCCGACGCTGGAACTGACAATAATATTCTTTTCAAGAAGTACGTTATAATATTATGAGTTCGAGTGGTATGGTCAACTAGATTCAAGGTTGAGTGACAGCTGGGAGAAGATAGAGCTCGATTTTCATAATATATTCTATGGTACACATCGTACTATCAGCATGATCGAGCTCACAAGCACTCACAACCATAAATATAAGAAAGAAATTGACTACATAAATCGTTGTAGGAACCTCAGCCTCAACTGCAAGGATAGACTCTCAGAGGGTTCAACTATTGAGATGTGCACCCAAGGAATGACCGGGGTTTGCGATACATACTTCAAGAAATTATGTCAACTTCCTTCGAGGAACTTGCTACTCATGCTCGTGACATGTAACATTGTATTGCGTCAAGCGGAAGCCACATGCCACCTCCTTTTGAAGCTTTGAAGGGAAGAACAAAACAAGGATCTTATAAAGGGGAAAAGATTACATTTAAACCTGGTAATCAAGAGTTCATGGTTTTCACAACCAAGCCATTGAAGCTCCTGGGCAAATCAAAGAATAGTAATACAGACCAAGTCAACTCAAATGTAGAAAAGCCACAATTATAAAGAATTGCAAGCAAAACTTGTTGGTCTATGCCATAGAGGCAATCTATTTCAGTGTGAACATTTTTTTGGCTATATTATTTGTTATATTAGATATGGATATATTAATATAATTAAGTCCTTCCATTTAAATTGTTGTTATCTTAAACTATCCCTAGTTAAGTATAATGGTTAGTAGGACGATCACTATGCATAGAGACAAGTATGTGGGTAGATTGATATGGAGATATCAAATCTAACACATGAGTATGCATTAGGAGTAATGGCATACTTGATTGACCCACCACGAGAAGGCTACATGGATGTTATGTGAATGTCACAAGTGCTTCTCGTAGTGACTATGGTGTTGTGGTCCTCTGACTTGAATTCACTAGATACTCTAGTTGTGAATTATCATGTTTTTATATCGTCAAACATTGCACCATAACTGGGTAACTATAAAGGTGATAACTAGACATGATATGAAGCAAGCTGAGAGATGGTAATGATGTAGAGGGGATTTTTCCCTCCAACATGATAGGAGTACGTATCAGTGACCACTCGATGAGTAGTACTTACAAATGTCTGGCCAGGATCAGGTAAATCACTATACGATATTGATGTTATCTGTTCTGATAAGTCTAACCCTAGGATCAAGAAACTGTGATTGGATATACGAGTGTGACATTTGTATCTAGTTTCCAATCTCGATATTCAGACAAATGGACAATACAGCGCGGTAACATTGGTCACAGAGGTTTGTCAGATCCCTGACAATTTCTATTGCTTGGGTAGTATTGATATGTTGCTAGACAACACTCAATGTTTGTAATTTTCACTGCCACCATAATAGAAACTTGCAGGGCCACACACCAAAGGATTAGACTGGATGTATATGTTAATTAGTCGGACTAATTAACATTTACACGAATCAGGGGTCAAAGTGCAACAACGTGTATATTTAGCTGGACAAAATAGTAAATTAGACTAATCCAAGTATGTATCGAATTAGTAGTGGGGCAGTTTTATAACTAATAAAGATTTATTAAATATAAAAGACTAGTCCATCCCTAATTATTCATTAGATGAAATAATTAGAGCAAGAGAGAAACAGAGAGAGAGGCGCCCGACCCCCCATACCCAACGATATAGAGAAGCTCTGTAACAACCCGTGGATTACTGTCTCAGCAACTTCTTTACCTGTACCACCGGATAAAAATACTTAACCCGTGGAGGTGCTAGTAGTAATCCACAAGGTTTACTATATACTACACAACTCATCCACAATATCTCTATGTGGGACAAGAGATTACAATCACCCACCTTATATACTCGACGTCCTCGTCGAGACTGCCCAGTCACATTTTCCATTGGCTGGCGGCACACCGCCACAGAGCCCATGCGGGACCAGGGTCGGCTCTGATACCATTTGTAACAACTCGTGTGAAAGTTTGTAATGAAAGTAAATAAACAGTATCAAATACTCTAGAAGGGGGGGGGGGGTGTAGAATAGAGTATGAGAACTTTTGCTCAAAAAACAGTGTTTTGAAACTATGAGTAGATGTGCAGTTGATATCTCAAAGCTTTCGAAAAGATTTGAGATGGTAGAGATATAACTGCAGCTCACAGAACCTTCAAAGCTTTGAGATTGGAAATCCTCCAAATCTTTGGAGCTGCATGTTCTTAACCGTAATGAAAAGCAATAAAAAAGAATAACAATGACATAGGGATTTTTACAGAGTTCAGTCACAATTGGACCTAGTCTCTGCCTGAGGGATCTAATCCCTCCAGGATTTCAACACAACTTCTTACTAATCACCCATATCTATCCCTAGATTTCAAGCCTAAGTGATCAACCTTAGACTTATACAGCTTGTGGTTCCCAACCTATCTAGTAACCAGCTAAAATATGTTGAAAAAATAAGAACCTCTTGTTGTTCACTTGAACAACCAAACTTGTAAGTTCTGTGAGGTTAGAAATATAGAATGAATAATACAATTCAGTACAAGTAGAAGAACTGAGAAATAATAAGCTAAAGAAGCCTGGAAGATTCTCCATATTTGATGAATGATCTTCAATATCTGCATTGTTGATTGGCCTGATTGTTTGAAGAGTTGTTTAACTTAATTTCTCCTATTTTTAACTCTCTTCAAAACCCACGGTGGCCACCCTCTATCTGTGTGTCTCTCTATGTATTCTTACTTTGAAATTCAAACTCAGCTTATGTATCAACAACCTGCAACAGTTCTGAGAGATTTTGGGAACTAACTTCCTACAAATCCTCTCCCATGTGATGCTTCTTTAAATAACTATTATTGAATAGCTTTTGGATTTGATTTATGGACCTTTTAACGACTAACAGTTCTGCACAATCTCAGCAACAAATATCAATCATAATCTAGGCAATATAGTTACAAAAGATCTGATCTGATAGACAGTTAGTTCCTTATAAACCCCTAACAAATTTTGCCTCAGATAAGTTCTAATATAACAAGCCACATGTGAATATAATTGCAAGACAAGATAAATATCATAATAAGAAATTAAAATAACTCCCAATCCGATATTGACTCCATCATATCTATCCTGCACACAGAAAACAGTTGAGCAGTTCTGATCATAAAAGCAATTTCAAAGCTTTGGAGATTTAACTGTATCTCAAAGCTTTGGAGCTTTAAACATCATATCAAACAATGAAACCTGTAATCTGCAAAACTAGTTCAATCCTTAGAATTAGCTTAAAGATATTAATTAAAGACAATAATAAATGATTGAATCACCATTAAATCAAATCTTCAAGCTTGCAAACACAGAAATTGTTACAAAATTCAGACAGCTAATACAAGCAAACGGTATCTCAAAGCTTTCAAGCTTTGAGACCTATAACAGTTCTGATCCTTTTGGCTTTCATCATCAAAGATCAAACTCCCCCTGAGTTTTTAAACACATTCAAGTTCAAGAGCTTGAACTATCAATCTCCCCCTTTATGAAAGACAAAACAAATAGGATTTCTTTCCAGAATTTCTTGCCACTCAAAGTCACCATTAAAGCTTAACAAGATAAATTATATCACATACTCATCAAAATAAACACAACATATATCTAAAAGAATTGGTATCATAAAAACATCAACCACATCTTACATTATCCAAAATTATTACAAAAACTTCAGAAAAACTAGCACAAATAGCATCCTTCTCTCCTTTTTGACTTTCATCAAAGTAGTGGAAGAAATGTAGGATCTTGTTCAGAGGTTTTGAACAGGAAATAATTAAAACTTCAGGTCTCAGAAAAGAAAGAAGAACATATAGATAGGTCTAGAATAGAATGTAATCATGGCTTTGGAGTCCCAGCTTTTGCACCTTTCTTGGTAATCTTCTTTCCACCTTTAGCTTCTGCTTTACCTTTGGCCTCAGTCTCCACTTGTGCTTCTTCAGCAGTTTCAGCTTCTGCTTCCTCTCCAGCATCAGCTTGTTCATCCATCTGATCATGTTTTTCCTCCACATTTTAAGCTTCTACATCAACAATCACTTCAGCAATCACCTCCTCAATTGTAGCATTAACCTTCTCTGCTCCTTCTTCAGCATTTTCTTCATCTCCTGCTTCCTCATTACCAGCTTGCTCATCACCAGCTTCTTCATCACCATCTTCTTCATCAGACTGTTCAAATAAGTCCTTTGATGTAAGAAGTATTGGGACATTTTTATTTTTCTTTTGCTTCTTCAAATCTTCCCCAAGAATCTCATCTGAATCAATGCCAGTGTCTCTGCTTTCTGAGGATGGTACCTTCTCTATGCTCAAACCTTTGATTATCACATCTAACTTTGAGTTCACCAAACCCTTGAACTTGACAAAATCAGTAGACAAATCAAAAATCCCTTGTCTAAGATCTTCAACACCATTCTTCAGCACTTCAACTCTATCAAGAGCCTGAGAAAAATCCATACTACCAGAAGACTTTGATGTTGTAGCAGCTCTAGGTTTGATATACTCTTTCTCCTTCAATTACTTTGCAGACAATTCAGAATAAAACTTCCACTTTCCTTTAATAGTCTGGACAATACCGATCCTTTAAAGTGAAACTTCATCCACCAACCCAAAACCACTTGTAATCTTCTCCTCATTCTACAAAGAAACTCCAAAGTGTTGAAAGAACAAAGGCAACAGATTAGCATAAGGCAGTGAGTGATTCTTGGTTCTAGTCCAACAATATACCATATGATCAATGATCACAGTAGGCAGGTCAATCTCAAAGCCTTGACAAATCAGATACATCAAAATCAACACTTTGTCTGTCACCAACTCTTTAGAATGTTCTCTGGGAACTACACACCTCATAATGATTGAGAAAAGAATGTTGGCTTTACAGTTCAACACTGAATGTGTCAACTTCTTGGGTCCAGTTGGTGTTCCCTTCAAGAAAAACAAAGATCTTGCCTTCTCCAAACATTCCTTTCTCTCAGGATGCTCACGAATCGTATACTTCCTAGGAATGCCTAAAACTTTGGAGAAAACCCTATGATCTAACCTCATATGAATTCCAGCAACTTTTTAAGTTAAAACATAGCTCTCACTGTCATCAATCTCTTGAACCAAGTTCAGATAAAACAACGTCGTCAATCTAGGATAAGCCTCATAAGGTGGATTCGACATCTTTCCAATAGAATAATCTCTTAAACTCTTAATGTAGTCTATGTCTAATTTCTCCAACAACACATCACTTATAAGACTACATAAAGATATCTTTGAAGAAGCATAACAATCCATCCAAACTCTTTTAACCTTAGAATTAACGAACCAAGATTCGGGCACCAAGTGCTTACCATATATAGCAGCTTTATTGGTGTTCACATCATTGTGCTTAACTCCCTTCTTCGCTGATGGTGGATCCTTCTTCTATTCCTCTGGCTTCTTTTCTTTTGAAGATGTAATATCCTTCTTATCACTTGTCTTCTTCACTCCACTAGCCTCTTTCTTCTTGCTTGACTAATCTTCTTTATCTTTACCCTTCTGCTCTTTTTCTTTCACAACCTCCTCTGTATCAGAACCAGATTCATATCATCTTCTTGAACCTCGTCATGAACTGCGTTTACCTTCTTGATCTTCTTTGAAGGAGGGGAGGTCTCTTGAATGCTGATTGTATTTTCTGAATCTGATCCTTGATCAGTGACCTTTCTACTAGCCTTGCTCTTCAACCTCTTACCAGAGCTCTGACATAAATTCTTAATCCTCTCAGATTTGCGCTCCATTGGGTTTGGGGTTTCAGAAGGTAAGGGAAAGAAATTGAGAGAGAGATAGAGACGGATAGAAAGAGGTGAATATTGAGAACAATAAGCCCTGAAGCTGGCTTAAGTAGGTAGAAGAGTTGGAATGAAAAAGGACAGCATGCAAAACTAATTTAAAAAGATTTGTTTGAGATATTTTTGGGATATTTCGTCAAAATCCTCTGAACAAATCGAATATTCTGTAATTATCTAAAAAGATGTCACAAAATATTTCATGATCCAATTTTTGAATAATTTTTGAATAATTTACTCACAGCTTTGAAACAGTGGCTCAAAACTTTGAGAAATTGAAGACTGCCAGAAAACTTCAAGGCTTTGAAGCATACTTTCAAGGCTTAAAAAAGTATGATCTCAAGGCTTTGAAATTTTCACACATAATACAAGTACGAACTAATACTGCCCCTAAACCAATGCATCCTTGTTTAGCATACCCAATTCAAGCCTTAGGGTTGCAAACCTTTCATCTGGAAAAGGTTTAGTGAAAATACCAGCTATCTGCATAGAGGTGGAATTGAAAGATAAAGATACATCACCTTTCTCAGCATGAACCCTTATAAAATGATGTCTCACATATATATGCTTAGTTCTTGAATGCTTCACTGGATTCTTCGATATTGAAATGACACTTGTATTATCAAAGTTAATACGCACATGCCTGAAATCATATCCAAGATCCCTTAGTTGTTGACCAATCCAAAGCACTTGAGAACCTCAAGCACCAGCTGCAATGTATTCAGCTTCTGCACTGGACAAGGCTACTTAGTTTTTCTACTTTGAATGCCAACTGGTCAATGATGAACCAAGAAATTGACACCATCCAGAAGTACTCTTTCTATCCACTTTGTAACCTGCAAAGTTTGCATCTGAATAACCACTCAACAAGAAATTAGTTCTTCTTGGATACCAAAGCCCCAAAGTCTTTGGTTCCATTCAAATATCTGAAAATCATCTAAACATCAGTCAAGTGACTTTCCTTAGGATCTTCTTGAAACCTTTCACACATACATACACTAAACATAATATCTGGTCTACTAGCAGTTAGATATAAAAGTGAACCAATCATATCTCTATATTCCTTTTGATTCACACTCTTATCACTTGTGTCCTTGTCTAAGGACATAGATGAAATCATTGGAGTCTTCAATACCTTGGACTGATACATGTTATACTACCTCCGTTTCGTCTGTTTCGTCTGCGTTTGACTTTTTAACCCGTAACTGAGTCACTTTGACTTGGTTATTTGGGTACCAAAACGATGTAATTTTTTAACAATTTTTTCATGGTATTTTAGAATAAACTTTCCTCTATAACACCATGCAAAGATTACCAAATTCTTGTATCGTTTTGCTAATCAAATCATCGAATGAAAGTAACCCAGTGAATAGTGACAAAAAGTGAAGTAGGCTGAAACAGGCGAAACAGAGGTAGTACTTGTTTAACAAGTCCTTGGTATACTTCCCTTGATGTACAAATATTCCTTTCTTCATTTGATGAACATGAAGTCCAAGAAAGAAATTAAGTTCTCCAATCAAGCTCATTTCAAATTCCCTGCACATTAGACTTGAAAACTCTTTTGAAAAAGCATCATTAGTAGCACCAAATAGTATATCATCAGCATAGATATGTACTACTAACAAATCTTTTTCATGATTATTAATAAAAAAAGTTTTTTCTACGAGTCCTCTCTTAAAACCATTGTCAAGTAAAAAACTTTGAGAGTCTGTCATACCAAGCCCGTGGAGCTTGTTTTAAGCCATAAATAGCTTTGTCTAGTTTGTAAACCTGATCAGGAAAGTTATCATCTTCAAAACCAGGTGGTTGTGCAACAAAAACTTCTTGTAAAAATCAGTTCAAGAAAGCACATTTAACATCCATTTGATAAATCTTTATATTTTTATGGGATGCAAATGTAAAAAATATTCTCATAGCTTCTAACCTGGTAACATGAGAAAATGTCTCCTCATAATCAATTCCTTCCTCTTGGTTATATCCATGTGCCACAAGTCTGGCTTTGTTCCTCACAACCTTCCCATTTTCATCAAGCTCGTTCCTGAATACCCATCTGGTTCCAATAACAGACTGAGTATTTGGTCAATAACTTCCTTGACTCGTGCCTTCAAATCTTTGAACCTGCTATCCAAGGCTTTGAAGTCACTATCAATTTTCAACTTAGTAGCTTCAAGATATTTGTTTTGAAAAATCAAATTTAAGTTCTCCTTGTCTTGCTCATGAACCTTCACTTTCAAAGAATCAATCTCATTTTTATAACTTTCCTCACTCAAAAGCATACCTTTGAGGATTTCAGGCAAAACAGTACAAGGATTAGACAAAAGATTCTTTACCATATCTTCAATGAGTTTGTTTGAGCTCTTTTCATCATTATGCTCAGACATAAGACAAAGATTTGCCTGTTCTTCATCATAATCTGAGTTTGTTGAAGTTTCTGAATCACTCCGAGAAGCAATGATTGCTTTCTTTCTTCTGCTGCCATTTTCCTTTTTAGGAAATTTCCTGTTCTTCTTCTTTTGTGGACAATCTCTTACCAAATGATCTGCATCTCCACATTCAAAGCAATTCATTACTTTAGATTTATTAGAGTGTGAAAAATATTTACCTATTTGATCCTTAGTACTAGAGGATCTGGATTTTTCCTTGCTGTAGTCCTTGTTTCCAAAGTTCTTTTTCTTCTTCAAGATTCTGGCCAAAGCTTTGGAGAACAACGCTAGCCTCTTCATCATCATCTGTTCAAGGCTTTGTGATTTTTCATTGTCTTTTGCCTTGATTTTCAGGTTCATAATGTTGTCACTCATGTCACCATCTACTTCATTCATTGAAATCTCATGAGTGAGTAGTTTGCCTTGCAGATCATCCAGCTCTAAGATGCTTAAATCCTGTGCTTCGTCAATAGCAGTTGTCTTAGGTTCCCACTTGGCTTTAGGCAAACTCTTTAGGATCTTTCTGACTTTTTCTTCATTTGAGAAATCTTTTCCCAAGGATTCCAAATTGTTCACAATTTCAGTAAACCTCTTGAACATGTCTTTGATGGATTCATCAGAATTCATCTTGAACAATTCATACTGCCTCAGAAGGATATTGATTTTAGTCTGATTGACTTGGCTTGTTCCTTCATAGGTCACAGTCAGTTTATCCCAGATCTCCTTTGCACTCTTGCAGTTTGATATTCAGTTGAACTCATCTGCACTAAGAGCACAATATAAAAAGTTCAAAGCTTTGTAATTCTTTGATACCTTTTCCAGTTCAGTAACTGAGAGATCTTCTTCTGGTTTGACAGTCCTGACTCCATCAGAGGTAGTATAGAAAGTAATGAGACCATTAATAACAATTGACCATAGCTCCATGTCCTTATCTATGGTGAACATCTTCATCAATGCCTTATGATGTACAAAATTATCACCACAGAACAGTGGAGGTCTGCTGGCTGCTCTACCCTATGAGATGTTGGAATAGGTTCCCTAGAGGCAATCTAGTTTAGTGTGAACAATAAATTGGCTAGAACATTCGATGTATTATTTATTGGATATTTAATATAGTGAAGTCCTTAAATTTACAATTGTGTTGTTTATCTTAAATATCCCTAGTCAGTTATAATGATTAATAGGACAATCATATATAGTCTAGTATGGGGTTGGAATGATATGGAGATATCACGATCCAACACATGGGTATGCATTAGGAGTAATGTCATATTGGATTGACCCATCTCCGAGAAGGCTACAAACAAGTTATGTAAATTCACAAGTGCTTCTCGCGATGACAACGGTATTGTCATCCTTAGACTTGAAGTCACTAGTTGTTATAGTTGTGGAATATTGTGTTTTGGTAGCGTCAAACGCTACACCGTGATTGGGTAGTCATAAAGGCGCGTATTTGACAAGCTTAGATATCATAGTGATGTAGATAGAACTTGTACCTCCCATATAACGGGAGCAAATATCTTAGGCCACTTGAGGGATAGTGCATATAGATTGTCTGGACAGACTCAAATAAATCAATATGGGATATTGATGTTATTTGCACGAATAAGGCTATTCCCTGGATCGAGGAACTATGGATTGGATACGAGTGTGACTTGTATGTCTCGTGTCTAATCCGGATGTTGAGACTGTGGGATGAGAAAATACTTGCACAAGGTTTGTCATGATGACTTTTTCTATTTGTTGGCTAGAATGGTATCATTCTAGAGGCTGCTCCATATTAGTAAATAGTTACTACCAACTAAATAGACCCTATGGGGTCACACGCCATATAGAGTTGAACTAGACTTGGGAATTAATTAATTAATGTGATTAATTAATTTTAAAGATCAAATCGCAGCACCTTGCTAACTTAGTAGGACTAATATGCAAGTTGGACTAATCCGAACTTGAGTAGGATTGGGAGAGGACCTTTATGTAGTAACAATGAGTTGCTGGACTATATAAAGGATGCTTCTAGCTTCCTTCCCTACAACTTATGCTCATAACATACATTGAGTAGGAGAGAAGGTAGGAGAGAAGGAAGGAGAGAGAAAGACAACAAGGAAGGCCGAAGCCCCCCTTGCGTCCGCCCTACCCGTCGGCTACAAAGAGAGGGCCGCCCCTCTCTCTTGGTGCTCTGTTGCGTGATTTCTTCATCCTCTTCCATTCCTCCTAGCTAGCACAAGGCGTTTGGAAGATCTAGATCTCACCTTTAGGCTTGGATCAACCGTAGAGATGTGATACTTTTTGCGTTAGAAGTCATCAAGGAGACCCACAAGGTATTTAACACAAATCATTTACCATCGTCATGATTTCTCTTCATGTGATCCTTGGAGGGTCTTGATCGGGTAAATTTATTTTTGTTCTGCTGCGTATCCATGATCAAAACCTTACAGTGGTATCAGAGCCACATGTCGTAGAGCATAACGTGGTTTATGTGTTACCTTTTTTATTGTTTTTCACCTATAATTGTTGATTATTGCGTTACAACGATAAATTAAGCATATTAGATGCAACTTGAGTTTGACTCAAGAAAAACAAGACCTAATTTAACATTGGATGTGAAGATTAGTGAGTTTGAGAAATTTTAGGATCTTAGATCTAGGGTTCTTGGGCACCAATTGGAAAAAGGAGTATTTTCAATAAGGAAACAACCAAACTTGGGCAACAAGGCAAGGAGTTGTATTGGAAACAACTTCTAAAGGAGGTTCGCCCCCCCCCCCCCTCTAGGGGACCGCCCCTCCTTCCTTGCCGACCAAGCTAGGCTCAACCAAGGGGACAAGGCAGCCCTAGCGCACGGCCTAGCCGTGTGGGTTAGGGGCTGGGCGGCCCAAGGCCTTGGGCGGTCCCTTTTTGAGGTTCGCCCAATTGTTGGTGGGCCCTCTTGGACCGTTTTGACCCTAGTAATCCTAAATCAACTAAAATTGACTAAGCGCGTTAAAAATTGGTTTTAACTATTTATGTGCAATTCGCATGGTGATTGGATATGGCCTTAGATGTGGTTTGTTGCGGATGTTTTATTTTGTGGTTTATTTACGGCCTGCGAGCTGATCAATTTTATGTAATAATTAATTACGGTTTACGGCCTGCGAGCCGGTATTTTTTTTCTCAACTTGTGAGATTTATTTTATTTAGTATAGATTTTAGCTAGTACTAGATAAAATAGATAGATAGCCAATATTGAAGTAAAAGAAGCCCAAATAATTAAAGGAGCCACAACATGGAGCATCGAGAATTCTACAAAGCTTTGAAGGATGGACCAAAAGATGGAGGCACATGGAGATGCGTTTTCATTCTAGGGTTCTTAGATATTCTCATTGGCTTGGGAATATCTTAGTCTAGGAGGGCATAACATTATCACGTAAATTTCTATTTTGTGAATGTTTAACTTTATTGTCTTATTATTGTTGTTGGTGTATGGATGATGCATGCTATTTGATAATAAGATACTTAACAACCCGAATCTTTTATTTGGAGTTGTGCCCAAACTCAAATAAGTAGATCAGTTGATATGGATCAACAAAATAATTGAAATAAAAAAAAGTCCCTCAAAAATGGAATATTACGTTTCGCCTTCTCGCTTACTTAAACACTAATCACAAAGTCGGTTAATCAAGTTCGTGCGTGCCAAAGCTGGTGCGATGGCACACATAGTGTGCAACTGTTTAGAGTAAGAGGTTGGACGTAGCTAGGTAATTTTAAACCTAGAGGCAATCAATTGAGATTATCTATGGGATAGATAATAATGAGTTATTTGCTCAATTGAACCAGAGTTGCATAAGAATGCAATGGAATTGTTCCTACCTAAATAACTAATTTTGGGTGACTTGCCAAAGCAAGCTCAAAAGAAGTGAAATATGGGTCTTGGCCTACTAGAGAATATGATGATATTTTCTGCATTAATATCTTGAGGGTCATTAATCCGTAAAAAAATATTGGGAGCTGTATTTAATAATCTAGCTATTATTAAATATAGTTGATTGTTCACAAATACTAAAACTTGCATATTTACCTTATTTAAGAATTCCAGTGGAAAACAACTCATCGATCTCATCTCACTCCCTACGCTCTGTCCTTGAGAAGTACAAGCTGTCCGGGACCAATTTTCTAGACTGGTACAAAAACTTGAGAATCGTTCTCAAGCAAGAAAAGAAACTGTACGCTCTAGAGGAGCAAGTTCCTGATGGTCCGGAAAACAACACTCTGCAGCCCTAAAGGCGTATCAGAAGCGTGTTGATGACGCTAATGATGCGGCCATCCTTATGCTTTGCACCATGACCTCTGAGCTTCAGAAGAACCATGAGAACATGAATGCAGTCGATATGATTGCACACTTAAATCAGCTCTCCCAAGAGCATGCTAGGGTTGAGAATGACGCAACACGGAATTTACATAATACAAATTTGGATTAGATTACAAAATAATTCTTAGTTATCTTGGTTTTAATTTCTCGATAAATCACGAGTTGGTCAATGAGTTGTTTTAGATGAAGTTTTTCAGTTTTCAATAAGTCATTTAAGAGTTTGTAGTCTCCAATATGGAAGTCTGTCCAACTTCTTTATTGAAAATGTCTAAGTCTAGTATCTTGAGAATTGTTGAGTCTAGTCACTAATATTGGTAAGTGTATGTGGCTGGAGAAGTTTTCCAAGCTACTCTATTTATGTTGTGATTTCATGAATGGAAAGGGCAGACATGAAGATTGAGTTTTCTGAAACAATGACTTTTTTAGTGAACTGAGTGTTCACTCCCCTAATCAAGCTTGTGGCTTGGTCGCGTTGAGTGACATCTGCGATTAGCAACGTTGAGTGACATCCGTTGCCCCTAGAGAGTGTTTCCCAGGACCATTTCTCGTTGACTAAGCTTTGTTTTAGCTTCAGGCAACGACGCAAGCCTACTGGCCTGCATCAAATTGGTATCAGAGCTGAAAATTCCTCCATGAAGAAGGAATGCTGGACGAGTTACTTTGCAAGATCAGATTGACGAGATGCGACGATCTAATGAAGTTCTGCAGGAAGCCGTGACTGAACTGCTTCGGAGGATTCCAACTTCTCCAACTCACAGCAGGAGGAGTAATTCTTGGGGCTCACGAGGTTCAAATATTTTTGCAGAGGAAGGGGGTACATGTCGAATGAGAACTATGGTTCTTTAAGTTCTGATTCAGATTCAAGAGCTTCTTCTCGTAATCGATGGTCTATGAATCGATTAGCACGAGCTCTTGAAGGGACTGATAAGAGCATCGAAGTCAGCGTACCAGACTTTGAAGGCAAGCTGAATCCAAAGGAGTATTGTAACTGGATTGCTTCTCTTGGGGCATTCTTCGAGTGAAAGAATCTGTCCGACGAGCGGAAGGTGCAATTCGTGGCTACAAAGCTAAAAGGACATGCTCTCGTTTGGTGGCAGCAATACCAACGAAGTCGGGATCGAAGAGGAGTACCAAGGATTAACACTTGGGCAGAAATGAAATTGAAGCTTGATGAAAAGTTTATTCCTTTGGATTACTCGCAGACGTTGTATCAAAATTTTAATCAGCTTCGACAAAATAATGACCAAACTGTTGCAGACTACACGAAAGATTTTTATCGGTTGCTGAGTCGTCTAGACTTGAACGAGACTGACGATCAACTTGTAGCCCGATACACAAGTGGATTGAAGTATACGTTGCGCGGTGAGCTGGCAATGCATCATATTCATTCTCTTGAAGAAGCATACCAGATCGCTCTCAAGGCCGAGCAGAAAACTAAGTGGAATTCTTTTAAGAAGGGGGATAACTCTAAAGCTGCAAAAGATAAAGTTTTTTTCTCAAGGGAAGAATTCAGCAGCATTGAGCTCGCGTGTGGGAGGAAGCAGCAAGGACAAAGGACAGACTGCTGCTTCGAACATCAAGTTTTTTAGATGTGGAGAAGCAGGTCATCGTTCGTAGGAATGTCCCACAAAAAGGGTGCGGTAAATCGGGTTGAAGAGGAACGCAAAGATGAAGAAGCTGAACCAAATTTCGATGAGTCGCTTGAAAGAGAGCTTGAATAAGAGTATTGCGAACCCGAATCTGGTGCTAAAAGTCTTCTTATTCGTCGGGTATTGACTATCCAAGAGGATGAACAGTGGCTGAAACATAATATTTTTCGCACATATTGCCTTTGTTACGGTAAAAAGTGCATTTTAATGATTGATTCTGGTAGCATGGAGAATATGGTGTCCAAAACGTTGGTGGAGAAACTGAAACTTACTTGTGAAGCTCATCCAAACCCCTACAAGGTAGCTTGGTTTAAGATGGGTGGAGAGGTTATGGCAACTCAAAGATGCCACATCAAATTTTCTGTTGGCAAGTATGAACATAAGTTTCTATTTGATGTTCTTCCCATGGATGCTTGTCACTTGCTCCTTGGAAGGCCATGGAAATTTGATAGAAATGTTCATCATGATGGGAGGAAAAATACCTACTCCCTTGTGAACAATGGAGTCAAATATATTTTGGTTCCTTCGAAAGAAACTCCAAACAATGTGCGGCCTAAAGCTCAAGTTAATTTGCTATCCTATAAAGCTTTTGAGCAAGCATGCAAGGGGGAGAGGATAGCATATTCCTTGGTGGCCGCGGATAATCAAAGCAAGACAGGAACGAGGTTCCTAAGGAAGTTTCAGACTTGCTGCGCAGATTTGATGGCCTAACACCATAGGAATTGCCATTCGGGTTGCCCCCACTTCGTGATATTCAGCATCAAATCGACTTTTGTGCCAGGTGCTACTCTCCCTAACTTGTCTCACTATCGAATGCCACCGATAGAGCATGCTGAATTGAAAAGGCAAGTGGAAGAATTACTTGAAAAGGGACTTATAAAAGAATCTTTGAGTCCTTGCGCCGTCCCGGCTCTCTTAACTCCGAAGAAGGATGGAACCTGGCGTATGTGCATTGATAGTAGGGATGTGAACAAGATTACAATCAAGTACAGGTTTCCAATACCTCGACTTGATGATATGTTTGATATGTTGTGTGGAGCAAAGATCTTTTCTAAAATCGATCTTTGGAGCGGATACCACCAAATTCGTATCAAGCCGGGAGATGAATGGAAAACAGCCTTCAAGACTAAAGATGGTTTGTATGAGTGGCTCGTTATGCCTTCCGGACTTTCAAATGAGCCAAGCACATTTATGAGACTCATGACCCAAGTCTTGAAAAGTTTTATGGGCAGATTCGTTGTTGTTTACTTTGATGACATCTTGATTTATAGTCAAGACAAGGAGCAGCATTTGCATCATTTGGAGGAGGTGTTCAAGGTTCTTCATCACAGTAAGTTTTTTATTAACCTAAAAAAAATGTCATTTCATGACTGAAAAGGTTGTGTTCTTAGGCTATTTCGTGACTGAAGGGTGCTTGCAAATGGATGAGGAGAAAGTGAGGGCTGTTCTTACTTGGCCTACACCTAAGAGTTTCACCGATGTTCAAAGCTTTCATGGTTTGGCTTCGTTTTATCGGCGGTTTATAAGGCATTTCAGCACCATTGCTGCTCCTATGATGGATGTATTGAAGCAAAAAGTATTTGCATGGACTAGAGAAGCAGAAAAAAGTTTTCAGCTCTTGAAGAAAAGGCTTGCCGAGGCTCCAGTTTTGGCCTTGCCAGATTTTTCTAAGGCTTTTCAAGTAGAATGTGATGCATCCAATGTGGGCATAGGCGTTGTCCTCATGCAAGAACAGAGGCCTGTTACTTATTTCAGTGAGAAACTCAACGAAGCAAAAGCCAAGTACTCTACTTATGATAAAGAGTTGTATGAAATTGTCCAAGCTTTGCGTCATTGGGAAGATTATCTCATTGGAGTGGAATTTATTCTCTACTCAGACCATGAAGCGATGAGATTCCTTAAAGCTCAAAAGAAGTTTAATTCCCGACATGCCAAATGGGTTGCCTATATGCAGAAATTCAGCTTTGTTTTGAACCACAAGTCTGGGACTTCAAATAAAGTGGCTGATGCTTTAAGTCGTAGACACGCCTTGTTGACAACCGTTTCTCATGAAATTATTGGGTTTGATCTTCTACCAGAAAATTATGCGGTCGACACGTTCTTTTCTAAGGTGATAAAGGAGCTAGAGGAAGGGAAACATTCTGACTTTTTGATTATCAATGGTTATCTTTTCAAAGGAAATCAATTATGCGTACCGGAGGGTTCTTTAAGGCAGTTTGTTATTGAAGAGTTGCATGGAGGTGGTCTTGGCGGTCATTTTGGAAGAGACAAAACAGAAAATCTTGTCAAATCCCGATATTTCTGGCCATGCTTGAAGCGTGATGTGGCTCGATTTGTGAAAAGGTGCCATGTTTGCCAGAGGGCCAAGGACAGAGTTCAAAACACGGGATTATACCATCCACTACCAGTTCAAAACTTTCCTTGAGAAGATGTTTCGATGGATTTTGTGTTAGGACTACCAAGAACACAATTGGGGGTATGATTGTATCTTAGTGGTGGTTGACCGCTTTTCTAAAATGGCTCATTTTCTGCCTTGCAAGAATTCTATTGATGCTTCACATGTGGCTTCACTATTTTTTAAATAGATAGTGCGCCTACATGGGGTGCCAACTTCCATTACCTCTGATCGTGATGTGAGGTTCATGAGTCATATTTGGAAGACACTTTGGAAAATGTTGAAGACACAGCTGCAATTCTCTAGTGCTTATCATCCACAAAGAGACGGCCAAACTGAGGTGGTGAATAGGTCACTTGGAAATTTATTGAGGAGTTTAGCTGGTGACTTTCCAAAGAGGTGGGAATCAATAATTTCTCGAGCTGAATTTGCATATTACAGCTCCTTCAATCGCTCAACAAAAAAGGCTCCTTTTGAGATAGCCTACGGGAGAAACCCTCATCAAGTGCTAGATCTTGTGCCTCAAACTAATCAAGTTCGAGTTAGTATGGAAGCCGAGGAACTTGCTGCCCACATTAAGGCTATCCATGATCAAGTGCGTAAACATCTTATAGAAGCTTGTCAACTCTACAAGTCGAAGGTAGATGCTCATAGAAGAGTTCAAGAATTTAAGGAAGGTGATCTGGTAACGGTTTATCTCAGAAAAGACAGATTTCCAGCAGCTACTTACAACAAGCTCAAACCGAAGAAATTTGTCCCTTGTCGAGTACTCAAGAAGCTTGGGTAAAATGCTTATCATCTTGAGTTACTGAAAGAGCTATCAATCAGCTCCGTATTCAATGTAAGTGACTTGTATCCTTATTACGGGGAAGATGAGTCATCATCATTCGATGATTTTTCTGCGATTGCCTCGAGTTCTCCAAAGGTTGTCATTAATGTTCTTGGCATACGCTCCATCACTACAAGAAAGGGAACTTATACTCAATATCTGATCCATTGGGTCGGGAAACCGAGTTCAGAAGATGTTTGGGTTTCCAAAAAAGAGCTCAAGAAGATTGATGAATAAGTTTGGGAAGAGCTAAGTTCAAACTCGAGGACGATTTTTTTTCAGGAAGGGGAGAATGATGCAGCACGGAATTTCCAGAATACAAATTTGGATTAGTTTACTAAATAATTCCTAGTTATCTTGGTTTTAATTGCTCGATAAATCACGAGTTGGTCAATGAGTTGTTTTAGATGAAGTTTTTCAGTTCAATAAGTCATTTAAGAGTTTGTAGTCTCCAATATGGAAGTCTGTCCAACTTCTTTATTGGAATTGTCTAAGTCTAGTTAGTATCTTGAGAATTGTTGAGTCTAGTCACTAATATTGGTAAGTGTATGTGGACGGAGAAGTTTTCCAAGCTACTCTATTTATGTTGTGATTTCATGAATGGAAATGGCAGACATGAAGATTGAGTTTTCTGAAACAATGATTGTTTTAGTGAACTGAGTGTTCACTCCCCTAATCAAGCTTGTGGCTTGGTCGCGTTGAGTGACATCCGCGATTAGAAACGTTGAGTGACATCCGTTTCCCCTGGAGAGTGTTTCCCAGGACCATTTCTCGTTGACTAAGCTTTGTTTTAGCTTCAGGCAACGACGCAAGCCTACTGGCCTGCATCAGAGAGGTAGGAAGTTTCCAAGGCATTGTTCAAATGTCATCTGTCAGAAGGAAACCCCGTGGGGCCGCACGTGTTGTGCATGATTGACTACTTGAAGAGCCTAGGCCGCCTAGGGTTCCCGGTGGGTCAAGAGTTGGCCACCGATCTCATCTTACAATCATTGCCTGAAAGTTATGGACAGTTCTTCATGAACTACAACATGAATGAGATCGTTAAACCTCTGCCAGGTTTACTCAATATGTTAAGGACAGCTGAACGAAGCATCAACAAGGGTAAGGGCAAATACATAATGATGGTGCAGAAAGGAAAGGGCAAAAGGTTTGCCTCTACCTCCAAGGGAAAGGGCATATCAGTTGCCAAACCCAAGGAAACTGCCCATAAGCATGCTGGTGGCATTTCCAAATGTGTAACTAAAGGTGAGTATCACTACTGCAGTCAGCCTGGACACTAGAGGAGGAACTGTTAAAAATATATGGAGGACAAGAGGCTTGGAATAGTGATTCCACAACCACCAGGTATTTTTGTTATAGATGTCAACTTAATTATGTCTTCATAATGGGTATTGAATACTTGATGTGGATCTCACATTTGTCGAAATGTGCAGGATCTAAAGAGAAGTAGAATATTGACTAAAGGGGAAATAGACCTGCGCGTTGGGAACGGAGCAAGAGTTGTTGCATTAGCCGTGGGCGTGTACGAGCTGTCTCTGCCTTCAGGATTAGTTATAGAATTAAATAATTGCTATTTTTTCCTGCTATGAGCAGAAACATTATTTCTATTTCTTGTTTGGACAAGGATGGTTTTACTATTTCAATAAAGAACAATTGTTGTTCCGTTTATTTTGATAGTATACACTATTGTAGTGGGCAATTATTTAATGGATTATATATCCTTGATCTAAGCAATCCGGTCTATAACATTAATACTAAGATGATTAAAATGAATAATTTAAATCCCGCTTATGTATGACACTGTCGTTTAGGCCATATAAACGAGAAACGTGTATCTAGACTCCATAAGGATGGATTTCTAGACTCATTTGATTTTGAATCATATGAGACATGTGAGGCTTGTTTATTGGGAAAAATGACAAATTCCCCTTTCAATAAGAAAGGTGATAGGACTAGTGAGCAATTAGCGCTAATAAATACTGATGTATGTGGTCCATTTGCAACGCCTGCCAGGGGTGGTTATGTCTACTTCATCACATTTACTGATGATTTCAGTAGATATGGATTTTTATACCTTATGAAGGCCAAATCTGAATCCTTTGAAAGGTTCAAAGAATTCAAAAATGAATTATAGAAGCAACTTGGCAAAAGTATTAAAGCTCTACGATCGGATCGTGGAGGAGAATACTTGAGCCAAGAGTTTGACGACTATCTTAGAGAGTGTGGGATAAAATCCCAACTCACTCCACCCGGAAGGCCTCAATGAAATGGCGTGTCCGAGAGGAGAAATCGAACTCTATTGGATATGGTTCGATCTATGATGTATCAAACTGATCTTCCATTATCATTTTTTAGGGCTATGCTCTATTGAGTACAACTTTCACCATTAACCGTGTTCCATCTAAGTCAGTCATTAAGAGACCACATGAGATGTGGAGTGGGAGGCGTCCCACAGTGTCGTTCATGAGTATTTGGGGTTGCGGTGTCTATGTAAATCTTTTACAATAATACAAGCTATGGCCTAAGTCATACAAATGCAAATTTGTGGGATACCCTAAGGAAACTAAGGAATATTATTTCTACAATCCAACGGAGAACAAAGTGTTTGTTGATCGGTCCGGGATGTTTCTAGAAAGAGATTTTGTATCTAAAGAAGCAAGTGGGAAGACTGTAGAACTTGAAGAAGTTCAAGAACCACAAAGCATTGATCCTACTATGGAACATGAGCAGGAACCACAAGAGGTTGTGGAGCAGCCTGTTCAAGTAACACAAGAGCTTCGTAGATCTAGTAGAGTGCGCCAGGAGCCAGAGAGGTATGGACTTCTCGTGACTGAGTATGGTGACACAATGCTCATAGATGATGAGCCAACTACCTATGAATAGGCCATAGTAGGGCCGGAATCTCAGAAGTAGCTTGAGGCCATGAGATCCGAGAATGAATCCATGTATACCAACAAAGTATGGACTTTGGTGGAACCACCCGAAGGGGCTCGCCCCATAGGGTGCAAGTGGTTCTTCAAGAAGACGATCGACATGGATGGTAATGTGATTACCTATAAGGGCCGATTAGTGGCTAAAGGATTCAGACAGATTCATGGTATTGACTATGATGAAACATTTTCACCAGTCGCAATGACCAAATCCATCCGAATCTTACTTGCTATTGCAGCAAACTACGACTATGAGATTTGGCAGATGGATGTCAATACAACATTCCTGTATGAGAATCTACTCGATTATGTGTACATGACACAACCTGAGGGTTTTGAATATCCAAAGAAAGCCAACAAAGTTTGTAAACTGCAACGATCTATTTATGGATTGAAGCAAGATTCTAGGAGTTGGAATCGACGTTTTGATGAAGTAGTCAAGGAGTTTAGCTTCATCACAAACGAAGATGAGTCTCTGGTCTACAAGAAGGCTAGTGGGAGCTCTATTGCTTTTCCGGTCTTGTATGTGGATGACATACTACTCATTAGAAACGACATTCCTATGTTGCAATCTGTTAAAGATTGGCTGGGAAAGTGTTTCTCAATGAAAGACTTAGGTGAAGCAGCCAATATACTCGGTATAAAGATCTATAGAGATATACCTAAGAGGCTGCTCGGCCTAAGTCAGAGTACATATATAGACAAGGTGCTGAAACGGTTCAGCAAGCAAGATTCCAAGAAGGGATTCTTGCCCATGTCGCATGGAATCACTCTTTCAAAGAGTGGTTGTCGTTCGAATGCATTGAGAATGAACGCATGAGTAGGGTACCCTATGCCTCGGCCATAGGATCCATCATGTACGCCATGTTATGTACTAGACCAGATGTGTCATATGCATTGAGTATGACAAGAAGATATCAGTCCAATCAGGGTGAGAGTCACTCGATTGCGGTCAAGAACATCCTAAAGTACTTGAGAAGAATTAAGGATGCATTATTGATATTTTGAGGTGAAGAAGAGTTGCGTGTCTGGGGTTACACGAATGCGAGGTTCCAGACCGACAAAGATGATTTCAGATCACAGTCGGGGTTTGTATTTTTCCTAATTGGAGCAGCGATGAGCTGGAAGAGTTCCAAGCCAGTGACGGTGGCTGATTCTATAACAGAGGCTGAGTACATTGCTGTGGAATGGCGCAGCAAAGGAGTCTGTTTGGATTAAGAAGTTCGTGACTGAGCTTGGTGTGGTTTCGAGCATTGCGGATCCGATAGATTTGTATTGTGACAACACTTGGGCGATTGCGCAATCAAAGGAACCCAGTTCACTCCAGAAATCCAAGCACGTACTCGGGAAGTTCCATCTTATTCGAGATATTGTCGAAAGAGGAGAATTTCGAATATGCAAGATTCCTACGGATGAGAATCTGTCGGATCCACTTACAAAGTCGCTTGTTCAGCGCAAGCATGAAGGGAACACTAGGAGCATTGGCATACGAGATGCACAGGATTGGCTCTAGTGCAAGTGGGAGACTGTTGGAATAGGTGCCCTAAAGGCAATCTAGTTTAGTTTGAACAATAAATTGGCTAAAACATTCATTGTATTATTTATTGGATATTTAATATAATGAAGTCCTTAGATTTACAATTGGGTTGTTTATCTTAAATATCCCTAGTCCATTATAATGATTAATAGGACAATCATCTATAGACTAGTATGGGGTTGGATTGATATGGAGATATCACGATCCAACTCATGGATATGCATTAGGAGTAATGGCATACTGGGTTGACCCATCTCCGAGAAGGCTACATACAAGTTATGTAAAGTCACAAGTGCTTCTCGCGGTGACAACGGTATTGTCATCCTTAGACTTGAAGTCACTAGTTGTTCTAGTTGTCGAATATTGTGTTTTGGTAGCGTCAAACGCTACACCGTGATTGGGTAGTCATAAATGCGCGTATTGGTGACAATAGGAAGCAAGCTTAGATATCGTAGTGATGTAGATAGAATTCGTCCCTCCCACATAAAGGGAGAAAATATCCTAGGCCACTCGAGGGATAGTGCTTATAGAATGTCTGGTGTAGATACTGCTTTATGACATGGCAGATCTAGGCCACGTGGCAACCATCCAGCACACCATATTGTGCTCCACACACACAGGATCACCAGCCGAGCTGATCCATGTGGGGGCTGCGAGACAGAGCCCTCGCATACCACTGCACGGGACTTGTAGGGATTTGTGGTTTGGAGGCTAGGGTAAGCCCTGTCGCGTGCGAGCCAAGCCCGCGCGCGACCTTTAGTAACTGTTTTGAGAGATTTATGGCACGAGCTCCCTAGACCCGGTCAATCCGGTCAAACCCGGTCAACCTCGTAACGGTTCCGGTACTCGCGCACCACGTGCTCTAACGGTTCCTATATACTCGGACGAACGTGCCGTTATGGTTAAGCTAATTAAGCCGCCATCAATGGGCGCATTAACCACACTACAACGGTCACGTTCTCCAGTATATATATATCGTTACTCTTTCCATACAAAAAAAGAACAACACTGCCATACGCGGAAGCTCTGCCAAACCTCTGTCTCTCTCTCAGACATTGCTACTGACTTACTCTCTCCCTACACACACCCCTATTCTTCCTGTGCGATCCCTGATCCACTACGTACGGTGTACACGGAGGTCTCCCTGCCGGAATCTCTTGTGCACATTTTGGTGAACCCGACGTGAAACTTACCAGCAAAAGCAACCATGTCTCAGGAGGATGATGTCAGCAACCGGTCGCCTTCCACCGAAACTCCCTCGGGAGACGAAGTCCGCCGTACTCCGACGACTCCCGGCGAGGCACCAACTTTGGAGTCTTTGGACGCCACTGTCCAAAGTCAGGCAAAAGCTCTCAAGTCTCAATCTGCGCAGTTGGAGCGGATCTTGGCCGTTCTGGGCACCCTTGCGCCAAATCCTCCACCAGGTACCGCCACCCCTCAGGGAGGAGGAACCCCTACTGCTCCAGGATTGGGGGTATCGGCCACGCCTCCCAACCCTCATCTGCAAACTCCACCGTCAGCCGCGCAGCTGCCTTCGATCCAAGGATCAACAGCGCAAATGCTACCCCCTGCCGCTCACGCCTCTCAGCCCACGGCTTTGGCGTCTAACCCAACTTTGCAGTACACTCTGCCTCCACCGGCGACCATATGGGGAAACGCGGGTAGCCAATACACTCTCAATCCTCCGGCGACATATGTATCGCCACCGCCTACGGCAGCCCCTCCGGCAGCTACCGAGGGAAGCCTCCCAGAATGCATGACATCCTTGCAGAAGCGCGTGGACTCCATCCTAGCTCACCAATCGCTCGCGGATACCATCATCCCGAAGCTAGACAACGATCCACCCATCCCACGAGAAATTTATCTCATGCCTAACCCGGCAGGGTACAAGGCTCCCAAATGGGACAAGTTCGAAGACGTCAATGGAAACGCTCATGAGCATGTCATGCGTTTCATCGATGTCATGGGTCCATATGGAGCTGATCCCAAACTGCTGATGCGAGAGTTCCCAAAGACTCTTGGGAATGTAGCATACAAATGGTACCGGACGTTGGAGCCCGGATCTGTGAAGACTTGGGACGACATGGTCCAGAAGTTCTACACCAAGTTCTTCCAGATGGAAGAGAAGGTGACGATGATCCACCTCTCGCGGATGTATCAGAAACGCGAGGAAGATGGAATCACTTTCATCAAGAAATTCAGAGCGAAATCCTTAGAATGCAAGGACCCAATGCTCGAGAGTCGGCTCGTAGAGATATGCCTGCAGTGCATGCGAGATGAGTACAAGAGCATGCTAATCAATTTGCAAACACCCACATTTTCAAAGCTCATCGAGTGCACGATGAACATCGAGCCCATCGTCGAGAGACAGAGAAAGAAGAGCGCTCCAGAACGACCTGCGAGCGGCACCACCTACAAGATCGGCAGATTCGGCTACAAGCGAGGACGCGAAGCTGAGGTCAATGCAGTTTCGCCCCAGAAGCAAGCAAAAGTTACAAACTTCGACGCACCGCCCCTGCCCTGCTCGGTGGAGGAGGCAAGCGATCTCTGCAGACAGTGGCGTAAGGACGGCGTCCTCCCACCGCTCGAGAAAGCACCCTCCAAAGAGATGACGAGGGACCCTAAGTGGTGCGAATACCACGGCAAGGTCATGCACCCCACAGCCGAGTGCAAGAAGCTCAGATTCGCACTCGATCAGAAGATGAAGAGCGGCGAACTCATCGTCAGCGACCATCGGAAGGATGTGCGCAACAACCCGCTGCCTGCCCATACAGATTCGGGCTCAAAAGGCAAAGAGGTCGCCATGATCTCGATAGTCGACTTGGAAGAAGTCGCAGAGGATGGTCTGCCCATCGTTGCTGAAGTCCATGAAGATGAAGACTACAGCATGGACACGGAAGATGAGCGTGCCGACCGCATGAAAGGGTCGCACGGCTTCGACAGATTCTTCAACGAGATGAACTTCTCCGAAAAATGTCGTGCGGACATGACAAAAGCGATCTTAAGGGTAGCAGAGGACTACGAGGAGGACCTCGTGGTCTCCAACGGGAAAGTCGTCAGGGCGTCCCGTTCCACAGAAAAGATCATGACCTTTTCTGCCAGCGACAAAAAGACAGATGCGAGCCACCATAGGCCCCTGTACGTGACCGCCATCATCAACGGCGTCGAATTCAAGCGAGCATTCGTCGATGGAGGAGCAGCGGTCAATGTTGTTCCACTCCACACACTGAAGCTAGCAGGGATCCCCGAGCACAAGGTAGTCAAGCGTCCATCCCCGCTGGTGGGATTCGGAAGCGATTCCAGAATGACGATCGGGTGGATCCGCCTGGGCGTTCAGATCGGCAGAATCAAGTGCTCGGCGAAGTTCTATGTCATAGACGCGAACACCACATACCACATGATCATAGGTCGGGCCTGGATTCATCGCTTTGACGCAATCCCTTCAACGGCTCACCAAGTGATGAAAGCTATCTGGAACGACAGGATTGTCGAGATACCGGCCTCAACTAACCCGTTCAACTTGGACGAAGCGCATCTCAGCGAGGCGGTGTGGTTCACCGAGATGGCGGACGAGCAAACACCCGGACCATTCAACCCTACTCCTTTACCTCTCTGGGAGGACATCAAGGACCAGTCACCTGCAGGCGTGATGGTGACAAGGGGAGACACCGAAGAAAAGCCGCCTACCCACGAAGAGGCGCCGCGCATCGCATATCATCGCAAGAGTGTCTACACTCTGAAGAGGATCGCAAAGCACGACCCCGAGGGCAAGGAGATAGAGAGCTTCTACGCCAACGGGAAGAAATGCTATCGCATATGAAGGTGCGCGGGGACGTCCTCACACGGGCATGGGGATGTCCCTGGGCAAATCAATCAAACCGAGCAAGTTGCGCTCACAGAAGAGCCAACACAGGGCACTCCAGAGGAGAAACTTAAAGAAGCCCCCGAATGCATGGAAGACAGGCCAAGACCACAAAAGCAAGAGCTTAAGGAAGTGTTCCTCAGCCCGAACGAGGAAAAGAAAAGACCAGTCTTCCTGAGTGCGGACCTCACAAGCGAAGAGGAACAAGGACTGCTGCAGCTCCTAACTGAATACAAGGACGTGTTCGCATGGGAATACGACGAGATGCCGGGTCTGGACACGAGCATCACCATGCACCGTTTAGACATCATCCCAGGGTCTAAACCGGTCAAGCAAAGCACCAGAAGCTTTAGGCCAGAGCTCAACGTGAAGATCAAACAGGAGATTGTCAAACTCCTAGATGCCAAGTTCATAGAGCCCAATCACCATCCCACATGGTTGGCCAACATCGTGCCAGTGGTGAAGAAGAACGGACAGCTCCGCATCTGCGTGGACTTCCGAGATCTTAATCGCTTCTGTCCTAAGGACGATTTCCCGCTGCCTAACATCGATTTACTCATTGATTCAACAGCAGGCCATCGCATGTTCAGCTTCATGGATGGCTTCAGCGGGTACAATCAAATCAAGATGGATCCCGAAGATGCAAGGAAAACTGCATTCATCACTCCCGTGGGGGTATTCAACTATACGGTAATGCCATTCGGTCTTAAGAATGCAGGCGCAACCTATCAGCGGGCCATGATGGCCCTATTCCACGACATGATGCACAAAGAAGTGGAATTCTATGTGGATGACCTGGTAGTCAAATCCAGGCATGAAGCAGATCACCTTGCAGACCTGCGAAAGGTATTCAACAGATGCAGGAGCTTTCAACTGAAAATGAACCCCATGAAATGCGCGTTCGGCGTGACTTCGGGGAAGTTTCTGGGATGCGTAGTCCATCGCCAAGGAATTGAGCCTGACCCTGCGAAAGTGTCAGCCATCACCAGCATGACACCACCTCAAGACCAAAGTACCTTGAAAACATTCTTGGGAAAATTGTCATATCTGCGGAGATTCATCCCGGCAATCGCCGAAATCACATGCTGTTTCAGCACTCTTCTCAGGAAGGACGCCGCGTACAACTGGGCTCCTGACCATGAAGCGGCATTCGAAAAGCTAAAGGAGATACTTACATCCCCGAAGACTATGATCGCGCCTCAACTGGGATCGCCGCTGCTGCTATATCTTACATCAACGAGGAGATCTATAGGAGCACTCTTGGCCCAGGTATATGAGGGACAAGAGAGGCCTATCTATTACATCTCTCGCATTGTGCAGCCTGCTGAATCAAGGTACACGGACATCGAACGTCATTGCCTTGCCTTATTCTTCGTAATAGAGAAGTTGAGACACTATTTTGCATCGCACAAAGTAGTGGTGGTCACCAAAAGCGACCCCATAAGATACCTGCTAACTCACACTACTCCGGGCGGGAGATTGGCGAAATGGTACATGACCATCTCTCAATACGATATCACATGCGTAAAACCAAGAGCGATCAAGTCGCAGGCGGTAGCAGACCTGCTGGCACAGTTTCCTGACAACAGTCACGAACCTGTGATCGAGGAAGAACTCGAAGGCCCTGAAATCTACGCGATCGACGTGCCCTATTGGACCCTCCACTTCGATGGTTCGTCAACCAGAAAAGGCGGAGGCATTGGGATAGTCTTGACAAAGCCGGACGGGGAAGTCATACAGATGTCCGCGAAACTCAACTTCGCAGTCACGAACAACGAGGCGGAATACGAGGCTCTGATCGCGGGACTCCGTGCGGCGAAAGCTTTGGAAGTGAGCAACTTAACAGTCATGGGAGATTCCAAACTGATTGTTAAACAGGCCTCGGGCGAATATGGTTTAAAGGAGATCAACCTCCTACCATACCGCACCCTAGTGCAAAAGCTGATGCAGCAATTCTGCGACGTGAAATACGAGCACAAGCCCCGAGCGGACAACAGGCATGCAGACGCCTTAGCAACTCTGGGATCTAAGGTCAGCATAGACAAATGCCCCGCAAGGATTTCCATCGAAGTGCGAACGTCGTCGGGATTAACAGAAGATGCGTGCGACGACGAACATATAGACGACGCAGACTGGCGAAAAGCAATACTACAAGCCATTGCGAAAGGCACCAGCAGCGAAAGCTGGGCACTCACGAAGGGATACTGCATCCACGACAGCACCCTTTACTACAAGGGTCCTGGAGGGATACTCATGCGATGTGTCTCCGAGCAAGAGGGACAACAGCTGTTAGAAAAGATTCACCAACACGCTTGCGGAGAAAGCGAGGTGTCAATCTACAGGAAAGCTCAGAGATATGGCATCCATTGGCCAAGCATGTCTACAGCCGCAGCCCTGATACAAGGGAAGTGCGAAAGTTGCGCACTAATCAAAGATTCTCTTCTTGTCGCTCTAATTGACGACGACACAGACTGGAGAAAGCCATTGTTTGAATTCCTCACCAAGGGCACTGTACCCGAATCGAGAAAAGAGGCAGACAAATTGAAGAGGAAAGCTTCTCGATATGTGGTTCAGGAAAATCTGCTTTGGCGAAAAGGTCATGAAGGCAACTTGCTGCGATGCCTAGACGATAGGGAAGCACAAGAAGTCATGGACCTCTCCCACCAGGCGGAACACCAGGGAGGTGCGAAATTATGCAGACAGCTTCTCTCAATTGGATACTTCTGGCCCACGATGGAAGTCGATTGCCGCACCAAGGTGCGACGCTGCCAAGAATGTCAATTCAAAGGGAACCTAGTGCACGCTCCCGTCGTGGACCTACATGCACTAGGAACGCCATGGCCATTTCACACATGGGCTTTGGACTTCATTGGCCCCATCCGACCAACGTCACATGGGAACCATTTTGATTCTCACCGCAACTGAGCTGTTCACCAAATGGGTGGAAGAATTACCACTGAAGACGGCAAACGCGCTGGCTGTGGTCAACTTCATCCAGGAAAACATCATATGCAGGTTCGGAATCCCGAATACTATTCTTTCAGATAACGGTACTCCTTTTGTTAATCGTCAGGTAGCTACAAAACTTGCGGAGTACAATATCAGGCAGATATGCTCTACCCCCTATTATCCAAAGGGAAACGGGCAAGCCGAGGCGACTAACAAAACGCTGCTGAGAATTCTGAGCAAGATGGTCGCAGATGACCACAAGAAGTGGGCCGACTCTCTTAACATAGCTCTGTGGGCCTACAGAACTTCTCCAAGGACACCCACAGGGGCCTCGCCATTTCTACTATGTTATGGGGCTGAAGCTGTGGTACCTGCGGAGGTCAGAGTCAATTCGGCAAGGCTGGCCTTCCACGCGCTCTACGAAAACCAACGCGATCATGATTTAGTCTTGCTGGAAGAAAAGCGAGAACAAGCCAAAAGGACTAACAAGCGGTACCAAGAAAGAATCGCTCGCGCCTACAACAAGACAGTCCAGCGACGGGATTTCGCAGTTGGCGACCTGGTCTTGCGCGCATCTGATCACTGCATGCGAGAGGCAACCCACCCAAAGTTCGCAGCTAATTGGGAGGGACCCTTCGAAGTCACAGAAGTCTTCGATGGCGGCTACTGCAGCATACGAAGGTTGCACGGCACAACCTCAACTCCAAGCTCAGTCAACATGCGCTGGATCAAGAAGTACTATCCCTGACTTCTCTTGTTTCATACGTTTTATGATAACGTTGCTTAATGTCTCATGTGGCTACGATATTCGCAATCTCCTCTCCCATATGAGAGGATTGTAATCCTATCTCTCCCATATGAGAATGTCATAATAAAGGAATTCTCCCAAATGAGAAATCCACATTTATCAGCTGTTTATATCGATTATCTAATTTGTTACAACTGTTGACAATGATTTATGCGCTTCAATAGTAACAAATGTAAACACGATCTTAAATGATCATCGAAGCCTATCTCTTACGATAGCGAACGCGATCTTAACTGATCATCAAAGCCTATCTCTTACGATAGCGAACGCGATCTTAATTGATCATCAAAGCCTATCTCATATGATAGCAAACGCGATCTCAATCGATCACCTAAAGCCTATCTTTTACGATAGCAGCCAAACACAAATGCGATCTTAAGTGATCATCTAAAGCCCATCTCCTACAATGGCAGCCACTACAAATGTGATCTTAATCGATCATTTAAAGCCTATCTCTTACGATAGCAACCAAATACAAATGCGATCTTAAGTGATCATCTAAAGCCCATCTCCTACGATGGCAGCCACTACAAATGTGATCTTAATCGATCATTTAAAGCCTATCTCTTACGATAGCAACCAAATACAAATGCGATCCTAAGTGATCATCTAAAGCCCATCTCCTACGATGGCAGCCACTACAAATGTGATCTTAATCGATCATCAAAGCCTATCTCTTACGATAGCAGTTACCCGCGAACGCGATCTTAAGTGATCATCTAAAGCCCATCTCCTACGATGGCAGCCACTACAAATGTGATCTTAAGTGATCATTAAAGCCTATCTCTTACGGTAGCAATCAAATGCAAATGCGATCTTAAGTGATCATCTAAAGCCTATCTCCCATGGTAGCAATCAAATGTAAATGCGATCTTAAGTGATCATTAAAGCCTATCTCTTGCGATAGCAGCCAAATGCAAATGCGATCTTAAGTGATCATTAAAGCCTATCTCTTGCGATAGCAGCCAAACGCAAATACGATCTTAAGTGATCATTAAAGCCTATCTCTTGCGATAGCACCCAAACGAAAACACGATCTTACATGATCATCCAAAGCCTATCTTTTGCGATAGCAGCGAAATACAAAAATGATCTCAATCGATCATCTAACGCCTATCTCTTGGGATAGCAGGTTATACAGATGCGATCTTATAATGATCTTCTCAAAGCCTATCTGTTACGATAGCAATTTTGGTTAATTATCCAAACCCGTCTTATATGATGGCAACACGAGTGCAGAGTCATCTTATTAGATCTTCTAAAGATCTGTCTGCTGTGATAGCAGTTTATGCGAGAAACGATCTCAAACAAAGCCTATCTTCTATGATAGCAATTTGCACAGCTCAACGATCTTGATTGATCTCTGGAAGATTATCTGGAACGATAACAACGTTGTGAACGTGATCTCATACGATTTACAACGACCAACTACAAGCCCATCCGTAAAGATGGCACAGTTGCGAAATTACGATCTCGAATGATCTATCGAAACATTTGCAAATCGACATCGCATATGTGAAATCATTACATGTCATTATGCAAGGCAAAACAAGCCGAAATGCATGCGAAATTGTATTTTGTTGCAAAGAACAACTGATACAAATACTATTTATGAGTCAAATGACTTACAATTTATCTATCTAGATAGCAGCTTACAAGCGAAAAGCTCGCATCTAACTACACAGCCAACATGGCTTACAATACATTCGAAAAATGGCTGATAAGCCAGCAGAAACGTGATACGGAAACCCGGACTGCAAAGAATGAACCGCCCTGGCTTCGAGCGCCGGCTACACGATGCCCAAATCTGTGGGTGACATCTGTAGCAAAGGGGATCTCGCTCTGAAAAGAGCCACATGAAACCATACGCTCGACATTCTGCTATCCGACAAGACCGTTGTCAGATAGGCTCCCCATAACATTTGCCCAAGGAGCCACCGGTTCCGGCGATCTACAGGCAAGCAGCAGCTCCAAAGGGCAAGGGCTCCTTGTAGACGGGGATGAACGCGACGGTTCGTCACCCCGGGCTCACAAACATGAAAGTGACGGATTCTTCTTCATTACTGCTGAAGAAGAATCACGCCGTTCATTACGAGACGGTAGCACGGTCACTTCGGCGCTGCACCTCGCCACGAGGCGGCCGGAAACATGACCTGCACACATAATACACGAAGAAATTTCTTCGAACACACATGAGGTATTATCTGCATCCTCTTTATGACGGTTATAAACAGCAATAAGCCTCATAAAGTGGATCTTGGAAACTATTTCTATAGCACAAAGCGCAAACTCAGGATTCAAAGCTTGAAGTTGCCATGAATCAACGAAAAACAAGCGTTGAAGCCAGCAGTCGCAAGGACTCACGGAAAAGCACATGTTTGGGATGAAGGACCCAAATGACAAAGGCAGGGTTTATATAGGCCCTGTAGAGACTCTTCGGTTGCTTAAGATGAGTCAGCAAATTCAAAAAGAGGGTAAGTTCAATCACTTACGCCTTGAAAAGCGGTAACAATCAATTACCCTACTAAAGGCTACGACGATTCAGTTGCGTATCCTAATAAATGACGGATAGTCATGATTCGGATGGACTTCCCAACGGAAGCGTGCTTATCTGCCGAGAAATTAGCGCGAAAATCAAGCAAAGAATCAATTGCTGATGTCATAATTGGATATGCACAGAAATGTCCAATCAAATCCCGAAAGGGGCAAAACGGGCAAACTCATTGTTTGTTGTTAAAAAAAAGAAGGGGGAGAAACCCTAGCAATATCACATTAATGTTCAAAACATTACATTAATGTCTCAGCCATTTTCCTGTTTTCTTTTCAAAAATTCGAAAAGTCAAAACAAATTTTTGACTAAGGAGTCCTGGGGTGCGAACTGCTCGCTCAGCTTCTCCACTTGTTTCACTTCTTGCTTCAGTTGCTCGCACTTGGCATTCATTTCCTGATACAGCTTTACAGCTTCATCAACCTTTTGCTTTTGCTGCTCCACCTTCTGCATCTCAGCTGCGAGATTCTGGTGACCGAGATTCAAAGTTACAGCTGCGCGAATCAGTGTAACTCTGTCCTTGAGGAATTTAAAGCCAAGTCTGCCTTGGACTTTGAGCACGAGATTTTGGCACATGCCACACAGCAATTCAGCACTCTGGGCCGAAATGGTCGCAGGTGTAGCCGCACACAGCTGCTCTAGTATCCAGATGGCTTCAGTAAGGAATAGCCTCCTGTCAAAAGGACTGATCTCCAGGCACCTCACAAACGATCGGGGGTATCTGAGGCGCATTCGAACCACCCAGTCTACATCGGTTTGCTTCAAACCTGAGACGTCAAAAACAAGTCATGATGTCAAAACTAGCAAGCAAATAATGCGACGTACGAATGGTAAAATCTCTGCTTACCGGTCCCTTCCAGAATTTCATGAATAGAAGGAATGCGAGCCACCGGGTTGTTCGAAGACTGCCCTCGCTCCATGGCTCTCCTATCAGCTGCGAGCTCCAAACTCTCATAGTTAGGAGGAAGAGTGTAAGCTGCACCAGCTGCGATTACATTCCCAACCTGCGAGCCCCAAATGCTCCACGCAGGAATAGGTGCTCCTGGCTCAGTCATCGCCGGAGGCACAACCGAGGTCGCTGGACGGACATTCCCGGATGCGGAAAGGGCAGCATCGCTTGTCCTTTCCTCCTCACCACCAGTACGGACACTTTCGTCCATCCGCACAGCATCAGCTTCGACATCATCGGAGAGCTCGATGACATCCTCGAGACGCTCACTTACATGTCCAGCGTCCGCGACGGGCTTCTCAGTATGAGAGCTCGAGATTGGAACATGGGATGCAGAAGGCTGACTTCTCTGCTCCAGCTCAGGTTCCTCAGCATGACCTGCGATACCAAATGCGACAATATGAGGTAACTTGTGTTATAAGTTATTTCACTATCTTTGCTAAAGCTAAGAATAAGCACCTCCACGCGAAGGTGGGATTAAGGTATCCTCATCGTACACTAGGGACGTGGAACCGTGCCCTATCAGTGTATCTTCACTAAGCAAATCTTTAAGAGAAGCGTGACCTGGGACGCGAGTAAACCAGTCATGATTTTGCTTCAAGTGACTAAAGCCTAGTATGCGCATATCACTCAAAATAATTACCTGAGGGTTCTCCGCATTTGCTTACCAACCAACGGCGAATGTCAGGCTTTGACACACCGTGCTTTAACGCACCCACAATTACATCTCTATAAGTAACTGCGAGATTGAAGATCTCACCTTTATCGCCACCTGCGATCTCTGCGAAGTCCGCTTGGACTTGCTCTAGCTCTGCTGTGTCCTCTCCAGGAACCTCATCTTCCTCCTCCACACGAGGAGCCACTTCTTCGGGAAGCTCGTCTTCCTCGCCAGTTGGACGCGCTAAGTCGTCAACATGCCGCTCCTCGAGGCTCCGCTGTTTCACAAGCTCGAGTTCCTCTTCCTCTCGCTGCCTTCTTCTCGCAGCAGCCTCTGCGGCTGTCTTCCGGGATTCAGCAATAACATCCTCGCTTATGGGATCATCTGAAACGCCAGCATGGGCATTTCTCTTTTGCCTCTTGGCCACGAGGCCACCAACGGCTTCATCATCATCACCTGCGAATATACAATTGGTTCAAAGAAAAGAACTGCATAGAAGTTATGATAAAGGACAAGAAAATGCGGCGGAAGTACCTCCTGACTCTTCCTCGCGCATCACAACTGTTCCTTCTTCTTCTTCTTCATTACTTGCTTGGGGCTCCTGCCTCTCTTCCTCTTCCTCTTGATTGAATGGAACGAAGGTTTCAACTGCGAGATCTTTTCGCACCTTGCCGGGCATACGACCCTTACCTTTGTCCTTGACAGAAAGGGACCTCGCTGGGGGCGAAGCTGGAGCGCTCCTAGGGGAAGAAATCGTAATCCCCTTTTGCCTAGGCCTCTTCGCTCTCGGCGCCGCAGTCGCTGGAAGGGACGGGTCATCCCTAGGAGGAGACGGAGCCGGAGGGTTGTCTATCAGCGAGTCAGCAAAAGTGTTCATGACCCTGCGAACTTTTGTTTCGACCTCGGCATCCATCCTCCATGCTAGCCGATACGACTCCCCCCTTCTTCTGGTCGCAACAATGGTATCCACCAGCGATTTGGAACGGTCACCAGCTGCGAACCTCCGCACATGACACTAGACAATACAGAACAAAAAGCATCAGTGCAAGCAAATCAAAGAGCTCAAAGCACACAAGGAAACTGCTTACCTCAGCAAACGCCTTGCTATATTTGATGACCTGCGTGTCACCCTTCTTGATTGCATCGACCTGCTCCTTCAGAATGAAATCGGGGCACAAATGATTCTCGCGGTCCAACAACGAGTAGCAACCGTACTCAGACTCGCTCAAACTGCAATTGGGGCGAAACGGAAAAGAGTTTCTCTTGATCAAGGGGGCCCTTCCTGGCTGCGCCGCCGCCTCCGTCTCCATCCTCGTATGCTGGGCAATCCAGTATGCGATCCAATTCTGGGAACAACCACCCCTGCGAGTTCCCGCAGGCTGCTCAAAGGGAAGATTGCTCATAAGGACCGTCTTGCATTCCTTTGTCAGCAAGCGCTTGTAGCACCCTCTAACGATAGACTGGGGCCAGATTGATGGGGCCACCGCATCGAAACCAAACTGAGGAGAGACCCGAGTGGGGTCAACATCCACTGTAAGCCTTTCATATCGTGGCGCGAGCTCACGAATATGCTCTGCAAGTGCAGGAAGAGAACCCCGCAGACACCAGCAAAAGAACTCACGATAGCGCTCGTGGAAATGCGGTCCCTTTTCAAAAAGAAGGTCTTCTGACAAGACCATACCTTCGGAGGGGTATAGCTTCGGAAACCACCGCACATTCTCAACACGTGTGGCGTAAGGCCTGGCAGCGAACTCCCTTCGCTTGTCGCATATCAAGCTCCAAGTACACTTGGTGTTGCTTGCCCCGAACCATCTCGCAGCCCTTCCGCTGTTGAGCGCTTTCGTCTCGCCTGGGGGACACCACTTCTCAAGTGGGAGGGGAGTTGGAGCATAAGACGGCCAACGCTCGAAAACCCACATTGTCAAAAAGCTGATATTGACAAAGGTCAGAACATCGAGGCGGCCACGCGATTCCCTCATCGCCAGAACCAGCTGATCCAGCCTGTAATATAGCGTGCCCAAGACCAAGGGTCCAAGTGCGACTCTCTGGCCAAGAGCGAGCCTCACGGCAAGTGGCAGCACATGGTAGAAGACCCCATCATGGGGGTGACCATCAATCAGATACCTCGACAGCCAAGCGCAGAGAAAGGCGCAAAGGGTCAAATGATAACCCTTGCCCTCTACGTAATTCTCGGCCTCCGGGTCCTCGCTCAAAAGCTTCTTAGTAATGCTGCTGCTCGCATAGTCTCGGAAGAAGTACTGCAACCACTTGTTCCAGGTATTCTTCGCGGACGTATCAACCAGCTGCCAGTTCGGAAGAGGTTTTGTACTGGTCCACCGAGTGGAGATTTTCTTCACCTCTGCTAGGCACTCCTCCATCTGCGCGTACAAGGCTAATTCCGCAGATGTCCTTAAGTGACTCAAGGGGTCCACCTCGCCCGTGGGGGAAAGCTCATACAGCATTTGAACGTCCTCGAGCGTGGGGGCAGCCTCGAACTCAGCAAAGTGAAACGTGTGAGTCGCAGGCGAATAGCGGGACAGAAGGTCTAGAAGCATGGACTGATCCAACTTCACGGCAGCACCCTTCATAGCACGAACAGCAAAGAAAATGCCGGCTTCATCAAGAGTTTCGGCGTAATTACCCAACACGTGGTCAGTCCACTCATCCATATAGTCCAACTTCTGGACAAACGCCTGAGTAGAAATTGCAGTGTATGGGAAGTGCCCATTCTCGATCCCCAATCGAACCACACCCTCGGAGCCAACCAACTCGAGCAAGGCTGAGTTGACTGGGCGAGTCAGTGTCAACAACCGCTCAACGGGAACAGGATCAGGCATCCTCTTCGCCTTCACCCTCGCGTGGTAAAAATCTTTCCCACCCAGAAAGGGGGCTTTTCGCCACAGAGCCTGCGGAAGCTCCGGCATCTCTTCATCTTCCTTGACGGGTCTGGTTACTCTTGTTTTGGCCATTCCTGCGAAAGGGCAAAAAAAGGGGGGGAGAAATACCACACCAGTCAGTTTGAATTTTGAATTCGAGACTTATGCAAAGGAATGCAAACAGTTCCGGTGCCGATTTCAGAAATTGGGTAATTGCAAGATCCAATATCGTCGAAAGAGTAAAGCGAAGCGGGTTTAAAGATCAAAGCCTCTTCACAGATTTCATGAGTTTACAGATTCAACGCAGTTCAAGACAAACGCCGGAATTTTAAAATCAAAAAGTAAACGGAGCCAACCTTGTTTCCTTGAAGCCTGCTTGGATATGCACAGTTGAAGAATACGATTTGCAGTTCTGAACTGATGGTTGATGATCTGGATCTGCTCTCGAAGATCTCCGGGTACCATTCACTTTAAGAGAAAGAAGCAATGCTTTGCAATGATGGGATACAAGGTATTTATCCAAAAGAATGAAGGGTTGCGTCCCTTCAGTAGTCGAATCGCAACCGTCACCGTCGTGTCGCGCAATCACAGGACGGGCTGACGTCACGCCTAAAACCCTAGAGGTCAGACGGCACGACTCTAGGGGTTTTAGGTCATAATTACACGCACGGGGGCTGAATCTACCCGTATTCGAATTGGTACGTGACGACGACGCGCATGTTGGTTTCCGCGCATGGAAGCCTATACAGCTACAAGCCTTCACGCGCAGAAAGGGGGCTAATGTAGATACTGCTTTATGACATGGCAGATCTAGGCCACGTGGCAACCATCCAGCACACCATATTGTGCTCCACACACACAGGATCACCAGCCGAGCTGATCCATGTGGGGGCTGCGAGACAGAGCCCTCGCATACCACTGCACGGGACTTGTAGGGATTTGTGGTTTGGAGGCTAGGGTAAGCCCTGTCGCGTGCGAGCCAAGCCCGCGCGCGACCTTTAGTAACTGTTTTGAGAGATTTATGGCACGAGCTCCCTAGACCCGGTCAATCCGGTCAAACCCGGTCAACCTCGTAACGGTTCCGGTACTCGCGCACCACGTGCTCTAACGGTTCCTATATACTCGGACGAACGTGCCGTTATGGTTAAGCTAATTAAGCCGCCATCAATGGGCGCATTAACCACACTACAACGGTCACGTTCTCCAGTATATATATATCGTTACTCTTTCCATACAAAAAAAGAACAACACTGCCATACGCGGAAGCTCTGCCAAACCTCTGTCTCTCTCTCAGACATTGCTACTGACTTACTCTCTCCCTACACACACCCCTATTCTTCCTGTGCGATCCCTGATCCACTACGTACGGTGTACACGGAGGTCTCCCTGCCGGAATCTCTTGTGCACATCTGGCCAGACTCAAATAAATCAATATGGGATATTGATGTTATTTGCACGAATACGGCTATTCCAAGGATCGAGGAACTATGGATTTGATATACGAGTGTGACTTGTATGTCTCGTGTCCAATCCGAATATTGAGACAAAGGAATGAGACAATACTTGCACAAGGTTTTTCATGATGACTAATTCAATATGTTGGCTAGAATGGATGTCTTGCTAGAGGCTGCTCCATATTAGTAAATAGCTACTACCAATTAAATAGAACCTATGGGGTCACACGTCATATTAAGTTGAACTAGACTTGGGAATTAATTAATGTGATTAATTAATTAGAAGGATCAAATCGCAACAACTTTCTAACTTAGTAGGACTAATATGCAAGTTGGACTAATCCGAACTTGAGTAAGATTAGGAGAGGGCCTTTATGTAGTAACAAGGAGTTGTTGGACTATATAAAGGATGCTCCTAGCTTTCTTCCCTACAACTTATGCTCATAACATACATTGAGTAGGAGAAAAGCTAGGAGAGAAGGAAGGAGAGAGAAAGACAACAAGGAAGGCCGAAGCCCCACTTGCGTCCGCCCTACCTGTCGGCCAAAAGAGAGGACCGCCCCTCTCTCTTGGTGCTCCTTTGCGTGATTTATTCATCCTCTTCCATTCCTCCTAGCTAGAAAAAGGCTTTTGGAAGATCTAGATCTCACCTCTAGGTGTGGATCAACCGTAGAGACGTGATACTTTTCTCATTAGAAGTCATCAAGGAGACCCACAAGGTACTTAACACAAATCATTTACCAACTTCATTTTTATCTTCCTGTGATCCTTGGAGGTTCTTGATCGGATAAATTTATTGTTCTTCCGTTGCGTATCCATGATCAAAACCCTACATGCGTTGAATAGTAAGTAAATAAACAAGATCAAATACTCTAGAAGGGGGGGGGGGGCGTTGAATAGTGTATGAGAAATTTTGCTCAAAAAATAGTCTTTTGAAACTTTGAGTAGATGTGCAGTTGATATCTCAGAAAAGATTTGAGATGCTAGAGATATAATTGCAGCTCACAGAAGCTTCAAAGCTATGAGATTGGAAATCCTCCAAAGCTTTGGAGCTGCGTGTTCTTAACTGTAATGAAAAGAAATAAAAAAAATAATAATGACACGGGGATTTTTACAGAGTTTAGTCACAATTGGACATAGTCTCTGCCTGAGGGATATAATCCCTCCAGGATTTCAACACAACTTTATTAATCACCCAGATCTAGCCCTAGATTCCAAGCCTAAGTGAGCTTCCTTACACTTATACAACTTGTGGTTTCCAACCTATCTAGTAACAAGTTACAATCTTTTTAAATAATAAGAACATATTGTTGTTCACTTGAACAACCAAAATTCTAAGTTCTGTGAGTTTTAAAAAGATACAATGAATAATACAATTCAATACACGTAGAAGACCTCAGAAAGAATAAGCTAAAGAAGCCTGGAAGAGTTCTTCAGATTTGATGAATGATCTTCAATCTCTGCAGTGTTGATTGGCCTGATTGTTTGAAGAGTTGTGTAACTTGATTTATCCTGTTTTTAACTCTATTCAAAACCCACGTTAATCAGCCTCTATCTATGTCTCTCTCTGTGTATTCTGACTTTGAAATTCAAACTCAGCTTATGTATCAACAACCTGCAACAGTTCTGAGAGATTTCGGGAACTAATTTCGTACAAATCCTCTCCCCTGAGATGCTTCTTTTAACAGCTATGTTTGAATAGCTTTTGAATTTGATTTATGGACGTTTGAACGACTAACAGTCCTGCACAATCTTTGCAACAAAGATCAATCATAATCTAGGCAAAATAGTTACAAAAGATCTGATCTGTTAGACAGTCAGTCCCTGCAAAAACCCTAACAGATTTTCCCTCAGATAAGTTCTAATATAACAAGCCACATGTGAATATAATTGCAAGATAAGATAAATATCATAATGAGAAGTTAAACTAACTCCCAATCGGATCTTGAGTCCATCATATCCATCATGCACACAGAAAACAGTTGAGCAGTTCTGATCATTAAAGCAATTTCAAAGTTTTGGAGCTTTGGCTGTATCTCAAAGCTTTTTAGCTTCGAACATCAGATCAAACAATGAAACATGCGATCTGCAAAAATAGTTCAATCCTTAGCATTAGCTTAAAGAAATTAGTTATAGACAATAATAAATTATTGAATCACCATTCAATCAAATCTTCAAGCCTGCAAACACAGAAACTGTTAAGAAATTCAGATAGTTAATACAAGCAAACAGTATTATAACAGTTCTGATCCTTTTGGCATTCATCATCAAATATTAAACTCCCCCTGAGTTTGTAAGCACATTCAAGTTCAAGAGATGGAACTATCACCGTGGATTACTATCCCAGCAACTTCTTTACCCATACCACCGGATAAAAATGCTTAAGCCTTGAAGGTGATAGTAGTAAGCCATAAGGTTTACTATATACCACACATCTCATCCACAATATCTCGATGTGGGAAAAGAGATTACAGGCTCGACATCCTTCTCCATTTTTGTTGAAACTTGATTGAATCAAGCTTCCTGATTTCTCCTTTCCTACATTGCTAGCACAAACAGTAGAGGAAGATTTAGTTGCTCATCCTACGATGTGGATACTAGCAGAGGCGTGGACACTACTTCTGCGCAGTGATCAGTCAGATCACCAAGGTAATCGTTCTCCCTTCATCATGTTATGATGCTTCACCTGCGATCCGTGGAGAGTTTTGGGCAGGAAAATTTGTATTTCCACTGCGTAACCTGCACCAAAACACTGCAAAACTGTACCTGTTTGTTGACGATGAAGTTCCCGCAATGCTCGAACAGCTAGTGGAACTAAAGATCCTTGAACCTTTGGAGTCAAACCGACCTGAGGAAGCCGACAAAGTCAACGATCCCTAGTACTGAACGTACCATCATCTCCTTAGTCATCCAACCACTAAATCTTCATACTAATCAATGATAAGATAATGCAACTTGTTAAGGAAGGAAATGTATTGTTGGAAGAAGAAGTCGAACCAGCAACAACAAATGTGACCTCCATCTCAGTTGAACCCTACAACTCGCAAGTAAGAAAGGCCTATTACGAAGTGTTGCTAGGGCCACCTCCTTTTGGCGCTAGGAAGAAAGGAAGACAACAAGGTTATTCACAAAGAACGTCTTCTCAAACTGGGGGCAACCAACGTCATTCACAAAGAACATTTCCTGGAACTAGGGAAGCTATTGCAAGAGACAGAGTTAAATTGTCATTTTTTACCTCTCCCGACGACCCCAAATAGCTGGAGGGAAGTGCGACAGGCGCCAGAGAGACCTTAACTCATCGAGGGGCTAAACAAGTAATTTATGAAAAAAATAGCTTTAATAATTTTTTTTCTTTCGTAAGCGAAAGCGTAACTAAGAAAACGTTTAGGGGTCGTAAAGGATAATAAGAAAATGGATTTATGAGAAAAATAAGTATTGTTTCGAATGAAAAGTTTCAAAACTTGTTCTTGTAAATAAAAGATTATTTAGCCCGCTCGGCTCGTGACATGACAGAGCATAATTCGGGGGTAGTGAGGGATAACAACAAACAAAGTTTATGAGTCGTACATACATAGTTCCACTTTATACATAGCCAAAAGCCTCCTTAGGCCACAACATGCTAACATAGCTTACACATACGAAGAAGTTCATAGCTATACTAGACGACATAACTTAAGTCTCCAAAACAACGCAGCCACACATCATGCAAGATAATCACTCTTGGGCGTTCTCGGTCTCCTTGTTACCTGAAATAAAGTCCCAAATTGGTCAGCTCAACAAGCTCAGTGAGTTACAATTACGCCCCTCTGTATGTTTGAAAAACGAACATGCTAACTTATACCATGGACATAAATTAAATCATTTCATACACTTGAGAATAATATTATTTCATAGAAATTAAAAGTGTAACATGTGTAAGTAAGAACATACTTGCATGAATCATACTAGTTTCTCTTAGGCCCGTGATAAACTTTGTGACATAACATAACATAGGACATGTCCATCGCGACGGCTCGTGAGGCGACACGTGCCTGCTTATATTGCCCCGGCAATAGAGCCGTAGCCTTCCTATACCCGACATGGGGTTTCATTCCAGTATCATGGCCTTTCTGTAGAGTGTCTTGAGTCATAAAGAATTATCTTAAATTGTTTATTGTGTCCATGGGGTCATAACAATCATTTGGAAACACAAATCACATTGCAAATAACAATTGAACATTCATAACTTGGAACATTTCATCATAAACATTGAAACATGTAAATCGCATCATGGGACCAATTTAAAACATATGTGTATCAAAATAATAAGTGAGGCTGGGTACAAACTTTGAGAGGTAAAGTAACTCCCCTTCCTATGCCCGAATTAGTCTCAAACTCTAGGAATCTTACCCCGTAGCCTAGTTAGGTCTAGCTCGATCTTGACCCACATAACACAAATATATAATAACAATATAAGTGTCATGAACCACACATAATGTCTACTAATTCAATGCAACCTAGAAAGTTCTATTTACATTACGACGGTGTCCTAAATAGTGATCTCTCGAACGAACATAACGTGTTACTAGTAGGAACTACTTACAATACCCCTAAAAATTACTAAGTAACATGGTAAAAATATTTATAAACACGATAAATTATACTTTGGCCCAAACTTAAAGTTTTCAAAACTTATATGAAAAATTTCTAAATTTTACTTGTAGGCAAAGTGTAACTATCGATAGCTCACAAATCATAATTAATTCAAAGTAATTATCCGGGACTCGAAATTTACGTAACATAGATAAAAACTTTACCCATAGCATACTGTAATAGCAAAATTTCAAAATTTCATAAGTATTTTTAAACTTAAAATTTCGGGTCTGTTTGGGTGAGAAAATAGAAGGCTGGTAGCAGTGTTGGAAATAAATTCATAAAATATTCACTTTAATTCCAAAATTTATGAAATTTTGACAGTAGGTGGATAAAATGTATATGAATCACATATCCAAATTTGGTAATCATTGAAATAACATAATTACATTAAATTAATGATTTATTGGACTGGTACAGAGTTGAACAATGAGGGAAATTTGAGAATATTAGGGACATGCTAGTAACAATGAGGGAAATAAAATCATAAGAAGAAGCTAGGAGAAAAAAAAGGGATGGATGGTTTGGAGGAGGAGGAGAAAGTGGAGGAAGTAGTGGGAGGGAGAGAGACATGTGGTGTTGAGGGGGAGTGACAAGTGTTGAGGGGGAGTGACAAGTGGAGGAGTTTGTTCATGCACATTGGGGGAATGATTTGGTGAAACAATTGCACTCATTCCACCACTCTATAAGGTTCTAAATACGACACTTATAGACATATGGTTACGCATATGGCCAAACTCCTACGTCATAGTTGTATAATTAAAACACACTATCATACTTACTAAACAAATTTTAATTATTCCCCTAACGCTCCTCCAACTTATTTCTTGATTATGCTTAACACCAAAGATACTTAATAAGTAACAACTTAGCACCCAACAATTATTATTTCACAAATATAGTCATTTTAACCTAATTAGGCACATATTAATAGTAATAATAGTTAACTAACACAATTAATAGCATTTAAGAAATAACTTCATAACTTAAATATTAGGGTTACCACACCCTACACACCTTAATAAGAGTTTATCCCCAAACTCGAGTTTCCTCAGTTGAAAAGGTGTGGATACTCGGTCCTTATCTCTTCCTCACGTTCCCATGTTGCTTCTTCAACCGCATGATTTCTCCAAACAACTTCACCAAGGGTATGACTTTACTCCTCAGAACTTGATCCCTTCGCGCTAAGATCTCCACGGGCACCTCCTGGTAGGTAAGATCCTCTTGCACGATCAGTGGCTCATACTCTATCACATGGCTCGGATCGTACACATATTTTTTGAGCATGGACACGTGAGATACATTGTGTACTTTCTCCATTTCAGGGGGGCAAGACCAAGCGATAAGCACCTGGTCCTACCCTTTCTATAATCTCAAAACATTCCAACATAGTGAGGGCTTAGTTTTCCTTTCTTACTAAAACGCATCACACCCTTATTGGAGACACTTTTAGAAACACGTGGTCTCCCACAGCAAACTCTAGTTCCCTTCTTCGGTTGTCACTGTAACTTTTCTGGCGGCTTTGAGCTGTTTTTAAGACCTTACTTGATAGTTCGAATCGTTTCAGTTGTCATCTGCACCAACTCTAGACCATAAAATTTTCTTTCATCCACCGCTTCCCAACAAATAGGTGACCTGCACTTCCTTCCATACAATTCCTCGAAGGGAGCCATGTTGATACTTGCTTGGAAGCTATTGTTGTAAAAAAAATCGATCAAAGGAAGGTGTTCCTCCCATCCTCCATTGAAATCCAAAACACAAAGGCGAAGCAAATCTTCAAGTGTCTGAATAACCCTTTATGATTTGTCATCTGTCTGAGGATGAAAAGTTGTGCTAAAGTTCAACTTGGTACCTAGATCCTCATGCAGTCCCTTCCAAAACATTGAGACAAACCTCGGATCGCGGTCTGACACAATAGAAACTGGTATCCCATGCAGACGAATAGTTTCTTGAATATACAATTGAGCCAGCTTCTGGAGTGAATGAGTCGTTTTCACGACCAAGAAATGAGCTGATTTAGTTAGTCGATCGACTATAACCCAAATAGTATTGTTTCCACATGACGATCTTGAAGCCCAGTGACAAAATTCATCGTTATATGCTCTGACTTCCACTCAGGAATAGGAAGGGGTTGGAGAAGTCCTCCTGGTTGTTGGTGCTTTGCCTTGACTTGCTGGCAATGAAGACATTGGGCCACAAAGTCTGTAATCTCTCGTTTCATACCCGTCCACCAGAAAAGCTCTCGAAGGTCTTGATACATCTTGGTAGATCCTGGGTGCATCGCGAAACTGGAGTGGTGAGCTTGTTGGAGTAGTCGATGCTTGATCTCTGGATCATTCAGGACACATACACGACCATGGTACTACAGGATTCCATCATGAATAGAGAAATCATTATTATTTCCTTCAGTCACTTCGTCTCGAATCTTAAAGAGTAGGATCATTCTGTTGTGCTACTCGAATCTCGTCTATCAATGCGGGTTAGACCGTGAGTGCATAGACATAACTAGATGTTCCATGAGAAATTACTTCCAGATTCTAGCTTATAACTTTCCACTTTCAACATTTCTTGTGTTGTGACGAGGTATGTGAGGTTTCCGGAATATTTCCTACTCAAGGCGTCTTCCACAGCATTAGCCTTCCCTGGGTGATACTAAATGGCGAGATCGTAGTCCTTCATCAACTCAAGCCACCACCATTGTCTCATGTTCAACTCTTTATGTGTGAATATGTATTTCGGGCTCTTATGATCCATGTAAATCTCACAGGACTCCCCGTACAGATAGTGCCGCCAAAACTTAAGAGCAAAGACCACCACCGCGAGTTCTAGGTCATGCGTCGGGTAATTTACTTCGTAGGGTTTCAGTTGCCTTGAAGCATATGAAATTAACTTTCCATTCTGCATTATAACACACCCTAAACCTTTATTTGAGGCATCACTATATATATAAAAATCCTCGTGAGCCGCTAGGCAATGCTAAGGTGGGAGCTAACACCAGTATGTTCTTCAATTCCTGAAAACTATATTCACACTCATCCGTCCATTGAAATGGTACCTCCTCCGTGTTAGATTGGTTAATGGGGAATCCAACAAAGAGAATTCCTTTACAAATCTTCGATAATAACCTGCTAGTCCAAGGAAACCATTAACTTCTGGAACATTGGTCAGTCTGGGCCTGTTCACTACTGCTTCAACCTTTTGCGGGTCTACAGATATCCCATACTTTGACACGACATGTCCTAAAATTGATATATTGTCAGTTTAAAGCAGTTTCAATGTTTCAAGGACTTGAAATATCTAGATATTCTATTTCAAGGCCTTGAAACAGCTTTCAAATCCTTGAAACTAATTGAGACTTATAAGCATGAACTTAGGGGGAGTTTCCATTTATGTTTGAACTCCTAAACCTCTGTGCTTAATCTATTATTAATTTCATTAAAAAAAAAGTATTTCGATATGTTTAACACTATCTAATCCATCTGTTTGACTCAGTTTTGCAGGGAAAGTTTATTTCCTATTCTGCATGATTTATTTCCTAACATGAGTTTTGCAGGGAAGGAAATTCTGGGTTGATTTGATTCTGAAATCAATCTAATGATTTTAACAGCTCCTCAACATGTTTATGGACAAGATCAGATCAGTATCCCTGAAGATACTGAGCAAGTATCCATTGGATAAGACTGTTAGAGAAGTCAAAGTTGCTGCCTACAAAATAGGAAAGTTTGTTGCTGAAAATCTTGACAATTTGCAGATCAAATGAGCTGTATCTAAAGAGCTCAGTTTGAAGCATCAAAGACACAAATCAATGGGAAAAAACTAGAGACTCTCAAATACATTCAAGGATTGCCAAGCAACAAAGAAGCAGATCCAATTCTCAATCCAATTCTCAGAAGAACACTTCCTCTCACAACAATTTCATTTCCTGTGTTCTTCTGTTCTGAACTTTATTTGTATATCATTCATATACCACTTCTTTATTACATTCTCAAGGATTGTTCAAGGTGAACAATAGAGAATTCTTAGTTAATCAGATAGCTTGAGAAGGTACTAGATAGGTTAGTGAGAACCACAAGCTGTAATAGAGTAAGGCATCTCTCTGTGCTTGAGATCTAGGGATTAGCTGTTGATTAATAAAAATTGAGTTGAAAATCCTGCAGGGAGAAGTTCCCTGAGGTAGAGACGTAGGTCCAAGTGGACTGAACTCTATATATCTTGTGTATCTTTCATTTACTTTTCTGTTACAAACTTAGAACTTTTGCAGCATTCAAAACAGTTTCATTTCAAGGGTTTTGAAACTTATATCAAGGCCTTTAAATAGACTTATTCTTCTATTCACTTTAACCTATTTTATTTCAAGGGATTGAAACTCTTTTCAAGGCCTTGAATCTCTTTACAAATCTTTTGAAACCACTACTCTTGAAAATTTTAGCAAAAGTCTGCATACTCTATTCAACACCCCTTGTAGAGTATTGATCCTGCATTTCTACCTACTGCACACCCCTTCAATTGGTATCAGAGCTTGTAGCATTGCATATATTTAACCATATTGTGACTATGAGTACTGTAGGTGATGGTGGTTTCTCACAGGGAATAGCTGCTAACAAACCTCCTCTCTTCTGTGGAGACAATTTTGTCCACTAGTAAGCATTGATGAAAATGTTCATTATTGATCAAGATATGGAACTCTGGACTATCATCAAGAATGGTCCTCACACTTTCTACACAAAGAAGGATGGGATTAAAACTCCCTCATCAGAAGACTCTCTCTCTCTCTTCATCTGAATTATAGCAATTTTCAAAGAATTATAAAGCTATGAATCTCTTATATTTTTCTTTGAGTGCAGATGAATTCAATAGGATCTCAAGATGCAAAACTGCAAAAGAGATATGGGATAAGCTTTTGGTGACTTTTGAAGGAACCAGCCAAGTCAAGCAAACCAAGATCAACATATATATCAGGCAATATGAGCTATTCAAAATGAATGGAGATGAGTCAATCAGAGACATGTTCAAAAGGTTCACTAACATTGTCAACAACCTTGATTCACTGGGAAAGCATATTTCCAATGAAGAGAAGGTGCGGAAGATTCTAAGAATTCTTCCAAAGGCAAAATGGGAACCAAAGACTACTTCCATTGAAGAAGCTCATGATCTCTCATCACTTCAACTTGATGACCTATAAAGGAAGCTCCTTACACATGAGATATCCATGAATGAAGTTGATGGAGAACTACATGAAGGTGTCAAGAACTTTGATCTCAAGGCTAAGGAGAATGAGACAGTTCAAAGCCATGAAAATGAGGATGATGATGAAGATCAAATTGCTTTGATTTCCAAAGCCTTGACCAGAATTCTTAAAATGAAGAAAAGCTTTTGAAACAAGGACTTCAACAGAGAAAGACACAAGATCCTCCAATAGCAAAGACTACAAAGGTAAATCTTCTTCACATAATAATAAGCCTAAATCCATGAATTGATTTGAGTGTGGTGATGCAGGACACTTGATCAGAGACTGTCCACACAAGAAAAGCAAGAACTTTCAGAAGAAAGATCATGATAGAAGAAAGAAAGCCATGATAACTTCATGGAGTGATTCAGATACCTCAAGTTACTCTGAATCTGAAGAAGAACATGCCAACCTATGCTTTATGGTTAAGCATGATGAAATTTCTGAAAAGAAAATTGAGGTAATGGTGAATTGTTTGATTTCAAAACCAATAGAAGCCCTCTATGATTATCTTAGAACAATTCTTTTAAATGAAGAGGACTATCTGAAAGAAATTAGAGTTTTGAAAGAAAAATTTCATAAGCAAGCAAAAGAAAATTTACATCTTGTTTGTCTGAATCAGAATCTCGAAATCTGTCAGAAGAAAACTGACAGTGATTTCAAGGCCTTGAAAACCAGTTTCAAAGCCTTGAAAACACAAATCAAGGAAGTAGTCACTGAAAACTCTCTCTTGAGTGATAGCCTTGTTAATATGAGACATCAAGTTGATGAATTGGGTAAACAAAAAAAGACTACTCTGACTGAGAAAATTCAAGAATCTAAATTGGTCAAAACCAAACTTGCAGGCTCAGAACACAACTTGAACTTGATTCTTGGAGGTAGCTTGAAGTCTGTTTAGGAAACTGGTATTGCATACAATCCAAATTTTCCAAAAAAAACAATACCAGATTTGTGAAAGCTGGAAGCAAAACATCTCATAAGTGCCATTACTGCAATAAGATTGATCATGTAAAAATAACTTGTTCTTTTAGAAGAAGAGACCCTCACATTATGAGGAACATTTTTCCCTTCCAACTCAAATGACAAGTTAGACAGATTCGGGTTCCTAAAGGGGTTAGACCACCTAACATGGTTGAACCTGAATATGAATCTAAATTCAGCACTTGGTCTAACAGCTGGGTAAGACAGTGAATGGTGTTTGCAGGGTGTCACCAAGATCAAAGAGCAAAAGTGGTTTATGTACAGTGGTTGCTCAAGACACATGAGTGGAAAGATATCTCTATTCTCAGAATTGAAAGAGCAATCAGAAGAATCAATTAAGCTTGGTGCCAAAGGAAAATGCAACATTCTTGGTATTGGTAAAGTTGGTACAAATTCTGAAAATTCCATTTCTGATGTATATCTAGTTGATGGCTTAAAATTTAATCTGCTTAGTGTATCTCAACTTTGTGACAATGGCAACAAGGTTATCTTTGATATAGAGAAGTGTGTGGTGCAGAATGAGAAATCTGGAAATTGCATCCTCAAAGCCTCTAGATCAAACATTTCAGACTAACAAAGTTGCAGGTGATAACTTGAAGTGTCTCAAGGCCTTGAAAGAGGATTCAAAGCTTTGTCACAGGAAGTTGGGACATATTAGCTTGCATACCTTGAAAAAGTTAGTCTCCAAGAACTTAGTAAGAGGCTTGCCCTCTATCAAGTTAAAAGATAAAGAAGTATGCAAGGCATGTGCGCAAGGAAAACAAACTAAAAGCTCATTCAAGCCAAAGAACTTTGTAAGTACTACTAGACCCATTGAATTGCTACATATGGATCTCTGTGGTCCTATGAGAACTCCAAATCCAAAGGTTAAGAAGTACATGCTTGTTATTGTTGATGGCTTCTCTAGATATACTTGAGTAATGTTTCTGAAAGAAAAATCTGAAGCTCTCTTTGAATTTTCAAAACTTTGTAGAGAACTTCAAACTTTGAAAAACCTACCTATTACTTCAATCAGAAGTGATCATGGTAGAGAGTTTGATCAACTTGAGTTTGATATATTCTGTTCTAAGCATGGCATCTCTCACAACTTTTCTGCTCCTAGAACTTCACAACATAATGGAGTTGTTGAAAGAAAGAACAGGACTCTTGAAGACATGTCAAGAACAATGCTTCTGGAAAACAAGTTGCCAAAATTTTATTGGGCAGAAGTTGTGAATACAGCAAACTATATTCTTAACAGGTGCTTGATCAGACCTATTCTGAAGAAGACCCCCTATGAGTTGTTCAAAGGAACAAAGCCAAACATTTCTTACTTCAAACATTTTGGTTGTACATGTTTTGTCCACAATAATGGTAAGGACAATATTGGTAAGTTTGATGAAAGAAGTGATGAAGGCATTTTTTTTGGTTATTCACAGACAAGCAAAGCCTATGGAGTTTATAATAAGAGGGCCAAGCTTGTTGAAGAAAGCATTCATGTTATGTTTTATGAAAGTTATGATGGTTCTTTGAGTGATGTTTTTGCATATCTCAATCTGAATAAGCATGATTCAGATACTGAAGAAGAATCCTCAAAAGGATCCAAGGAAATGTCACTGGAACAAGACAGGCATTTTCAAGGCCTTGAAACAAAGGTTTAAAGCCTTGAAATAGATTCTCCAGAGAAAACAGGAGAACAAGCTACTACTCGAGTTCTCAGAGACATGAGAAGCAAACTGGAGAGCCTGAACCATGGACACCAAGAAAGAGTTTCTAATATCTCTCATATCATCCCGCTGATAACTTAATCCTGATCCCACCACTGGTACACGAACCAGATCACAGTTGAAAAATCTATGTGCTTTTAAAGCTTTTATTTCTCTTGTAAAGCCTAAAAATGTGAAGGAAGCATTACAAGAAGCATACTCGATTATAGCTATGAAAATTTGAAAGTGTGAGTATGCAGATGTATAAGCAACTAAGATACTCTAGAAGGGGGGGGGGGGTTGAATAGAGTATGCCAACTTTTTGCAGAACTTACTAACAAGTAGAAAAACTTGTGTAGACAATGAATTTCAAGGCCTTAAACACAGGTTCAATCCTTTGAAAAGATGCAGCGAGTTTAGAACAAGTATGCCTTTTTCAAGGCCTTGAAAACAAGTTCAAACCCTTGAAAATAAATAGTTTTTGTATGCTGCAAAAGGTTAGAAAGTAAATGAACTGAAAATGCACAAGACAAGTGATTTATAGAGTTCGGTCCACTTGGACCTACGTCTCTACCTCAGGGATTAGATCCCTGCAGGATTTTCAACTCAATTCTTTTTAATCAAAAGCTAAGCCCTAGAACTCAAGCACAGAGAGTTCCCTTACTCTGTTACAGCTTGTGGTTTTCCCTAACCTGTCTAGTACCTGCTCTAGCTAACTGATTAACTAAGAATTCTCTATTTTTCACTTTTAAAAATCCTTGAGAATGAATTTAGAAATAATACAAAAATGATCTACCAATATAGCTCTATACAGAAGATCACTTAAGAGTAGAAAACTGCAGTGAAATGAAGTGAACTTCTGTGTATGGATTGGAAGAGATGAAGAACTTCTTTGATGCTTGTCAATCCAGAATGCTTTCCCCGTATTTTCCCGTTGAGAATTGTGTTGTTGTTGCTTCGAATTTGAGCTCTTTAAATACTTCAAACAGCTATGCAAAGCTCTCCAGATTTTCAGTAACAACCTTCCTATTTTATAGGCAACAGAGTTTGACTACTTTGAGGTCTTCTCCAACGGTTGAATGATCATAATCTTCAGATATATTGTTGTAACCCTTCATTTAACCAACATGAGAAGCTGTCAAACACGTCTGATTGATCACAGGATCACAGTATTCAAGTGTTTCCAAATCCGCAGCAATCCAGTTTAGGAAACAATCCTGCAAAACTTAGAAACAATATTTCCTGCATTATCATGGTCAAACATTTGATATATTATGATTCAAAACATGTTTAAGAATTTGTCTTGCATTATCTAACAACAGGTAATCAAACATATGCAAGAGAGATAATAAAACAGAATAGAGAGTTATCAGAAAAACTCCCCCTGAGAATATGCATTCATGTTAAACAGTTTCAAGGCTTTGAATCCAGTTTCAAGGCCTTGAAAATAGCCAAAACTATTTTCAAGCCTCTGAAGCTGATTCAAGGCTTTGAAAGCTGTTCCAAGGCCTTGAAATAGCCAAGCTATTTCAAGTCTTGAACTACCTGAGCTTTCAAAAGTGAACTCAATGAGTTTGAAAGGAACAAGGTCTAGAATCTAGTTCCTCCACCAATAAATAAGTTTGTCATTGGCACCAGATGGGTATTGAGAAACAAGTTAGATGAGAATGGAAAGGAAATCAGGAAGAAAGCTAGATTGGTAGCTCAAGGCTACAATCAAGAAGAAGGTATTGACTATGAAGAAACTTCTGCTCCTGTTGCCATGTTAGAAGCAATTAGAATTCTACTTGCATTTGCATCTCACAAGAACATGAAACTATTTCAAATGGATGTTAAGTGTGCTTTTCGTAAATGGTTATTTTCAAGAAGAAGTTTATGTTACTCAACCTCCAAGTTTTGAAAATGACAAGTTTCTAGATTATGTTTACAAACTTGACAAAGCTCTTTACGGTTTAAAACAAGCTCTTGGTATGAAAGATTGTCAAAGTTTCTACTTGAAAATGATTTCAAAAGAGGATTGGTAGACAAGACCCTTTTCATAAAGACTCATGAGAAAGATATGCTTGTAGATCAAATTTATGTTGATGATATTCTGTTTAGAGCTACTAATGATCTTATGTGCAAGGAATTCTCAAGTCTTATGAGCAGGGAATTTGAAATGAGCTTGATGGGAGAATTAAACTTCTTTCTTGGACTTCAAACTCATCAAATGAAGATAGGCATTTACCTACATCAAAGCAAGTACACAAAGGACTTGCTAAGCAAGTATAATATGTCTCAATACAAAGAGATTAAGACTCCAATGAGTTCTACACTGTCTTTAGACAAAGATGAATCTGGTAAGAGTGTGAATGTTGTATAGAGGTATGATTGGATCATTACTCTACCTCATAGCTAGTAGACCAGATATCATGTTCAGTGTGTGCATTTGTGCTAGATTTCAAGCTGATCCTAAAGAATCACACTTGACTGCAGTTAAAAGAGTTTTCAGATATCTCAATGGTACCAAAGACTTAGGGCTTTGGTATCCTAAACATTCTGACTTCTCTTTGTGTGGCTATTCAGATGTTGATTTTGCAGGATATAAAGTTGACAGAAAGAGTACATCGGGGTGCTGTCAATTTCTTAGATCATCTTTAATCAGCTGGCATTTAAAGAAGCAAAACTCAGTTGCACTATCAACAGCTAAAGCTGAATACATAGTAGCTGGATCTTGCTATTCTCAAGTACTTTGGATAGCACAATAAATGAGAGATCTTGGATTTGATTTCAGAGATATATCTATCAAGTGTGATAACACAAGTGCAATATCTATTATAAAGAATCCAATTCAGCATTCAAGAACAAAGCACATTGATGTTAGACATCACTTCATCAGAGATGACGCAGAAAAAGGTGATATTGTTCTTGAATTTGTTTCTACTAACATGCAATTTTCATATATCTTCACTAAATCATTGCCAGATGAAAGATTCTAAGTATTATGTGTTTCAAAGGTTTGAACTGATTTTCAAAGCCTTGAAAAGCCTTTCAAAGCTTTGAGTATGTGTGCTTTACATGATATAGCTTTGGCCTTGAGTCCTTTCCAAAGCCTTGAAAGTAAGACTTCATGTTAATTAGTCAATAATTCTGGATCTTTCAATATTGGATGTTATCTTTATAGATAATTGCTCAATGTTGCCCCACAGTTTTGAAAAATCCCTTTTCAGCCAAAATAGTATTACATATTTTATTTCCAACGGCACTCACAATTTTGAATCTTTTTTATTAATCAAGATCTTCAAAGATCAGAGAAAATATTTAGTTTCCTTTTCAAACTGAAACTCTGTTCTATTTATCTCCTTCTTTCTTTCTCTCCATCTATCCGACCTCTCTCTTCTTCTCCAAACCCTAATGAGCACCAGAAGATCCTCAGACAGAATCAAGATGGCTAGTGGATCAAAGGCTACAACAGAGAAGAAAAGAAAAACCAATGTGGAAGAGGTTCAGACCATTAGTGGGGACTCCAGTTCAAAAACCCCTACTGCAGAAGATATAGCTCCTCCTCCTCCCAATATGAAGGCCAAGAAGGATGAAACCCCCAGTGTTCAGCAAGAAGAAGAAGAAGGCAGTGGAGACTGCACCATAGAAATAGAAGGGTATTCAGATTGGTAGCCCAAAGAAGTCAAAGAAGAACTCTGACAAAGCAGACAAGGGAAAAGGAAAGGAAAATGTTACATAGGATGAACCAGAAGATGAAGCAGATGAGAACATAGAAAAGGCACTACAGATCTATTCAGAAAAGAAGAAATCCACTGGTAAGAAATCAGCCCTTGATAGTACATTGTTTATTACTAATGTTGCTAGAGGTCAGTGACTTGATGGATTTGCCTCTAGACCATGGTTTCTGTAGTCTGATTAGTATGCATATGTTGCATGGTATTAATCTGGAATGCATAAAAATGTTGATGAAAAGCTCTCTTTGGTTTATTCTAAATCCTCTAGAGATAGCTTAACCTAGACTCACCAGGTTCTTTTACCTAAACATGAAACAAGTCAAGAAGTCTGCAAGTCTGGTGATTCAGACTAAGGTTGCTAGCATTGACATGGAACTACATCATGCTGAGTTTGCAAATGTTCAAGGTTGTCCTAAGAGATATGACACCAGTAACTACCCTCCTAAAAGCCCTGAAATTAAAAAAGGAAGAGTTCTTTCTACCAAATACCCCTACCTCATCTAAGCAGTTAACACACTCTGTGCTAACTGTTGAAGCTAAAGTTTTGTTTACCTTTTTTTATGAGATATGTGGTATCTAAGGGACACTCAAAGGAACTGGTAACTGATAGGGTGTTCTACTTTATGTACTTGGTTATGCATGGGTATGAAATTGATCTTCCAAATCTGGTGATGGAACACATGCTTTATAGCCAAACCAACCAGAGAAAACATCCCTTGCCATATTCCAACTTGCTCACCTTATTCTTCCAACACTTTGAAATTCCAGCTGATAGGGAAGAATCAGTGACTATTGGTTTTGGTATGCTCAATCAGAAGGCTTTTGAGAAGATTGGTGTGGTGAAAACAAGTGCTAAAGTTTGGAAGCTCTACTCAGAGTTGACAGAGGAAGAGTTGTGTTCCAAGAAGTTTCTCAAACCCAAATCCTTAAATCCCACTTCTAGCCAAACCTCTCAGTCCCAAGACAACCCCTTGACCCTAAAGTTGCTGAAAGAACTCCAGAAGGATATTGATGAGGTAAAGAAGAATCAGCATGGGTTTGACACTGATCTTAGACAGGTGAAGTACATATTTGAAAACATGTTCAGGATCATGACATTGTTTGATGTAGATGATGAAGTGTCTCAAGCTGAGAAGAGCAAAAAGGCTGAATCAGCAAAGGATCCATCCAGTGAGCATTCAACTCCAGATAAGACTGCTCAGGTCAAAGGAAGAGGCAAATAGATGGAAATTGAACAAGTGGATGAAGATCAAGAGGAAGACAGTCCAGAATCAGGTGCACTGCTCATAGATCTCAAGAAGAAGAAGCCTAAGAAGTCCACTGTACCAGAGATTGTGACTGATGCTGATTTGTTTGAGGGAGAAGGTGAAAAAGGTGATGATGTGGATCAACAAGAAGAAGAATAGGATGATGAGGAAGAAAGTCAGGAAGAGGATGCAGAGAAGCAAGGAGATGAAGACCCTACCCCTTAATTCTTGTCTACTCTTTCTTTTACTTTTTAAAGGCCTTGAACTCTTTTCCAAAGCCTTGAAATTCTTAACTTTCAATTATTTTACTTTTTATTATTTTTTTCAAACACTGATCCAACATATTCTCATTCTTTTTTGATGAAAGTCAAAAAGGGGAGAAAATTTAGGTTTTTGTATTTTTTATTTTTGATTAGATGACCTGGTTTTGGTCAGTTAGGATTATCTGCACACTTTGCTTCTTTTTGTTGCTTTTTCAGTTTAATAAGTTGGATCTTTTGGACATTATGTGTGATTTTATATGATTAATTTTGCTATGTGCTAATGAGTATTTGTTGCAAAAGTACAATATCAAACAAATATGAAGACCTTGGTTTTTTCTTTCATCAAGGGGGAGATTAAAAGTACAAAAGAGGTTCAATGTTTCAAAGACTTGAAATAGCTGGTCTATTTCAAGGCCTTGAAACAGCTTTCAAATCCTTGAAACTTATTGAGACTTATAAGCATGAACTTAGGGGGAGTCTCAGTTTCTGTTTGAACTCCTAAACCTCTGTGCTTAATCTATTATTACTTTGATGAAAGACAAAGTATTTTGATATGTTTAACACTATCTAATCCCTCTGTTTGACTCAGTTTTGCACGGAAAGTTCATTTCCTATTCTGCAGGATTTATTTCCTAACTCGAGTTTTGCAAGGAAGGAAATTATGGGTTGATTTAATTATGCAATCAATTTAATGATTGTAACAGCTTCTCAACATGTTTATGGACAAGATCAGATCAGTATCCTTAAAGATACTGAGCAACTATCCATTGGATAAGACTGTTAGAGAAGTCAAAGTTGTTGCCCACAAAATAGGAAAGTTTGTTGCTAAAATTCTTGAAGATTTGCAGATCAAATGAGCGGTATATAAAGAGCTCAGTTTGAAGAATCAAAGACACAACTCAACAGGAAAAAGCTAGAAACTCCCAAATACATTCAAGGATTGCCAAGCAACAAAAGAAGCAGATCAAATTCTTAATCCAATTCTCAGAAGAACACTGCACTCTCACAGCAGTTTCATTTCCTTTTTTCTTCTATTCTGAACTTTATTTGTATATCATTCATATACTACTTCCGTTTACATTCTCAAGGATTGTTCAAGGTGAACAATAGAGAATTCTTATTTACTCAGATAGCTGGAGTAGGTACTAGATAGGTTAGTGAGAACCACAAGCTATAACAGAGTAAGGTATCTCTCTGTGCTTGAGATCTATGGCTTAGCTGTTGATTAATAAGAATTGAGTTGAAATTCCTGCAGGGAGAAGATCCCTGAGGTAAAGACGTAGGTCCAATTGGACTGAACTCTATATATCTTCTGTCTCTTGCATTTACTTTTCTGTTACAAACTAAGAAATTTTGCAGCATTTAAAACAGTTTCATATCAAGGGTTTGAAACATATTTCAAGGCCTTGAAATAGACTTATTCTTCTGTTCACTTTAACTGTTTTATTTCAATTGCTTGAAACTCATTTCAAGGCTTTGAATCTCTTTACAATTTTTTTGAAACCACTACTCTTGCAAAGTTTAGCAAAAGTCTGCATACTCTATTCAACCCCCCCCCTTATATTGATCCTGCATTTCTACCTACTGTACACCCCTTCAAATATGATGTAACCAAAACTTGCACTTATTAAACTTTGCATACAACGTCTTTTCCCGCATGGTCTGCAGGACAACTCATAAGTGTCGTCATGATCTTCCTCGCTCTTAGAGTAAACCAAGATGTCATCAATAAATACTATGATGATGTCATCTATATACGGCTGGAATACCCTATTCATTAAATCCATAAATGCTGCAGGGGCATTGGTTAAGCCGAATGGCATCACAAGAAACTCATAGTGGCCATACCTAATGCGGAATGCACTTTTGGGTACATCATCTGCTTTGATACGTAACTAGTGGTATCCTGACCTCAAGTCAATTTTATAAAACACCTTAGCTCCCTGTAACTGGTCAAACAAATCATCAATTCTTGGCAATGGATACTTATTCTTTATGGTGACCTTGTTGAATTCCCTATTATCAATGCATAACCTCACTATACCATCCTTCTTCTTGACAAATAAAACGGGTGCTCCCCAAGGGGAGGTACTAGGCCTTATAAACCCCTTATCAAGCAGTTCCTGAATATGTACCTTTAACTCTCCCAATTCTGCAGGGGCCATTCTATATGGGGCTTTCGAGATAGGTGGTGTTCCAGGAATTACATAAGTGCTAAACTCAATTTCTCTCTCTGAAGGTAAATCGGTTAAGTCCTCAGGGAAAACATCTTGGTATTAATTTATTACAGGAATATCTTTAGGACTGAGCTCTTTGGATGATTTTTCCAAAATCCAAGCAAGGCAACCCTGACACCATTTCTTGATTATCTTACTCGCTTTCATATCGGACAACACATAAGTTGGGGATACTACTCCATATCCTGAAAAGGTAAACTCTGACATCCTTGGAATGCAGAATACAAATTTCTTGTTCAAGCAATCTATGGTGGCATGATTTAAGGTAATCTAATCCTTTACCAAGATAATGTCAAATCATGAATCTCTAAGGGTAACAACTAAAGGGATCCCATATACCACGATTCTACATTTACGATATATAGAGGAACAGCCCAATGTTATGCCAGCAGGTGTAGACACAATAAGCGTAAAGCCTAATGGTTCCGGGCACTTTCGGATATTACAAACAAAATGAGAAGCATAAAAAGAATGGCTATAACCAGAATCAATTAACACATTAGCAGGAGCGGCTTCAATAGGTAAAGTACCTGCCACGACGGATGCAGCTGCTTGAACGTCTCCAGTAACTAGGCCAAAAGCTCTACCCTTTCTATTATGTGGAGCTCCAGTGGGTGGAAGCTGGTGAACTGAAACACTTGGTGCACTGGAGGGAGTTGGCTTAGCAGTTGGGAATTCTTTCAAAACGTGACCCGGCTTCCCACATCGATAACACATGTTGGAACCAAAGTAGCATGCACCCCTATGAAGCTTGTTGCACTTAGAGCATCGTGGATAGCTACCACTTGTGTTGGATGAAGCGCTCTTACTGAAGTTGGAATTTCTGCCCTGCTTCTTGAAATATGTGCTTTGATATGGCCCAATCCTCTAAGTATTTTTGCTCGTGTCATTCCTCTTTTTCTTCTCTCTATTTCTGTTAAACTTCTCGGTTCCCCTTTTCGCCATCATTGCCCTTTCCACAACTTCATTGTAGGTCGGAAGCTTCAGTAGTTCATGTAGGGTTTTATAACGGATTACGCACCGGAATTAAACAAAATAAAGATCCGTACAAGACCCTCTAAGGATCAGAGGACTAAACATCATAACGATAGTATAGGATTTAGTATCAAACACCTTGTATGTCTCCTTGGATGACTTCACACGTGAAATAGTGTTCACGTCTCTATGGATAGTCCACGCTTAGGATCAAGTCTAGAGTCCTTCCAATCGGATTCGCTATCAATTGATTGAAGGAGGATCACGCAGACGAAAACACCCAAGGTCGTGCCTCTAGGGGCTGACGGCAAGAGAGGAGCGGGGGGGGGGGGGGTTTCGACCTCCCTTTGTTTACTCTCTCCTTGCTTTGTTCTCTCTCTCTCTCTCTCTCTCTCTCTCTCTCTCTCTCTTGTTTTATAACATTTATGACACTTATGAGAAAATAAGCTAGGAGTCTCTTTATATAGTCCAACAACTCCTTGTTAACTACATATTAGCACCTCTCCTAATCATGTCCTTACACGGATTAGTTCGTCTTGCAAATTAGTCCTACTAAGTTTGCAAGTGGTTGCGTATTGATCCTTCTAGTTAATTAATCATATTAATTAATTCCCAAGTCTAGTTTAATCCATATGGTGTGTGACCCTATAGGTTCCTACTTAGTTGGTAGTAACGATTACTAACATGGAGCGGTGTCTAGAAACACATCCATGCCACCCAACTAATAGAAATAGTCATCAATCCGACAAACCTTGTTATTATATTGTCTCATCCCTTTGTCTCTATATCCGGATTGGACACGAGACATACAAGTCACACTCGTATATTCAATCCATAGTTTCTGATCCTGGGAATAATCTAATCCATGCAGATAACATCAATATCCCATATTGATTTATCTTCTGGCCAGACATTCTATAAGCACCATCCCTCGAGTGGTCCATGGATATTTTCTCCCGTTATGTGGGATGTAAAAATTCGATCTACATCACTACCATATCTAATCTTGCTTCCTATTGTGTCTGACGTACGCCTTTATTACTACCCAGTCACGGCATAGTGTTTGACGATATCCAAACAAAATATTTCACAATTAGGGGATCTAGTGACTTCAAGTCTAAGGATGACAATACCGTTGTCACTACGAGAAGCACTTGTGACTTTGCATAACTTGTATGTAGCCTTCTCGTATTGGGTCAATCCAGTATGTCATTTGTAATACCCGAGATTTTCCCTAAGTATATTTTAGTAATTTGAGGTTACGTAGTGTTTTATTATCAACTACGATTGAAATTCAATTAGTTAGTTTTATAATGAATTTTAAGTTTCATAAATCATAACTTATAAATATATATATATATATATATAACATATATCCTTTTTTTGTATAAAATTAAAATGTGTATTTTGTATAAACAATAAGTTTATAATTTGTCGTGTATCGCTCGTTATCACATTTAGAATATTCGTCACGTTTAAAACATTCGCCGCGTGTTAATTTTCATTGCGTTTTTACCCACTTTTCGCGTATCGAACCACCGCGTAATTGCGTGACCCAACAGCACCGAATCTTTTCTCTCTCCCATCACGTCTCATATATTTTTTTCCCTCTGCTTTGTTCTTCTTCAGCCACCGACCAGCACCCTTACCTCCGTACCTCCTTTGCTCCTGCAACAACCACGCCGAGCGTGGCTTCCTCAACCAGCTAGCCTACTAGCCTAGCTCCTCTCAATTCACATCAGCCCTCAACATCTCCTCCTCTTCTCTTATTCATCCTCTTCACCTCCATCTCTACTCTCTGCCTTGTTTTGCCGAGAACAAGCCAAGAAAAAACCACCTCCAATCTCCTCCAACACCACCATCGGTCCACCTTGTAGCCACCACCATCACCTCCTTGCCCTTCATCTCACAAAACCAGCCCCTAAAACCCTCTGTTTTCACCCAAAGAAACCCACTGAAAATAGCCGAAAAACCTCTGTTTTTACACCTAAAAACAGAGCACTCCACCACCATCACTCAGCCCCCTTCCCCTCCAATCACACTCGCCACACACCACCATCACCACCCAACTCTCTCCCCTCCTCTCTCTCTGCCTCGAAAGCAACCCAGCAGCAACAGCAGCCGACGCCGGAGACAGAGCCTCGACGCCGCCACCGCCGCTGCGATCGACTGCTTCCTCCCCCGTCTTTGTTCGTCTCGTTCTCCACCTCTCTCCGCCTCTCTGTTGCGCGCCGACGAAGCCCAACCACCGTATCAAACCGGTGGCCAAGACCCAGAGCCATCACCGCCTCTATCACCGTCCGACCTCCGACGAAACCTCGACCCGGAGCTCCTCTTCGCCGGATCGATTGATTTTTCGTTTGGAGCCTATCTTCGACGACCTAGTTGAACCACACGTTGATCGCGAGTAGTTGACTAGCTAGCGCTCTACAGCTCTCACGGTGAGTATTCATGCTTAGTCTCGTGTGCTTATCTTCTTTCGTGTTACAACGTGACTTATATCTTGTCTCAAAATATATGCTTAGTTTTGCGTGCCAATTCATTTCATGTGATATACTTGTTTTATTTGGAAATAATTGACGCACCTTATTTCAAAATTTCTAAACTTGTCGTACTTGCTTTTAAATCGTCACTTTACTACTCGTCTTCAAATCGAAAAACTCATTGGTCAACTTTCACTGTCAGAATTCATTAACAACGTAAAGTGAAAGATCGCATGTAACGGAACCAGTTGGTTGTTACTTGGAATCCCCTTAGTTGGCTTTAATTTTTCTCTCAGATGGCACGACTCTTCGCCTAGTATATTTTATTATTATAGTGGGTGCGGGAAAGGTTTTCCATAACGCCAGGCACGGAAGAAAGGTTTTCTCTCTTGTTGTTGTCCTACATCGGGAAAGGTTTTCCCAAATTGTGACGTAGTTTATCATTATAGTGGGGCGGGAAAGGTTTTCCATAACGCCATGCATGGAGGAAAGGTTTTCTCTCTCGTTGTCGTCCTACGCTGGGAACATAACGAGACAACACATTTCTCTCTCGTTGCTTTCAAACTTACATGCTTTCTTCCCCTCGATATCTACCACATACGGGGCATAACGAGACAACATTGTGAACTGAGCCTTATACTAAGCGACTGTGAGGTTCCCCTGGGTGAGAGTCACTAACTCTTTTACTTTCAATGTAACGTAGGTGAGAGTACTTGTCATTGAAAGCCTCAACAAATTGGTTCCATGTGATTTTTGAATGACTGAGCTTTAACATCAACCACCACCTATATGCTTCATCCTTAGGGGTGTATTTTGCAAATTTGACCTTCTGCTGATCATCAGACTGTAGGACATAAAAGTTCTTCTCCATTTCTAGAAGCAATGATTCAGCGACTGCGGGATTAGCTGCTCCATAAACGATGGGGGTCCCAACGCCTTGAATTTGTCAATCGTTACTCTTGAACTACCCGAGAGCATTTGCATAAGTCCCTCAACAACTCGCTCTAATCCCTGAGAGTTTCCTCCAGTCGATGATTCTCCGCCCTCATTTCCGGTGTTTGTTTCATGTTACATGTTGCCAGTGGTTCTGTCACCCATAGTGTTGTTGCCGTTCACATCTCCCAGACCAATCGTACTTAGGTTGTTCATTGTCCTATGTGGAAGTTATAAAATTTTCTTATAACATACTACTATTCCTAACGCAAGGAGATAACATGATACATGCACACATAACGATAAATTTACGTACGCATACTGATGGTAGCAAGAACCTTATGATCATACTTATCTAATATAAACATAAACGAGTTTCCTAGTATTAATAACTAAGTTCTCTATAACCTAGAGTTGTGATACCACAAAATATCACACCCCTCTCCCGACGACCCTGATTAGCAGGAGGGAAGTGTGACAGGCGCCGGAGAGGCCTTAACTCATGGAGGGGCTAAACAATTTATGAAAAAAATAGCTTTAATATTTTTTTCTTTCGTAAGCGGAAGCGTAACTAAAAAAAAACTTTTAGGGTTCGTAAAGGATAAAATATAAGAAAATAGATTTGTGAGAAAAATAAGTATTGTTTATAATGAAAAGTTTCAAAAATTCTACTTGTAAATAAAAGATTATTTAGCCAACTCGACTCGTGACATGACAAAGCATAATTCAGGGGTAGCGAGGGATAACAACAAACAAAGTTCATGAGTCATACATACATAGTTCCTCTTTATACATAGCCAAAAGCCTCCTTAGGCCAAAACATGCTAACATAGCTTACACATACGAACAAGTTTATAGCTATACTAGACGACATAACTTAAGTCACCAAAACAACGCAACCACACATCATGCAAGGTAATCACCCTTGGGCGTTCTCGGTCCCCTTGTTACTTGAAAAATAAAGTCCCAAAAGGGTGAACTCAACTAGCTCAGTGAGTTACAGTTAGGCCCCTCCGCAGGTTTCAAAAACGAAAAGGCTAACCTATACAATGGACATGAATTAAATAATTTCATAAACTTGCGAATAATATAATTTCATATAAATTAAAAGCGTAACATGTGTAACTGAGAACATAATTGCATGAATCATACTAGTTTTTCTTAGGCCCGTGATAACCTTCGTGACATAACATATCATAGGGACATGTTCATCGCGACGACTCGTGAGGTGACGTGTGCCTGCTTATATTACCCCTGTAAAAGGGCCGTGGCCTGCCTATACCCGACAGGGGGTTTCACTCCGGTATTGTGGCCATTTTGAAACGTGTCTTGAGTCATAAAGAATTATCATAAATCGTTTATTGTGTCCATGGGGTCATGACAATCATTTGGAAACACAAATCATGTTCGTAACTTGGAATATTTCATCATAAACATTTTAACATGTAAATCGCATCATGGGACCAATTTAAGACATATATTTATCAAAATAATAAGTGAGGCAGAGTACAAACTTTAGGAGGTAAAGTTGAGGTGACGTGTGCATATATACGTATCATAACATAGGGACATGTCCATCGCGACGGCTCGTCAGGTGATGTGTGCCTCCTTATATTGCCCCTGTAAAAGGGTCGTAGCCTGCCTATACCCGACAGGGGGTTTCACTCCGCTATTGTAGCCTTTCTGAAACGTGTCTTGATTCATAAATAATTATCTTAAATCGTTTATTGTGTCCATGAGGTCATGACATCATGAAAATCATTTGGAAACAGAATCATGTTGCAAATAACAATTGAACATTCGTAACTTGGAACATTTCATCATAAACATTGTAACATGTAAATCGTATCATGTGATCAATTTAAGACATAAACGTATCAAAATAATAAGTGAGGCTGAGTACAAAGTTTGGGAGGTAAAGTAACTCACCTTGCTATGCCCGAATTAGTCTCAAAATCGAAGAATCTTTTACCGGAGCCTAGTTAGGTCCTAGCTCGATCTTAACCCACATAACACAAATATAGAATAACAACATAAGTTTCATGAACCACACATAATGTCTACTAATGCAATGCAACCTAGAAAGTTCTATTTACATTACGACGGTGTCCTAAATAGTGATTTCTCGAACGAACATAACGTGTTACTAGTAAGAAATATTTACAAAACCCCTAGAAATTACTAAGTAACATGGTAAAATATTTATAAACATGATAAATTATACTTTGGACCCAAATTTAAAGTTTTCAAAACTTATATGACAAATTTCTAAATTTTACTTGTAGGCTAGTGTAACTATCGATATTTCACAAATTCATAATTAATTCAAAGTAATTATCCGGGAATCGAATTTTTAAGTAACATAGATAAAGAGTTTACCCATAACATACTTTAATATCAAAATAGCAAAATTTCCTAAGTATTTTTAAACATAAAATTTCGGGTCTGTTTGGGTGCGAAAACAGAGGCTGGTAGCAGCGTTAGAAATATATTCAAAAAATATTCATTTAAATTCAAAAAATTATGAAATTTTGAAACAGGTGGATAACAAGTATATGAATAACATATCCAAATTTGGTAATTATTTAAGGAGAATAAGTATATGAAATTGATGATTTACCGGACTGATACAGAGTTGAACAGAGTATTAAAGCAGTCCAAATTTTTGGTAGATTATAAATCAAATTTAGGTCCAATGATTCTGAAAACTTCACTGTATAGATATCAAATAAAAATATAATAACTATAATTTTTTCATAATCTTCCGAAAGGTGTAAGTTTTTTCATAATTTTATGAAAATAGGCTCAAAACATGAGTTTTGAAATTCTCCATACTTCAAGACTTGTTGCATGAAGAAATTACTCTACGAAAATATGAAATTACACCCAAACATGCTCTAAACCACCTACTTATCACTACTCATAACATATTCATCCATGATCCTGAGAGTGATTACCCATTAAACTTGGTTTTTGTTGACATGCAAGAATAGTCTATATGAATGGAAGTGAAAATTAGAATCAAGAGATTAATTTTGTACCTCAAATGATGGTGGTGACGTTGTGATTGTCCCTCCTAACCTCCTAAGGTGGAGATATTAGAATGATTTGATAAAATTTGAGAAGAGATTGAGAGTTAAACTTCTATTTTCTTGAGAATTTGAGAAGATGAGGGACTTGCTAGTAACAATGAGGGAAAGAAAATCATAAGAAGAAACTAGGAGAAAAAAAGGTACGGATGGTTTGGAGGAGGATAAAGTGGAGGAAGAAGTGGGAGGGAGAGAGACACGTGGTGTTGAGGGTGAGTGACAAGTGTTGAGGGGGAGTGACAAGTGGAGGAGTTTGTTCATACAGATTGGGGGGAATGATTTGGTGCAAAAATTGCACTCATTCTACCACTCTATAAGGTTCTAAATTCGACACTTATAGACATATGGTTCATATGGCCAAACTCCTACGTAATAGTTGTATAATTAAAACACATTATCATACTTACTAAACAAAGTTTAATTATTCCCCTAACACTCCTCCAACTTATTTCTTAGTAAATAACAACTTAGCACCCAACAATGAGCATTTATCAAATATAGTTATTTAACATAATTAGGCACATATTAATAGTAATACTATTTAACTAACGCAATTAATAGAATTTAAGAAATAACAACATAACTTAAATATTACGATTACCACATAAACAACCGCAAGTACGGAGGAAGGATGCTCGTTACTCAAAAGAAGAAGCATCTAAGTAAGACGAAATTGCATAATGTTCGTCATATACGCTCACGAAAGGACTCAAATGTGTTCGAAGTGAATAAGGAAGCATTGTGCCATAAAAATCAAGATCCCTCAAGATCCAATAAAAATGCAGAGTTTGATTCATGCTTTTTTTCAGAATCATATCCAGAAAAAAAGCATTATGCTGCATGATAAGTTTCGAAGAACGTGATATGGAAGAAAAAACATCTATCGCCATTAAGCAGAAAAAAGGGATATCCAAGGCATGAAGTCCAATAGTACTTCTCCATGTGATGTTAAAGCGAATTAATCACAGAAAAGAAAGAACTTAAGTGTGAAGACATTTATTCTTTCATTGGTTCAATTTCAACGAAAGATTCACGAGTTGAAGATTAGACAAATTAATGTGAAGGACATGAACTCCATTGTGCCAAGAGCAACAAACTGGTACATCAACGCTCCTGGATAAGATCGTAAACTTTCTCAATCTTCGCATATGAAGATTTTTTAATGGTCCTCAAGTAAGAGCATGTTCTACTTCACAACTCCTGTATGTGAGCATAAGCTTTTAGAAAAAACAACTTCAAAACTCTTGAATACGAGAATAAACTTTCAATGGACTTCTGAAATTCGAAGTCTACATCAACGCTCCTAGATAAGAGCCTCAACTTTCTCAATCTTCACATGTGAAGATTGTCTAATGGTTTTGGAAAAGATCTTTAACTTTTTCCGTATTCTCGTAAAAAGATTGTTCATGACTCTAGCGCGAGCATAAATCGCATCACTGATCCTTTAGCATGAGCATAAAATCCTTCATCGCTCCTTTAGCACGATCATAAATTGCTTCAAGGCTCCTTTAGCATGAGCATAAACTGCTTTACAGCTCTATAAAGAGCATAAACCGCCTCAACGTTCCTTTAGTCGAGCAAAAACTACTTCATAGATCCTAAGGACCAAGCAACACTTCGCTACTCCTTGGTATGAGTATAAACTGCTTGGCCTCCATGACACATGAGTTTAAACTGCATGTTACTCTTTTCACACAAGAGTTGAAACTTTGAATGCCCACAAAGTGAACTACGTTCGATTTGATCCCCAAAAGGGTACATAAGCAACTTGAGGCATTACCTCGAGTGCAGTCATAACCGCCAAAAAAAAAATCCCTTCTTCTGTGAAAGCATAAGTGTTTGTTTAATAAAATCTTACATGACGTGCTGCATAACTTATGGTCCTCCAAGAAAATTTCTTGGATATGATGATTAAACTGTGATGGTGATGCCAAGGAAATTTCCCTAGCACACGGTTGTCATAATCATATTTTATAATATTTATAAGAATAAATGGAATCAATGACCTCAGATTATGCATGCATGCATGTTATTGTTGATCACAAGTCTTACACACTTGGGTAATCAGAGTGATCACTTAAGCCTCAACTAGTTGGGGGCACGTGCTTTGCACGTGAACATATTCTAATGGTTTTGAGTGGTTATGTTATGATCTTATGTCCAGTTTCCTGATACTTTACAATTAAAGGATTTTCAAGAAACACTTTCAAATAAAGGAAATTCACAAACTCAACCAATTTCATAATTTTTTCGCTAGAAGTTCTTAAAAGAACATCTAGATGTGAAACTACAATGTATTCAAAAGCAATGAGATTTCTTCCCTTCAACTATTTTTTTCTCCACCATAGCACAATACCCGTCACGATGCACAAACGGGAAACATATTTTAATGATATATTCATGCCTCACATATTTTCTTTACTTTACAATATAAAAATTTGATGTTGCAGCACTATAATGAACAAAGGATGCATCATGAACATAAAGCATCGTCATGTAGGAAATAAGGATGTGATGAAACATGGTGTTTCACACTAGGAGATTACAAGAACTCACGAAAAAATAACATAAATTTAACGAAACATCGACTTTACACTTAAATTGAGAGCATGTATAAACGAAATTACAGGTCTTTTGACCAAAGCAAAACATTGGTTACATTTCAATAACACACCTTTTGCACTTGTATTAGACTACTTTCAATAACATTGAGGAATCACCCCAAAAGTAGTTTTGTGCTTTGAACGTTAAAGGAAAATGCATATGAACTATCTGCTGTAACAGACCAGATAAGAAGACATGTAGAAAGAAGCAACAAAATAACGGCTAGTGTGTCACGAGAGAGGCAAGGCCACTGAAGCACATTAGTATCATGTGCATGGGGCTTATTTTCGATCAGAACATCCTACATATCTTTAATTTTCGGGCAAAGCTCTGCAAAACAGAGCACGTAATATATATATATATATATATATATCAGATAATGTATGTTATTCTTATAAGATTTTTAAGTTCTTGGTTTACCATGTAATCTTGGGTTCTTATATCAATTGAGAGGACCTTAGCGAAGAGCATGAAACATACCGTAAGCTTTTCTTTGTATAGACCTTTCTGAGAAAAATATTTTAAACAATGACCTAGTCTATCTGAACACACCACAATACGACATCATACCTGCAGAAAGAAGAATTCTTCCATTAATTCATTACATTTATCTCAAACAACACATTATTATTCTACATAACAATTTTTACTCTCTAAAATGGACAACAGGTGTAATGTTGTCTGCGTAAATGGATAAAGAGATGAACCAGAGAAGGATAGAAAACTAATGCAATATACTATAGGGTAAGATGATCTCATCCTTTGGGTTATACGTAAACAGATGGAAAAGGAAGTGAACGGAGAAGAGAGGAAGATGAAAAGTGAGACTCTCTAACATATCTTCATGACCTAGAAAGCCTCTAGCTAGTATGGTTCTGAAAGATGTATTACTTGTCTTCATTGCGATCCAGTTTCTCGTTATTTGTAAGAAAGAGTGGTCAAAATGCACATTGCTTTAACCGAAATTTCGGAACTGAGTGATTGAATGGATACTGAATATTGACAGTGTTTGTAAACATCATATTTGATTTCAGCCAGCAGAAGAGAGAGAGGGTAGTCCCTCTTGCTCTTTTATCTTTCTTATCATTTTCTGATTTTTTTATTTAATTGGATATAATTCTGGAGAGGGACGTACAAGAGGGAACAACTCTTTCTTATCTTCATGATTATTTTCCTTCTTAACTTGTTTTTGATAAGTACATTTAGTGTTTGGGTGGAATTTTTTCCCGCATTCTAAAGTGAGTTATAGTGCATCTAGTGTAGCTGTAAAGTAGTCCTAGGGTTTCTTACTGACGGTTACAACAAACTCCTGATTTTGGTCTACATACTTTCTCAGATCAATTTGTGCAAGACTAACCAAAAATATAAAGCAACTAATCCGAAGAACAATTATATGTTGAGCTGGACCTACTGGTAATTTGACTAATAAAGGATAATGAGTGTGTCTTATGTTAGTCTATCAGTGAAATCTCAACACAATTAACGTTATCGTGTATATAAGTGTATATTAGGCTTGCTATCTCTTCAGAAGTAAATGTTGTAATTTACAAAGTGTCTCAACTGGAGTGGTGGGCATTTGAGAATCATGAATCAGTAAGTACTAAGATTAATGATTTACAGTCTGCTTTTTTTAAGGAACAAATGAGTTACAACAATTTTTGAACATACTATATTTAACAAGGACAAGATAAATACTAAGATTCTTAAATGCAAAGACTAATTTAAATTATAAAAGACAACTGGTCCTAGACTCCTAGTACCTTTAATGAGTTTATTTATCAAACACTCTAAATCCCAAGAGTGGCTGATTGAAATCTTATTAAGAGCTATTAAACAAATGTACATACTGATATAACACCATCACGAGGGAGGGTAACTCCACTTACACAATTGTTAAAACATTTTAGGCCTGCCCATTCAGCATATGGACTCTGGTTATGGTCTTGATAACCAAATAGAAAAAATTGAGAGCTTCCACGCTTAGCAAAAAGAACTTGTGAATGGGACATATTAAAAACCACAACGCCATAATACCTTCTGTGGAAATAGGGTCATCCCATAAAAGGGCTGCTACAATACATATTCCGACTTATACATCTGGAGTAGAGATGGAAGGAAATCAAGTAGCTGTTGATACCATCAGATGAAACAAACATAAACGGTCCCTTGTTTCTTTGTCTACAAATAAAAGCCACATATCCAACACAACATCCTACATCTCAACCAAGGTTACCAGGATCGCGGAACACTGTAGTTCGCAGAAGGGCTTCGAGAACGCGATTCACGGTCAGCTAAGAATGCGGTTCGCCAGGGGTAGGCTTCTTGGGAGCGAACAAGATTAGCTTTTTTGTTTGAAGAATGCTTTTTCAGAACATTTTTCTAAATACATACTCATATTAGCATTGCCTAGTACTACTAATTTATTATCGGGTAAAATTTTGGAGGGAATTCCAACATACATATGAAAAAGGTAGGGGTACGATTGTGAACTAGTTGATGAAATAATAGGTCAGAGAGTAAATGATATTAAAATACTCAGGTATATGTGTGAAAACCTGGGATCGCCAGAAACAGCGATCTGGATCGTGAATGATCCCGAATTTGGATCGCGCGATCTAGATCGCAGATCGCAGGATGTTGAGCGATTTCTGGTAACTCTGATCTCAACCATATGTTCAGATTTTTGTTTAAGGAACAAATTTGGCCTTGACCTAGTGACATTTTAGAAAGAATAGCGCCATTCATCCTGGACGTAAATATTATGATGGATTCTTAGATGGTAAAGCAACCAAATCCTGAAAAGATAAGTAAGCGATAATACTCACCCAAACCATACGAAAACAAAATTGAGGAATCTTCTCCAATTGCTATCAAAAAAATATCATATGAGCTTGTCCAATGTTTGAGGTTTCTTATTATTTATGTATTAACCCCGACAACCAATTGAACGACAAAAATCAACAAAATTCTGATATCCATTTTCTCCATGTCCATACTGAAATCTCATATTTGTGCCAAGCCTTGGATACATGGACTTGTTTCAACATCAAAAGTGATAACGGAGACTCCGCAAATTTCTATGGAATCTTTGAAGTACATGCTAGGCGATGAAATTTAAAGGTAGATCAAATGTGGGACATAAATTTGGTCAGGACTGAAACAATTTGAATGTTTTCTGACCAGTGTTATCAAGAAGGTAACCATCCTCCGCGTGGATTTAGAATAAGAAAACACCCGATTTTAAGGTTGTAGAAGGGAACAGGACTGCAGGATTGTGAAACAACCAGTAGTAGAAATAACAAGAATACATACCTACAAGAAAGCAAAGCATGAAGACTGAAACTGCACAGCCACGATCCATCGTGAACAAACAAATCGTCAGCAGAACAATTGCATTACTGAAGCAAATCCATGAAGAACCAACTAAAATACATTACCGAAGGCATATATGTCGTTGGAGCGGACGGAAGCAAAGGCCGAGGCGGACGAGGATCAAGGCACAAAGATGGTGGTTGCAACGCTTCAGGAGGCTACCTCTCCGATAATTGTTGCCAAACGAATGAATATAGGCCAAAACCCTAAATGACGTGTCTATTTAGTTTCAATGATAAGGCTATTGTAGTAATTATATGCCTTTATATTAGGGTATTTTTGTCAATTCCAAAAGGTTAGGAACATAAATAAGGTTAGGAACACCTAAAAGGTTAGGAACACTACAAAATGTTAAGTAGTAGAGATATTGAGGAATCTAACCTACTGACGATGCCAAGATGCTGTGAAAGAAACAATAAACATCAAGAGTAGCACAAAAGAGATCGCCAAGGCACCATGCTACTCGTCTATTATGACCATGGCCAGCTTCCAACAAGAACACAGGCTCAGGTTCCGCTCACTCAAGTTGCTGACACTTAGCATTGCCGTTATGAGCTTGTGTCTCTCCTCATGACTACGTTGATGAGGGATCATCGTTGAAATTTTCTACATTCCCATCGATCAGTCTTGTCTTTCCCATGTATAATACCATTGGGGCAAACTCTCGTGATCATGAAAAATAAAGATGCGTATACATCCTTGTATATATTGACATCATTAAAGATCTCCATGTATTGGCTAAGTGCGTACGCAAGCCATGCCAAATGACTCATATTGGGAGATACTAAAGCATAGTTTCAAATTATTTTTATTCATTTGGCATACCCATTCTAGCAAGATGCTAAGTGATATGATTTAGTCTCAGTATGAGCAAAGAGCATATATATATATGCCCATGTCGTAGAAGGTGGCAGATTTATAAGATGAGACTCACTCCTTGAATTTGCGGGTATCTAATGAGGTGAACAAACAGGAACAGACATATCTTAATTTCATGAAGACTGGTTGAGACATGGGAGCTGCAAGTTGGTCAATATCACCTTAACAAATTTTGGCAAAATACACCTTCAAACCCAAAACTTCTAGTCCTAGATTAGAATGAATATGATTGATTTTGTTGACACTGAAGGCATGGGTTTAAAGATCCAGCAACCAATAATATGTAGCAGCAAGAAGAAACTCACTATGCCAACTGTTCATAGAGATATATACTTGGTAAATTTGTTGTTCATTAGTGTCTAAGAACAAGTAAGTTCCTGTTCACTTTTCCACAAGTTTGATTTGATTCATAGAAGGCTTAGAGGTAGAATTTAGGAATGATGTTAACATGTGGTTATAGTCGGTAAAAAGGAGAATTCACAGGAGAAAGAACCAAATCAATCCACCGTCTCCATCCGGACCAGAGGAGTTAACCGGAGCCCACGTTCCATAGGTAATCTGGTCTTTGGTGGACTAGTACCAGTTTTGGTGCAGTGGTGGTGGCGTACGGCGAAGGCGACAGTGGTATGGGTTTTGGCAAAGCTGCTGATGTTGCTTCGAACCGACTGTTCTTCTGTTCGATGGTGTTTTGAGGTTTGTGAGTGTTCCACTTTTTCGTCTCTCACATCGATATTCCAGGGTTGCAGACCCATTCTTCATTCGATGGCTTCTGGGCCGTTCTTGGTTGCTGGTCGGATTTCTCTCACTAGAATCTACCATTGTTTAAGACTAAGGTCATATCTATTTTGGGTGTCTCTATTTCACGGCAGAAGACCGCCGCCAGGGCAGTGTAATTGAACTCAGCTGCGGCTATTTGGGTTTATTTTCTACGGTTTAGATTTGGAGTTCCGTAACCGATTGGTCACGAGTTGTCGGATTGGTGTTGGGTTTTCAGATTCTTTGCCTGTTCTCTCCCCAATTTCATCCAATCTATGTGCTTGTTCTTCAGTTCCCCAGCTCTCTCTTGAGCTAATTAACATTCAAGAATAAGAGAAAGAAGGAGAGATGTGGTCCAATATGTGTACATTTTCGAGCTATATAGATAAATTTTGGGTTTGTTTCTGCAACTGTTGTGCTCTTGCTGTAGAAATAGTAGTAGCAGCAGCAACTTAGTTGATTACATGCTCCTTTAACTTGCATATATGTTTGTTACTTTCATGGCGAAACAATTTTTTTGCAACCATGCTAGTTGTATCTCCCTTAGGCAATGCTGATTTTGATCTATTGCAATCGGTGAGAAATTATTACTTTCAAAACGAGACAAAATAGTTCGCAGCCATGGTAGGTGCAATCTCCTTGATTTCATTTACAAATATGAGCCTTCTTCAATTTATTTCTACTATTGTTACACATTTAGTGTTCTTGATGTTCTTAGCGCGTTCTTGATGATTCAGGAGTAGCATTCAATGTATGTGCAATTTTCTATTCCCTATTTTTAATTATTGTTATGAGCCTCTTAATAAATACTTTTTCCGTAATGTAAAGTCATATTCCGTTTCAGGGGTGGTGGTGGAGGTGGTGCTGGTGGGGATTTGGTGGTGGTGGATGCGATGGTCAAGAACACCAAGAATTTATGTCAAGAACATGAAATATTAACACAATAAACACTAAAGACAAATAGGGGCAAAATAATACTAAAAAGTGACATTATGGACAGAACATGATAGAAGGGTGCCAAGTGTCTACAAAATATTTCGTTTCAGGGGTCCAAAGTGGAATTGTTCAAACAACATGACATCAAAGTGGAAATTCATGAAAATATGGGTGAAAAGTGTCTTCTACGCTTTACTTTTTTACTTTTTGATGGTTGTTGTTGTTTGATTTCAACAGAGTGTGACCATTCAAATATTTCGTATTTTTCTTATATATATATATAAAAGAAAAAGAGTGTGACAGAGGGTAAATGAGAGAAGGGAACACATAAGGACAAGGGTTCTCTAAAAGCGAAATGGCAAAATGAACTTTTTCGTATTTTTCTTCATTGACGTATGAACAGTAAACGAAAGAAAGGAACATAAAGAGAAGAAGAAACTTTTTATTAAGGGTCATTGACGTAAAATTTACCTGCACTATTACATCTGTGACATAAAACTCTCTGTACTTTCAATTTTTCACACCAACGCCCTACAGTTTACTATTCTGTGACACTTAACCCAAAATCGGTAACGCCGTTAAGGAATTGGATGGAACAAAGTCACGCGACCAACATATGATGGACTTATTGGTAATTTCCACTTTGATCACGCGACTTTGTTCCGTCTAATTTAGCAACGGCGTTATCGATTTTGGATTAAAAGTCACAGAATAATAATACTGCGAGGGGTTAGTGTGAAAAATCGAAAGTGCAGAAGATTTTGTGTTACAAATGTACCCTTAATCACTACCACTCCGTTTCTTCTCTTTAGCCCTACTTGGACTTTTTAACCCGTATCTGGGTCACTTTGACCGAGTGATTTGGACAGCAAAACGATTCGATTTTTTAATACTTTTTTCACTGTGTTATAATACAACTTTTACTCTACAACACCATGAAAAAATTATCAAAAAATTTCCTCATTTCGATAGCCAAATCACCGGATCAAAGTGACCCAGTGAATAGTGGTAAAAGTCAGAATAGAGTTAAAGAGAGGAAACAGAGTGGTAGTCACTTACAAATGTGTCACAGTGCACGGTCCATTGAATATTATAACCCCATCCGGTATGATATAAATACCTTTTCTTTTCAAATCACTCTCCCTGCTCTCCATCCCGTTCCCCAGAGGACGACGACTGAAGCAGACGAGACGAAGAACCGGACCCACCCAACTGCTCGCGACTTACCAACCGTCGTCGCCGCCTGGCCTTCAGGCCTTCCGCCACTTTCTCGGCTTCTCCCTGCCTTCACCTCTCTCTAGTCTCGATTGCTTCCTTTTCTGCCGAAAATCGAAGCCTCAGGTAAGAGTTTGCTGCTTCTGCTCTGTTCAGTTCTCTTGATCTCCTCTCTTCTATTTGCTCCATCCGTTATTCAACAAACGAACGTCGAGATTGATCTCTTTGACTCCAGTTGATAAACTAGGGTTTATAGCTCGCGATTTTGGTTCTTTCTTATTCTAGGGTTGTAATTAATTGTAATAACTACTGCAATTAATTTGATTCTGTTACCATTTTCAATCTGATTTTTCTTGGTCGTCACTGCAGCTTTGTATTTTCTTTCATACTTGGGGGCTTGAGAAAGCCAGGGTTTTTTAGCTTCTATCGGCTTCACGATTCTCAGGAGGGATAACAAATTAATTGGCTACGGTAAATTTGACTCCTCTAATCAGATGTTTTCTTCTGTGTTCTCATCAGTTGCTGCTATGAATATTTCTTTTCAAATTACTATGATTTTCTTGTAGTTTTGGTTCGGTTTGCTGCTATGAATAGTATTTACTGTCTCTGCCTCTGATTAATATAATTCGATTCACTGCCTCTGTTGATTAATTCATATTTTCAATTTGTGTTAAATAAAAAAATTCTGTGTTGTGTTAACAGAGGGCAGAGCCTCTAGTTCATAAAAAAAGTTACTAATTTAATGTTTATTTCTTAAATTGATTGTAAGTTATAACAGTTATGACTTCTGACTTTTGTTAGAACTACAACAGTTATACACTTGAATGCTATAAATTTTGTCCCGGCTTATTTGATTTTCTAACTCCGGCACTGGTCGCAATCCAATTCAAAGATCTTCTGTCGCAACCAAGCACCAGTGATAGTTCTTCAATTTCAGGTCCATCTGGTTGAGAATAGATCAGCAATGGTGGCGAGAGATCCGCGACAGCCACCTGCTCCTATTCAGTATACTAAGGAGCTCTACGTCGAGGATGTAGGGCCTCACAAAATGTATGTTCCTTAAGTTTGTCATTTTCAGTTTTTCTATGTAAAGGGTTCCTTTTGATTCGTGTTGTCCGTTCTGGGCCAGAAAGAGCATCAAGTTTGATAGTTTCTCTGAACCGGAAATCATGAAATCTGCCGAGGTTCAAGTGCAGCGCGGGGTTTTCTACGACTCTGCAAGGAAGCCCATAGAGTCTGGCTTGGTCGACCCACGAATGGTACGGTTTTTTTTTCCCTTTCTAATGGGTTTTGTTTAAAGCTCATGGTTAGAAGTTCATCAAGCTTGCAATTTAGGCTGAATCTTTTTCTATGTTGCCAAAATATTCACTCATACAATAGAAAACTGTGAATGAGATCACACACTGGAGAGATGGTGCACTGGCTTTTTGGAATGTTGACTTTGGCTCTCTGAATTGTCACTATTTTTGCTTCAAATATTTCTGTTGGAGGGGAATTGAACTCATATCCGCCAAGATATGCATTACTAGAGTTTTTGACTTCAAGACAACGCAGAATTTGGATCATGTGCCGGGTTACAATAGATGCAAGATGATTGAATTCCCACCAAGATATCCACAGAAGAGCAGAAACTACCCCTTTCTTACCGAATTCCATAGCGTATTGCATTCCGGTTTCTGTTCCCGGTAACATAGGTGTATACTGCAGTAAGAGCAATTCAATCTGTCTTATTACGGTACTCAGGCAGCTTAGTCTGTTCCAAATCTTTACACTAGGCTGGCCCTTTCTAGTTTCCCCCTAAATTGTCCAAACAATCAACTTTTGGAAAGACATGTACCAATGCATGTCAAAGATATGCTGTAACACTATGAGTATCAGATTCCATAAACATGAATTCAAATAGGGACATTCAAAGATGTAGAGTGAGCAGCTTTTATGGATCAAGCTAATCTTGTGGGTTCAGTAATAATGTCATCGTTTTTCTTGTTGGCAAATTTGCGATTGATTTGATGACTAAACATGATTCTTGCAATGTTAGCTTGTTGCTTTGTTGCTACTTACGTGGCACTACCGTTTTACTAGTTCTTTCACTTATCAAAGTTGGTCCAGAACTTTCAAGACAATCAATTATGGTAAGCCTGCTCATAGTGCACACACAGTAAAGGACATCATCCTCGAATTTCTATAAGTTCTATTCATTTTGCTTTAGTGGAGTAATGCGATGAGAAGTAAGATTGTGTGGCTTTAAACATCGCTAACATGCCTGCAAAAATTATCTGCTAGCTTCTGGAAAAAGAACTTGTCGTCTCTCCATTTCAGAATTGTTTTGTGGCTGGCAGACATATTTTAGATCTTGTTTTGGTGGCGAGTATGTGGGACGATCATGGGTTGAGGGGAGGTGAGCAGGGAGTTCTCTGCAAGTTGGATATTGAGAAGGCTTACGAGCATGTGAATTTGCATTTTTTTCTTTATCTTCTAGATTGGATGGGTTGGATTCGGTCTTGTTAATTGACATAAAACCTACATGCACTATTACATTTGTGACACAAAACCCTCCGCACTTTCAATTTTCCACACCAACGCCCTGCAGTTTACTATTCCGTGACACTTAATCCAAAATCGATAACACCGTTGATAACTTTGACGGAACAAAGTCACGTGACCAAAGTGAGAAATTACCAATAAGTCCATCACGTGTTGGTCACGTGACTTTGTTCCTTCCAAGTTCTTAACGGCGTTACCTATTTTGAGTTAAGTGTCACAGAATAGTAACTGCAGGGGTTGGTGTGGAAAATTGAAAGTGCAAAGGGTTTTGTGTAAAAATGTAACAGTGCAAGTAGGTTTTATGTCAATGACCCTAATTCTACAAAGTGGCTTTCTATTCTGGTGGACCAGACTCATAATGCTCTTTTCTAGACTTTGTGTGGTCTGAGACAAAGGATCCTTATTCCTTCAACTTCTTTATCATGTCATGAAGGCCCTTCACTAGATGCTTAAGAGAGCTATGCACGTGGGTTCAATGAGGGGGTTTTAGGTAGGCCATGAGAGTCGCCAGTGTTCCGATTTCTCACTTTCACTTCGCGGTTATACTCGTCTTATTGGAGGCGAAAGGGAGTTGTAAGGGGTATCTTTTGGGGCTTCTTGATTGTTTTCAGGCAGTTTATGTGTTGAGGGTTAATCTGAGCAAATCAATGGTAATGCCGATTGGAAATGAGTTTGCTAGTATTCTGGGTGGCAGGTTGCTCAGCTTCCCATCAAGTACTTAGGGTTACCTTTAGGGGCGAAGTATAAGGAGACTAATGTGTGCAATCAGATTGTGGAGTGTCATCATTGCTGATTGGCTGGTTTGAAGAGGAAATATCTTTCAAAGGGTGGCCCGATTACTTTGATTAAGAGTTCTTTGTGAGACTTCCGATGCATTTTATGTATCTCTTCGTGATGCCAGTTTCTGTACCGAAGCAAGTCGAGAAATTCAGCACATTTTTTTGTGGGGCGGTATGGGAGATGAGGTAAAATACCATAGTTGGTTGGATTATGGTCTGTCACCCGATTGAGAGTGGGGGTTGGTATCCTCAGTTTACTCTGCCTTTAATCTGTTTTGGTCATGTCGATTTCCCTCGCTTTACCGTCCTGCTCATGATCCATATGCTTTAGTGAGAGAGTGTCTGGGTTCTGTAGGGGTTGGGGTGAGGGAACTGGGAATGTGGAGTGGAATGTTCAGTTCAGGACTTCAGGTGAGGTTTCAGTCACTGGGAAGTGGGAACTGCAGGATTTATTGAACTTTTCTTTTCATATCCTGTATCAGTATGGACTCCACACGAGGATTCTGATTCTCTTGAGCAGTGTCTGTCTTAGACTGATTTGTTCTCTGTTCGGTCCTACTATTCTTCATTGTGGGGCACATGAATCCACAATTCAAGGGCCTTTGACATGGAATGTAGGCTCTCCTTTACGCGTCTCCTTTTTTGTTTCGTGTGCAGCGCATGACACGATCTTGACTATATAAATTGGTGTTGTTTGTGCAAATCAAGTGTTGAGTTGGTTAATCATCTTCTTCTGCATTGTCCGGCTTTGTGTTCCTTTTTTTTAGAAGAGCTCTGTGTTCTTTCTGGAGTCTGGTTCTAGCAACATTTGTAATTACTTGGGTTGAACCTGCTATCGTTCCTGAGTTTCTCATCGCTTGGGCCAGAGTTTGGGTGGATAGAGAGCCGGGAAAAGTTTGGCGCTTGGCCCCTGTAGTTACGTGTATTAGAAGACCTTTGACGGGGTTCATTTGCCTATTGGTTTTGTCAGAGGTCTTATTCTTCAGTTGATTTTTGAGTTGGGGACCTGCATACCGCTTGGGTAGGTTTATGATCCACTGGATTTGATTGACTTATAATCGGAGTTTGTCTTTGCAGGTCATTATTATAGTGTCTTTTTAGCTCTTAGTTTTACATTTTGATTGTATTGGTTTTGATAGTTTGACTTGTAAGTTTCTCTGTAAACTCTTACTTTTTGTTTCATAAAAGTTTTGATTACCTATCCAAAAAATAATCACGTTGGCTTACTAAAATGCCTGTCATTAATGATTCAAAGTCTGTCAGGAACCAAATGAAGTATCTAGAAACTATGATACAGTGTGACCATGAATGGATTAGTAACTCATTATGTATCTTGAGGAGATTTCGACTGCCTTCCATCTGTTGTGACTGGCAGAAGAACATCTGCAGTGTAGCATGTGAGCAAAAAAAGAGCCAAGGCCTCCATATTGTTTAGCTTGAAGTTTTGTGGATTTAATGATTTGGAAGAACCGGCAAGATGTATAAAGAGTAGTAGTAATTGAACTATAAAAGTTTTGAAGCAAGCAGAATCCATCAATTATAAGATAATTTTACCATACATCTCATTGAACAACAGGCTCTCTAAATTCCAAAATGCCCCCTTTTAAGACATGGATGCTTCAGTGCTTCAGGTAGCAGTTCGAAACGCTAACACCCGCCCACCCCAGCACAACTACAATTGCTCCTTGTCATTGAGCTCTGGAATGAAGTTTCATATTTGTCAATGTTTTTACTTGCAGGGAATCGTTCCGTGGACCGTATGTCACTGACCTATGTCCAAAGTAACCTAACTTTAGGAAAGACGTCTGATAATGTGTGCGTGTATTTAACTTTTAAGAAAGACTATCCTCCCTAGATGGGAGATTATAAGACTTTCCTTAATCCGGAGTGACTTGCTAATGTGGGTTTGAACTCTGAAAGTTCTCGTGAATTAAGATTCTGTGAAGAAAATTGGTAGGACCCTTTCTGGTGCTGATGTGGTGCTGATGGTAAGACCTACTAATTGTTTCTATCCCATTTTTATTTACAGGGACCTCCTACAAAGACCAGTATATGTGCAACCTGCCATGGGAATTTTACCGACTGCCCTGGACACTATGGATGCTTGACTCTTGCTCTCCCTGTTTACAATGTTGGGTACCTGACCTTTATTGTTGACATCTTGAAGTGCATTTGCAAGGTAGGGGAACAGGGACTTGAGTTCTGAATCTTCTGATACAAATGTCCCTTTGGTTTCCCATTTACTATCATCTATTTGTTCCAAGTTTTTCATATGTTCATATTGCGTTGAACTTTTGGGGCAGGGGGGGGGGGGGTTACTTCTCAATTAAATCCCGAGTTTCTTACTTAAAGTTGTAATTCTAGCTTCACAAGCAGGCACTGGTAAAGGGTTTGTAGAAATATTATTTTTATTTGAATAATGATGTGTGGCTGTTGATTGGTTCTTGTTTTAATGAATACAAACATGCTACAATTCTCGGTCTATAGTTTTTGACATAGAAATATACGAATATCATATGTTGCTACTATTATTCAACAAATTTCGGGTTAGATGATTGGTGCCCACTGCTATCAAGATTGAATTCTTGATTAGATTTCTGTGATTCATTATCAATACAGCTGGCTGAGTGCCAATGTTTATTTAAAACAGCTACTGTATCTATACTCAAGTATCTTCTGCTACCTGCTGCACCTCCTATCTCTGCTTTCATTGTTGTTAAGACATTTTGCCTACTTTTTTATTCTGAACAAAGCTATCTCAGTGGAGGGGTTCCTTCTTTAATACTACCTCCGTTCTCTCTGAATCTTCACCTTTTGACTTTTTCTTCCGTAATCGGGTCACTTTGATCCGGTGATTTGGATAGCCAAAAGATGCAAGTTTTTGATAAATTTTTGATGGTGTTGTAGATTGAAGTTTACTCTACAACATCGTGCAAAGATTATCAAATTCTTGCATCGTTTAACTAATCAAATCACCAAATTAAAGTGATTCAGTGAATAGTGGTAAAATGAAAAGGGTGAAGATTCAGAAAGAACAGAGGAAGTACTAGGACTACATTCACTTTTAAGCTGCAAAGTTTCATCGATTTCGACTTTCGTATGCCTGTTTAGGTGTCGGTCATACCTGCCTATAGTAAAATGATGGCTGGCTATATTTTACCCTGCAAGTCTTTGTTCTCCTTGGTACAATGGCATATTCACTAGAGGTGTCACATTTAAATTCTGAAACCACGAATGTTATGTTCTCCTGCAAGGTGTCTTAGGACTTAGGAGTTATTTGTATTTCTGATGCTTTTGATATTCAGAGGCTAATTAAGTTTACAATAACCAGGGGAGGTCTCATTGGTCATTGCTTTAACTGATCTGGTCGCATGGTTTCTCTTTGTTCTGTACAGTCTTGCTCCCGGGTACTTCTATTAGAGAATGAGAGAGTGGCTTATTCGAAGAAGAGTGAACCACTGAAGAAGATAGCAGAGAGGTGTAATGCCATGGCAAGTAGTAGGAAGTCAGTGACGTGTTCCAGATGTGGATATGTCAACGGTTTGTTCCTTTTCCCCTATGGTGTTTTCTTATGGTTGGTAATGTATGCATTCTTGTCATTCTGGAAGTTTGTTGACAGGGGTCATTAATTTAGTGCCCCGTGGACTATTATCTGCTTTGTTTGTCGCCACACACATTGTTAGTCTATTTTCCTTTTCAAACGTAACAAATGGAGTTGTGTATTGAAATTGAACCCAAGTCTAGTTACCAACCCCTGCCAGTCGTACTTGTTGGTACGTTCTGTTTCATCATTACCACTTACAACCCTTATCCATTTGGACATTATCTTTTATGTTAGTGGCGTTGTCTGGTTTTCTTTTCTTGTCCCTGCAGTACTGACTACTGAATACCATGACTCATTAGCAGCTCTATAATGTTTTCTTCTCTACTAGTCATCTCTGACGTTGTAATTTGCAACTAACATTCTTTGTAGATGTTATCTTAAATTCTCTCATAAATGTGAGCGAACAAATGCTTTTTCCTCCTTGGTTTGTAAGACATCCACTGTGGATCTTCTTGAACATCCTTTATGTCTAACATGCATGCATTTATCCTGAAAACACTGTTTTCTATTTTCTGTCTATTTATCTACATAGTTCTAGACAGATAAATTTGTTTGGGTAAAAAAAGAATGGCGAGGAGGCTAACCTCACTCCAGGGTCAGGGTAGTGATAGAACTCGTGTTTAGAGAGTAAAATAATTGTTTTGTGTATTGAACTTGTCAGTCATAGCAGTGTTCATGTAGGAATACATCAAGTAATGGCTAAACTGTAAATACTGAAACAATAAACTACTTATGCCCTACAAGCCTTCGCAAGATGGTGGATCGGGAGAAAACTCCAATATTGGACCAAATAGAAAGGAACAGAGACCGCAACAAGCTTTGGTAAGACAATCAGCCAGCTGGCCAGAGGAGGAGACATGAGAAATACAAATCAATCCAGACTGGACTTGCTCACGAACAAAATAAAAATGCAATGCAATATGCTTCATATGTGAGTGAAACACATGATTAGAGCACAGGTAGGTAGTCCTAACATTATCACAGTAGATGATTGGAGCAGAGGGTAATGAAATGCCAAGCTCTGAGAGGAGAGAGCACAACCAGTGCAGCTCAGCAGAAGTAGCAGCAACACCGCGTTACTCAGCTTCAGTGGAAGACCGAGCAATAGTGTGTTCCTTCTTAGAGCTCCAACCACCTAGATATGTCATGTAGGTAGTCCTAACAAAATCATCCTTATTCCCAGCCCAGCCAGCATCGGAAAAGGCATACAACGAGCACCGTTCGCGCTTAATGAGAATACATAAATCAGAGGTCTCCTGGAGATATCGAAGAAGGTGCTTGACCAATGAGTAGTAGTCGGTCGATGCAGAAACTTAGAGTCTGTTGACGGAAAATGCAATATCCGGACGGGTCAGGGAGAGATACTGAAGACCACCCAGAGCCATACAATACTCACGAGAATTGGGCAGCACTGTACCATTATGCAAGGAGAGCATGAGGTGTTTTGAACAGGGTTGCAGGACGACATGCTCAGTCGCTGCGGGAGATCTTGAACATGCTTCTGCTAAGACAGAAGAAGACCATGCGGGTGAGGTAAGACCTGAACTCCCAGAAAGTAGGACAAATCTCCAAGGTCCTTCAGTGAGATCCGACGAGATAGAAGATCAATGAACTGCTACACCAAGGAGGGATCATAGCAAGTAATAATTGCTAGATTTGGTAAAACTTCCTTGCTGGATTCTTTATTTACGTCTCAATATATAGACAATTACATTGTTTTGACTTACAGACTAAGTCCGATGTGGGACTTTTATATACATAAAAGTACTACTACTATTATTCCCCCGCAGTCACAGCGGGAGGTTCTCGAACACTGAGACTGGAACGAAAACGCTGAAAAAGAGTCCGAGGAAGCCCTTTAGTGAAGATGTCTGCATATTGGTAATCTGCCGGAATGTGGAACACGCGAAGTTGACCCAGTCGAACTTTCTCACGAACAAAGTGAAGATCAATCTCGACATGTTTGGTGCGCTGATGTTGAACAGGATTCCCAGATAAGTAGACAGCGCTGACATTGTCACAGTACACCACCGAAGCCCGAGGTGGAGTAATACGAAGCTGGAGGAGCAGGTTCCAAAGCCAGCAAAGTTCAGACACAGCATTGGCCACGCCGCGGTATTCAGCCTCGGCACTGGAGCGAGAAATGGTGGCCTGCTGCTTGGAGGACCAGCAGAGGAGATTGTCACCCAAGAATACACAATAGCCGGACGTGGAGCGACGAGTGTCAAGGCAACCGGCCCAATCGGCATCAATATAAGCAGTAAGGCTGTCAGTACGGGTGGCAGATATCCGGAGTCCATATTCGAGGGTCCCACTGACATAGCGAAGGATGCGTTTTAGCGCATGAAAATGCGTCTCGCGCGGGTCATGCATGAAGAGACACACCTGCTGAACTGCATACTGAATATCAGGCCTAGTGAAGGTAAGATACTGGAGTGCCCCAGCAAGACTGCGGTACAAGGTATGATATCCAGGGGGCTGGTGCATGTAGACTGTCTCTACAAGATCACCGTGTAAAAACGCATTCTTGACATCCAACTGCCGGATAGGCCAAGAACGTGATACTGCAATAGTAAGAACTGTACGAATAGTGGGTGGCTTCACAACCGAACTAAATGTCTCCTCACAATCCACCCCAACAAGCTGAGACTTACCATTAGCCACAAGACGCGCCTTATAGCGCTGCAACCTGCCATCTGCACGAAACTTGTGACGAAACAACCACATAGCACGAAGTACATTGGCCCCAGATGGGCGAGGAATCAAATCCTAGGTATAATTTTTCACCATAGCTCCAAACTCATCATCCTTGGCCGCTTTCCAGTTAAGATCTGACAAGACTAGGATAGGGGATTTGGGAAGTGGTGAGAGAGAAGCAGGGGATTGGGTTGCAAAGGTGAGGCGCTGCACATGTTTGGTAATGTCATGCATGGAGCGGGTAGTCATCTGGGGTGAGAGAAAAGGAGGTGGGGGGACGACACAGGCGAAGGCCGCAGGGACAGCCGACAGTGGAGCTGCCGAGGCAGCGGGTGGCGCTGCCGAGGGCAAACGAGGGAGGGCCGAGGGTGACCGAGGCTGGGTTGGGCGACGCACATAGTGCATGGGGAAGGGCGGGATAGGTGCTCGAGAGGTGTTTGGCGGGATAGGTGCCCGAGAGGTGTTCGGTGGGGATGTAGGTGCTACAGGGTTATGGAACTGATGAGGAAGAAGAGGAAGACTATCATCAGGATCAGAAGACCTATGAGTAGCAGGAGACACCGAATCGGGGACAGAGAAAGGGAAGACAGTCTCATCAAAAGTGACATGACGAGACGTGTAGACACAACCTGAGCTCAAATCAAGACACTGGTACCCTCGATGATTGAGGGGGTAGCCGAGAAAAACACACCGGGTAGAGCGAGGGGCGAGTTTGTTTGGAGATGTGGCTGACGGGTAACAGAGACCCCCAAAAGTGCGAAGGTGGTCATAAGATGGAACACGATGATAGAGGGCAACCAGGGGAATGTTGTCCTGTGCCAAAAGTGCACGGCTGAGGTCGTTGATTCGGCGAATCATATGTTCAGCCTAGCCTTGCCATTCTGGGACAATGTCTGAGGACACGCAAAACGGAACACAAGGCCATGCTGAAGTGCAAAGGAATGAACATGCCATTATCAAACTCACCACCACGGTCACACTGAAAGCTTTTTATGGGACGCTGTAACTGAGTTTGCACGATGGTGCTGAATTGTTTAAATTTAGTAGTACGTCAGATTTCTGTTTTAGGGGAAAGACCCAGAGAAAGTGAGTGTAGTCATCAGGTAGTAAGAGATAATATTTGTAGTGTGATTTACTCAAAATAGGAGATGTCCACAAATCACTATGAATAATGTAAAAGGGAGCAACTGTAGACGACAAAGATGGAGAAAACGCCAAACGCACGTGTTTACTAACTTGACAAGCATGGCAAAGATTGTCTGAGCTATCCTTATTACACAAAATCAAGTGACTACGACGAAGAGAATTTAAAACTAGACGTCCAGGATGACGAAGGCGATTGTGCCAGACTAGAGCAGGGAGGGCGGCAAGAGAGACAGCGGAAGACGCAGGCAAGACTGGAATGGATAAAGATCACCCGAACTGTTGCTCGTCAGCAAAAGAGCTCCCGTTCGAAGGTCCTTCACCGAAAAACCACACGGATCAAACTCAATAGAAACATTACTGTCAGTTGTGAATTGACGAACAAAAACTAAGTTTGACGATCTTAGGTGTAAGGAGGACATTGCTAAGGTGTAAAGGATGGGAGGTGGTTGGGGTTTCCTTCGATCAGAGAGAACGACGAAGAGGGGGGGGGGGTATGCCGATCGGAGAGAGCGACGGACAGAGGAAGGAAGAGCTGGCGTCGAACGGGCACAGACAGAGCTCACTACCTAGCACGACGGACGACCGAGAGAGGGGTCGTCGGCGCTGGTGGTGGGCGGGCTGTTTGTGGCGTGAGGCCGCGGTGGGAAGACCAAGAGACTAGGGTTTTGGTGGCTTAGAACCTAGGCTCTGATACCATGCTAGATTTGGTAGAACTTCGTTGCTGGATTCTTTATTTACATCTCAATATATAGACAATTACATTGTTTGACTTACAGACTAAGTCCGATGTGGGACTTTTATTTACATAAAAGTACTATTACTATTAATAATGATATTATCCACATATAAAAGCATATACAGAGTTACAGTAGCATGACGGAAGATAAATAAAGAAGTGTCATCACAAGAACTCGAGAAACTCTGCTGGAGGAGATGAAAGCGCAACTCCTCATACCGTGGCGGTGCCTGTTCGAGGCCATAGATAGCTTTCCTCAGTTTACACACAAGCTCATGACGATCACGGTCAACTAAGCAAAGAGGTTGGGCCATAAACACATCCTCATGCAGCGTGCCCTGAAGAAAGGAATTACGGATATCAAGCTGCTTGAGAGACCACTGGCTGCAATTGAGAGAACCAAGTGAACAGTAGAGGGCTTTGTACCGATAAATGAAGCCATCGGGTTTATATTTTGTTCGGAAAACCCACTTACAACCCGCGAGACTCTGAGATGTGGCACCAACTCCCAAGTATGGTTCCGGAGTAGGGCATCAAACTCGGCCACCAAGGCCGATTGCCACTGAGTAAGGCCCGAGCAACCGTAGTGGGTTCAATGTCCGAGGACGAGGGGGTTGCAGTGAAGGTGTAATTAGGACGGGATGTAAGGGTCCCATCCTTGGAGCGAGTGACCATAGGATGAGTAGGGAGAGGGACTATGGTGGTGAAGTCACCGCAGGGGGCGGTGGTAAGGGAGGCTGTGGTTCACCCACATCTGGGGAGGGGGTCGTGCGACCGCGCCTCCAACCTGGAGGTCTCAAAGTGGGATGAGCTGAGGTTGGCATGGACATGTTGACCGCCGAACTACATTTTGGTAAGGAGAGTTCCTTATGAGTAAATGTCAGTTTCAAGTGCTTTGATAGCCTCCATAAGTAAACTTCATTCAGTCCATCAAGTATTCGATCAATAAGGTATGATTCAACTATGGTTTTGCCAAAGAGTGCAAGTTCTTATTGTTTGACGAAGTGCATGAAGTCCGTGATAGAACAACTTCCCTGTAGTGGCCGCTTCAGATGCTTCTTGATCTGACTGATATGGCTCCGTGATCGTTTCACAAAGATATTATCCAAGGTAGTATAAAGCTGTGCAGAAGTTTTTGCTCGAGAGATATGCGACAAGGCTGACGATGACAGAGTGCCACAAGGAATGAGAACACCCGCTAATTTTGCTGGTACCAGGAGTGGTACGCAGGATTGGGGACTGCAGCAGAAGTATCGGAGGTAACTGGCGAAGCCGAGATTCTTTAGCTGGCGCCGATGTAGGGGGCCCGGTCGGATGCTTCTTGGCAGAGGGACAGTAACTTTTGGGAGACATGGTAGAGTTCCATCAACATAGTCGATAAGGCCGTGACCTTTGACTGTGGACTGTACTTGAAGTTTCCACGCCAGAAAATGTTGGATTCTTATCTTGTGGGAGGTGCGGTAATTTCAATTAGGGGTTGGGTGGAATTGTTAGTGTTTGGGATCGTGACTGGAGGAGTCGCCATAATAGGGTCGCAGCGATGTAAGAGATCAGGTTGCCTGCGGAGGGCTCGGAGATCAGGCTCTAGACCCGAGTTGCCGACGGTGGGACCGGCGTCTGCTCAGCGGTCGGCTGCAGTGTGGTCGTCAGCCATTTAGTTTGCCGGAAGAGAACTCGGCAGCTGGGGCTCCGCAAAGAGATGCTGGGTTTTTCCTGTGTGAAGGAGAGGCGGGAAAAGAGGCTGACGTTAAGATGGGCGACGGTTGGAGCCGATTGGTGAGCTGGGGTTTGCCGCCTGGGATTGGCGCCCGCCCTGATACCATGATAGAACTCACCTTTAGAGAGTAAAATAATTGTTCTGTTTATTAAACTTGTAAGCCACAGCAGTGTTCATATAGGAATACATTAAGTAGTAATGGCAGAACTGTAAATACTGAAAATATAATAAACAGGTAAAACTTAAGTCTCTTATGAGGGTTACAATGGAAGGTAGGTAACTTTTCACTCATCACCTCCTCTCTACAAGGTTGAGTTGTTACATCATTATGATGTTGGTATAAGCAACTACCACGTATCTTATGCAACTAGTTAAAAGTGTTGTCGAATCTAACTTTACCTATGTCCTATTAGCTGGGCGGAAATCATGTCTGCATGAAATTTGTAGTTTCTTTTATGAATTCATTAACCTGCATGCAAGTGCACAGTGGTGTATCTATGTGTATAAGAGTAGTCCAAGTTAGAGTGGTCCAAGTTATTGAATACTTTCTTTAGTTTATAGTACATTGTTAGTGTTGGGACTGCCTTCAAATATGTATTTAAAAAGGTTGTAGGATCTAATGGGAATAACTGGGTGAATTCCCCATTGGAAAATATCTTCCATTTTCCATTGTGTGAGAATCTATAGTAAAATCCGCTGGATTTTGTGTCGCTCCATGTACTCTCTTGCATTTGCTTCTTAATCATGGTCCTTTGTGAAAGGAGATATGGTTTTGAATTAACGTCTGTGGTCTCATTTCTTTATGGTTTATAGTATTTTCTAATAGTTGTGTTACGATTCAAGAGGCGAGTGAATACTTCATTACGCTGTAGTAAATAGTTACGATCCGGAAGTCGGTGCCTGTGTCATTACGTAGTAGTGAATTGTAGATATTCATGGTTGTTTGACTAGTTTAGTGCTGAAAGCCTATCTTCTCATGGCTTCACTGAGCTCTAAGATGACCCTACACATCACTGGAGTGTTGGGGGAAAGTTTACACTGTTTTGTTAGAGTGACACACATTGCAAGCACCTCTTTGATTTTTCTTCTAATTTTCTGTTGATCACTTTAGGGACGGTGAAAAAGGCTACAGGAACAATAGGGATACTTTATGATCGCTCCAAAATAAATGATGACAGTTTAGAGAAATGCAGATCAGCTATTTCTCACACCAAAGAGTCCAGGGCACCTATTACTTTGGCTGCCGAAATTAATCCTGCAAGAGTCCTGTCTCTTTTTAAGAAAATGGTGGATGAGGTAAATCTTATATCTTGTATTTCTTTAAGCTTCACATCTCATTAACTTCTATCACCCCTCTGACCAACATACGTTGGTTAGGCAAGTACTTAACCTAGGTTCTCATAAACTGTGTTCCCTGAGTTACATCTATATCTTGCTATTGTGTGCAGGATTGTGAATTACTTCATTTAAGCAGTAGACCGGAGAACTTTCTTGTCACGAATATTGCAGTTCCGCCTTTGCCTGTTCGTCCTTCTGTCTTTGTGGATCAAGGTGCGACGCACAGGTGAATACCTCTATAACTTTACCTCTATTTTTACTTCTCCCTATCTAGTTCTTTTCTGTTATATAATGTTTTTCTGTCCTTAATCTTGTTGAAATAACTTTACACATCCAAACTTGCCTTTCGGTTCTATTGAACTCCCCTAGAGTAGTAAAAATATTGCAGCGGTGCTTACTGTAGCTTTCTTGTTGCAGCAATGAAAATGATGCCACAGAGAAGTTAAAAACAATCATTCAAGTAAATGCTAGCCTTCAACAAGAGTTGTCAGAAACAAGCAGCACTTCGGGGAAGTTGGTAAGACTATAATTTGAACTGTAACTTTTTCTCCTTGTGTTCCATGCAGTCGAAATCAATTTATTTGAGTGTTGAAGTTGACCACTGACAACCATGTAGTTTAGAGTTTGTAGAGTCTGATTACTTCATATGAAATACACTTCTTTGATATCTCAGATTATAACTTATTGTCTATATAAAGAACTGTCCTCGTCTTCCAGTTTTTCGTATCATTTACTTGGTATCTTTCCTCTCCTTACGAGTTTCATGTTATTGGCTCCACTTTATGAGTGGTTCTATGCCTATATGGCTTAGTCTTATCATAAATCTCTCTTTAGGATAGCTGGGCCGCTCTACAAGTTGAGGTTGCACAATACATTAACAGCGACGTACGCGTGCCATCATTTTTTCCGCAAGGAAGACCTCTATCTGGTTTCGTTCAGCGGCTTAAAGGAAAGCAGGGCAGATTTCGTGGCAATTTATCTGGGAAGCGTGTTGAGTACACTGGAAGAACTGTTATATCCCCAGATCCTAATCTGAAAATTACAGAGGTTAGGTATTTATAGTAGACTTTCTTCTATTTTTTTAGCAGGCTATTCTTTATTCCTTAGCAGACTAAATTGTCCAGGTTGCGATCCCTATCTTGATGGCCCGGATCTTGACTTTCCCAGAGCGTGTCTCCGAACACAACATAGAGAAGTTGAGACAGTGTGTCCGTAATGGGCCTGATAAATATCCTGGTGCTAGACTCATCAAACATCTCGATGGCAAATCATCGTATGTGTCATGCTCTCTCTCTCTCTCTCTCTCTCTCTGTCTCTCTCTGTCTCTCTCTCTCTCTGTTTAATATTCAGCGTAATGGGGTTGCTGTCTTTCTTTGCACAGGGCGTTGATGTTTAACTTCAGAAAGCGCCTTGCTGATGAGCTGAAATTCGGGGACATAGTGCACCGTCACTTAGAAGATGGGGACATTGTTCTTTTCAACAGACAACCAAGTCTACATCGGATGTCAATCATGTGCCATAGGGTGACTGCCATTACTGCATTAATCAATTTAAAGATGTCAAAAACTCTCTCCTTATGAATGATTCTTGTTATTGTAGGCAAGGATAATGCCATGGCGTACATTGAGGTTCAATGAATCAGTTTGTAATCCGTACAATGCTGATTTTGATGGTGATGAAATGAACATGCATGTTCCACAAACAGAAGAGGCTCGCACTGAAGCTCTTATGTTGATGGGGGTAAACTTCAAATCTCAAATTGCTTTTAGATGTGTGAATGTGTTTTGATATTATATTGAATAATTTCGGATATAATGAGCCAAAGTTAGCTCTGTGCTGATCAGTTTTGGTGTTGGTGATTTCCTTTTCAGGTAACCTAGTAATGCAGTTTTCTATGTTTATAACTTTGTATTTGCAAACACCATTTCTTTAGTACTTATCCTCTTGATATTTTGTTTCCCTTCTTCAAGCTATCTCCTCGGGATGTTTAATGACTTCTTAAAGCGAAATTAGTTGAACTGATAGTTGTAAAAGTAAAGGCTATTTCTAAAAGAAAATAAGTAGAAGTATGTTTTTTTTTTGTGAAATGAAGTAGAAGTATGGTTGAGTTCATGCCATATGTCATATGGTATTCACTGACTATAAAACTTGGCGTAAGTATCCAATCCAATCGTCATACCATGCTAGGAACTTCACCTCCTAAATGGTTTGCAGGGCAACAAGCGAGCATGTAATGTCCGTGCAACCTTTTTTACATAACTAACAGACACTGATGTGTCAAAATTATTTCCCTTGCTCGTAAAAAGAGATCTGGCCGCACTTACGATCATTGTTTAAACACAATGAGTCTACTAATTACCAGGTCCAATTGGTATCAAACCATCATTTGAGATCATGTTTTTGTTGGGTCGTTGCTGTACATCTTGTTTCCTGAAATTTCTTACCCCTTATTGTAATGCATCAGATTGACGATTGTGAGTCACTTAAACTTAGACCAAAGGTTTTAACAGTGAATGTCAAAATGGTTTTACAGGTCCAAAACAACTTGTGCACACCAAAAAATGGAGAGATTCTGGTGGCATCGACACAGGATTTTTTGACATCTTCTTTTCTAATAACAAGGAAGGACACATTTTATGACCGCGCGGCCTTCTCTCTCTTGTGCTGTTATATAGGTGACGGCATGGATCCTATTGATTTGCCTACACCAGCCTTGATTAAGGTAAGAAAGTGAATATTGCAATATTCAAATTACGTGTGTTTTGCTTTGAGCTTTCTCATATTTGTGAACTTGTGTATTAATCTAAATTTCCCACGTCCATTGGTCATGTATTAGAAGCAACTCATCCAACTTTTTTGTGATACATTGGGCCGAGCCATTTACTAACCGAAAATCAAACTCTCACAAGCTACTTGATTCGTTTTGATTGCTGAATTCTCTTAAACGCTTACACTTCAAACATCCAGGCGGTGACAACCAATTATCAGTTGGGGTGGAGCCTGGTTTGTAGGCGACCCGTTTTATGAACCGACCCGGTCCATGTTTTGCTACGACCCGAAAAAGGAGACATGATCCGTGGAGCGAAGGCTTGGGCCTAAGAGGTAGCGATAACGAACATGTCAAAAAATATTCTGACCCGGTTTATCCCGCTTGGGCTTGGATCCGGCCCGGTTTAATAGGTCGTCTATTTTTTGAGTTCTTAGGGTTCGTAGCAAGTATGTTGAGTGTTTCTGATTTCGCTTGTAGTTCTCTCTGAGACTTTTCGTCTGTTTTAGTGAAATCTCTGCAACTTGGTGGGTGTAGGCTATTTTGCTGAACCACGTAAATCTTTATGTTTAGTTTCTTTCTTTCTGCATCGTTCAATTTTCATAACATTATCTCCTTTAATAGGTGATGCAGGTGTGTAGCTATATGCTAACAGAACCTGATTGTATAGCCTAATTAGCAACGCCTTGTGGGGGGGGGGGGAGTATGGGATTGTTGACCAACGAGTTTGCAGTTAGCTGCGCTAAAGATCTCCTGCAGAGGAGTTCATCCAGCAGAACAAGTGTTGTATCTCATTTAGGGGTTCAGAATGGTTGAATCATAAGAATTCGGGTCAGGTGCAACCTCATCCGTGGTCTATGGGTTGACAAGCCTCAACCACAACCAAACTGTTGGATCAGCTCGGTTTATCTAGGTTTGGTTCCCGCTCGGTGTCGGTTTTACGCAGTTCGGTTCCATCCATGGGGTTCCACCTCAAAACCAATTGGCGATGAGGGGAGTAGCCCAGGATACGTATTAATTATATTTCTTCTTGATAGTCCAATGTGGGACTTCTCAACACGCCCCCTCACGTGGGGCATTCTTTGGCCTACACGTGGATCTTTTTTTTGTCTGGCCGACGGTGGAGGGAACGACGCGGTCGATCCTCTTGGACGGCAGCTTTTTTGGGTTTTTGACGGGATCGGTAACCCGCTCTGATACCGTGTAAGAATCCATGGGGTTCCACCTCAAAATCAATTGGCGATGAGGGGAGTATCCCAGGATACTTATTAATTATATTTCTTCTTCTTGATTGTCCAATGTGGGACTTCTCAACATGTACCATTACTTGAAATAAGATATATAACCTACTAAAAAGTAAAATTATGTGACAAACTGAACATATAAAGAGTAAAGTAATGACTCGATCAAGTCTACCGCCAGTTACTTGAATTTACAATCATCTTTTACATAAACCCTAAGTAAGAGCTGAACAAATATGAGGAAAATCATATGAAGCAATAAGTATTTTATGGTTCGAGTACAAGATTTCTATGCATGCATATTGGTTTAATTCGGTTTAAGCGGCTCAGTTTGGTTTGTGTTCTCCACGGTTCTTATTTCGGTTCGTTTTAGCTCGGTCAGGCTTGAAGTTATTCTGGTTTGAACTTGAAGCCCTAGATGGATCGTGGAAGTATGGTTTTGAAACCTATAAAACCCATAGTTTAACTCAATTGTTGGATCACTCCTATTCTCAACCACAAACTCAGTTCAAATTGGTGGGTCCAACCCCACTCCTCTCACCTGTGCTTATTTTGATTTGCTAATAATCAATTTTCACTCCATCTCTTTACAGAGAAATTTTGTGGTGCCCTAACAGAGCACCAGCTTGGTGCTCATTCAAATAATATTCACCCATGTGTACCTTTTAACTCCTTTTTTTTTTCTGATATGTACCCCACAACTGTCTCTTCTCCTTTTCTCTGCAGTTGGAGGAATGCCCAAGATGTAAACAGAGACTCTGTAGGCCCTCCAACGATTCGGCCACCAGAAATAGATCTGGGAGCATACCCTTTTGGCTATGTAGGGAATAAAAGCTTTGGGTGGATTTGTAATAACATACGTTGGAACCTTCGAAAATTCAATCAAGTAAAAATTATTAGAGATCTGAAACATGATCCTATATACAACAAGGATGTAATTTTTAGGTTTCACGTTTAAGATTCAAGTTGTTTGAAACTAGGTAGAATTGATGACATGTTGATTGTTGAGTTTTACAGACTTCAAAATAGTGCGACATTGTAGATTTACGTCACCAAACTGATTTAGTTTGTCAACTAAACCTATTCTCAATGAAGAAATTTTGCTTCCTACCACCATGACCGGCCAAGAACAGAACATATGGATTCTTTGTTTTGATTTCTCTCGCTAGAAATAATTTGCACCGTCCAATTTCAAACTTCCTCCATTATACTCATAAGACACCCCCATGCATTTATCTACTGTGTTACATCTTTTTGGTATGGATCGACTCCATTAGAGTGATGGTGTAGAGAAATGATCTTCAATAGACAGACTCACTGGAACCTGAGAAGAGAGATATTACACAGAAAAATTAAGTCTCCACGTCTGTTTTCGGTTCCAGAGAAATTAAGAGCGTTAAATATGTCATGTTACTCACCTTTTTACTTGGTAAAAGAAAGACATGTGGCTGGTTTTTAAAGGAGTGGATCATCACACTGGCGCTCCTGTAGTATTCTGGCTAAAGATTTTGTTCTTGAACGGGTGCAAACTTAAATGACTACGGAAAAATATGAAGCTCAAGGCTACCTATAAGAATGGTTGTTGTTGTTGTCAAAGTCTTATGTTATGTAACCTGTAAGCCTACATACCTTGGTATTTGTTACTGTAGTTTGATCTCTTAATTAGTTTCATTAGCTATAATCTCCTAGAACCAGATGGAGGTGCTCGATTTCCTTGTTAGTGGGAAGGACTAAGTTACCCATTCATAAGCTGTCCATGTATCACAGGGGTCATAGCCTTATAGGTGCCAAGGGGAATGACGAGAGGGTTTATCTTTTGCAGCTACAGTTAAATTTTACATGTGTTATGTTAGTTTTTAATACTGTATGCTGGACTTGCATGCATCTACTCTGTTATCTTATCCGTTGAATATTGTTTTGCAGCCAATAGAGCTTTGGACCGGAAAGCAGCTGTTCAGTGTTCTATTGCGCCCACATGCAAAGATCAGGGTCTATCTTAATCTCACAGTCGGAGAAAAGAATTATGACAAAAAGAAAGGGAGAGAGACAATGTGTCCAAATGACGGGTTTGTTTATATCCGTAATAGTGAGCATATAAGCGGGCAACTCGGAAAGGCTACTTTAGGTCAGTTCCTTCATTTCTATTATGAATTACCTCGCTCATGAACCTATTAATTCTTTTGGAAGGTGTATCACTAGTTTATAGTAATTAACAAAATCAAGGCATTTATTTGTCATGGTTTTTCACTTAAAAATACCAATTCATGGATTCGTCCTCTGCTGAGAGCAAGTGTCACCATGGCATCCGTCTTTGAAATAATGTCATCTTTGTATCTGATAAACCACATGAGGAAAGAGCCTGAAGCGCTAATCATATTTTATCAATTTCCAAACGCCCCTAGTGATGTAAGTTAAGTAATGGTCATTGGATAAGTTGAGGTGCTATTAAGGCATGTTGACATTCAGTGCTTGATTTCAGGGATTGCTACCTCATTCCAGTGATTAATATTTGACCCTTGATTTCTGCAATTTTTCTCATATAGTATTAATGTTAGAATATATTATTACTATATATGAATTAGCAGTAAAGCCCCCCGTGATAGTGCCTTGATTTATGCAGATTCCTTGTAAGTTATGTACAAACTTGTATATAAGTCAATTTTGTAATTCAGTTTTTGGGATATATGAAAAACCATAGTTCAACAACATGGTATCAGAGCGTATTTAGAATCCTATTCCTGTTCTAGTATTCTGGTTTTTTGTTTGCCAGAATACATTGGCCTTCATTGCCGTTTCATTTTTCCTCTTGGTTGTTAGAAAACCTATTGTCAGCAATACTTCTTTCTCTTTGGACTGGCTGAAACAAGCATCACCAATCCAGCTTGTAGCCAGACCTCAAACACTACCCTTAATTTCTCTACTGAGAATCCGAATCACCACTTGCAAACTCAATGGTCAAAACTTTCTCCAGTGGTCTCCATCGGCAAAGTTGTTTCTTAAAAGCAAGAAGAAGATGGCTATGTGTTGGGGAGAATCAAGACTCCAAAAGAAGACGATCCTCTGTTTGAGACATGGGAAGCCGTAAATTCTATGGTTATCATTTCTCTTTTTCTTTACTGTGACAGAGATTTGGGATGCAGTAACACACTCATACTCTAAGATCGGGATAAAGGCTCTCGTCTATGAGCGGAAGTATCGGATTTACTCTACTAAGCAGGAAGGGTCGTTTGTAACATAGTACTTCAATTCACTGGAGGGACTCTGGTTAGAGTTATACCATTACCATAAATTTTCAATGGAATCCGCTGTAGATTCTCTTCAACTTCAAAAGATGATTGAAGACGACATGATTTATGCATTTTTGGCTGGATTAAGGTCTGGATTTGATCAAGTAAGAGTGCATATTCTTGGGAAAGATCCTCTTCCTTCATTGAAGGAGGTTTTTTCCTATGTTCGGGAGGAAGAAAGTCGTAGAATGGTGATGCTGGAAAAAACATCTGAGGTGGATAGTTTTGCCCTCGCAATTCCCAAATCTGGTTACTCTGCACCACCAAGGAGTGGAGGAGCAGTAGTGAGGACACAAGATGGTGTGATTTTTGCAAAAAGCCTCGCCACGCAAGAGAAACTTGTTGGAACCTTCATGGTAAGCCTACTGCTGATGGGAAACGGGAAACGTTTGGTCAGAGAAAGAACCACGCACTTACCGTTGATGCTAAGGAGGAGATCTACACTGGAAGTCAAACTTTTGGAGGACTTAGCGAGGAGCAAATTGGAACACTTAAGGCTTTACTCAACCAAATGAATACAACCAAACCAACATGTGACTATGTCCAGCAAGGTGATATCCTTAAGGCCTTAATTTCTTTTTCAAATTCCTCTCCTTGGATCTTAGACTCTGGTGCCTCACATCATATTACGAGATCTTCTCGTTTTTTCTCCCGTTATACCTCGTGTAGGAAACAAAAGGGTATCCATAGCAGATGGAAATGAGTGCCCTAATGCTGGACAAGGATTGATTCCCTTGACCACTACTGTCTCTTGATTGTGCCCTGCATGTTCCTAAACTAACATTTAATCTTATCTCAATCACAAATCTTACAAGAGATATGAGTTGTTCGATGACTTTCTTTCCGTCTCATTGTATAATCCAGGACATGAATACGGGGAAGATGATTGGGCGTGCTAAGGAGAAATGTGGACTTTATCTCTTAAATACTACAAGTGGAAGTGGCTTTGTCTCGAGTATGGCTTGTTCACTGAAAGAATCAAATATCTTCCTTAGGCACAAAAGGCTTGGTCACCCCTCATTCTCTACCGTGAAAAAATTGTTCCCTTCTTTTGATTTCAATGAAGTCTCCACCTGAACCAATGCACGCTCACGAATCTGAACTGCAACCCGGTATTATAAGTTCACCTTCGGTTCATTCGAATACTCCTGATGATGATTTATCTCTTCCCATTGCTCTTAGAAAACTGAAAAGACATTGCACTCATCATCCCATATCCATGTTTATATCGTATCATAGATTATCTCCTTCGTTCAATTCCTTTTGTCTCTCAATTGTCCGCCATAACAATTCCGAGAAACGTGGATGAAGCTTTAAAAGACACAAAATGGAAAGAAGCTATGAAAGAAGAAATGAGAGCCCTAAGAAAGAACAATACCTGGCTGACATAAAACCCCCTTGCAGTACTGCCAAAGAGAAGGAATAATCCAGTAATCCTCCTGTCCTGACACTCCTCAACAAAATGGGGCTGCCGAAAGAAAAACCGACACCTACTTGAGGTCGCTAGAACTCTCCTTTTCCAAATGAGGGTACCAAAAACATATTGAGGGGATGCCATTTTAACGGCCACACATTTAATCAACAGGTTACCCTCTCGAGTTCTTGATTTCCAAACCCCATTAGATTATGTGAGAAATCTTTATATTTCATGTAAAAATTTTGGGAATCATTCTCCTAAAGTATTTGGTTGTGTCTCATTTGTTCATATTCACAGTCACAATCGAACCAAAATTGATCCTAGAGCGATAAAGTGCGTTTTCCTTGGTTACTCACCTACCCAAAAGGGGTATAAATGCTATCATCCTCCAACAAAGAGAGTCTATGTCACCATGGATGTCAACTTCCTTGAGAGTCATCCGTATTTGTCATATAATTATCTTCAGGGGGAGAACACAACGGAAGATAATGATCAATATGTCCTTCCTATGTTGATAGAAGCATTACCATATGATGGAAATGATTCTTCCACACTTCCCATACCTTTGGAAACAAGCACCAAGCATCTTGAACCCATTGAAAACTTGGAAGCTCAAGAATGCATTCAGCCAACTCCACTTAAGGTCTACTCGAGGAAGAAAAAGTCTCCACCTGAACCAATGCACGCTCACGAATCTGAACTGCAACCCGGTATTATAAGTTCACCTTCGGTTCATTCGAATACTCCTGATGATGATTTATCTCTTCCCATTGCTCTTAGAAAACTGAAAAGACATTGCACTCAGCATCCCATATCCATGTTTATATCGTATCATAGATTATCTCCTTCGTTCAATTCCTTTTGTCTCTCAATTGTCCGCCATAACAATTCCGAGAAACGTGGATGAAGCTTTAAAAGACACAAAATGGAAAGAAGCTATGAAAGAAGAAATGAGAGCCCTAAGAAAGAACAATACCTGGGAGATAGTTGACTTGCAAAAAGGAAAGAAACCTGTGGGGTGTTAGTGGATCTCTACTGTTAAGTATAAAACCGATGGATCTTTGGAAAGATATAAGGCGCGATCAGTCGCTAAGGGCTTTACTCAGACTTATGGGATAGATTATCAAGAAACATTCGCCCCGGTAGCCAAGATGAATACTATTATAATTCTGATTTCTCTTGCTACTAATCTGAATTGGACATTGCAGCAACTGGATGTTAAAAATGTTTTTTTGCATGGGGATCTCGATGAAGAAGTTTATATGGAGATCCCTCGTGGTATGAGCAACAAAATGGAAGGAAAAGTTTGTCGCCTCAAGAAATCCTTGTATGGTCTTAAACAGTCTCCTAGGGCGTGGTTCGGCGATTTACAAAGGCTTTGACGGTTTTTGGATATAAACAAAGTCAAGGTGACCACACACTCTTCATAAAGAGAAGGGCTAATAAAGTGACAACTCTTATTGTCTGTGGACGATATCATTCTGACTGGAAATGATGAAGAAGAGATTAAAAGCGTGAAGCAATATTTAGCAAGTGCGTTTGAAATAAAAGATTTGGGGAAACTCAAATACTTCCTTGGAATCGAAGTTGCATATTCGAAGGCAGGTATTTTCTTGACTCAGCGCAAATACACTCTTGATTTACTTAAGGAGACTGGTATGTTATGATGTAAACCAGCAATTTGCCCCAATGAACCAAACCATAAGCTTGGAGATTGATCTGAACAAACAAAGGTTGATAAGGAGAGATACCAAAGACTTGTTGGAAAGCTAATTTATCTCTTTCACACTCGTCCAGACTTAGCATATGCAGTGAGCGTAATCAGGCAATTCATGCAAAATCCACGGGAGAAACATATGGAAGCTGCTTATCGGATTCTTAGATACTTGAAATCAACACCTGGGAAAGGCATCCTTTTCAAGAAAAATGGAAGAATAGAAGTAGATGCTTTTACAGATGCAGATTGGGCTGGATCAGTCACAGACCGACGTTCTACAAGTGGATATTGTGCATTTGTTGGGGGTAATTTGGTTAGTTGGAGAAGTAAGAAGCAATCCGTGGTTGCAAGGTCTAACGCTGAAGCAGAATTCAGAGCAATGGCGCATGGTATTTGTGAACTTATTTGGATACGTTTTATTCTATCCAACTTGGGAATTAATGTAAAAGGGCCAATGAAGTTGTTTTGTGACAACAAATCAGCCATAAGCATTGCACATAATCCTGTCCACCATGACCGAACTAAGCATGTTGAGATAGATCGACATTTCATCAAAGAAAAATTGAATAGCGGTGAAATTTGCATTCCTTATATCACCACCAATAGTCAACTTGCAGATTTTCTCACCAAAGGTTTGCACAGCTCGGCATTACAGCCTATTCTAAGCAAGCTTGGGATGGAGAATATCTACTCACCAGCTTGAGGGGGAATGTTGACATTCAGTGCTTGATTTCAGGGATTGCTACCTCATTCCCGTGATTAATATTTGACCCTTGATTTCTGCAATTTTTCTTATATAGTATTAATGTTAGAATATATTATTACTAAATATGAATTAGCAGTAAAGACCCCCGTGATAGTGCCTTGATTTATGCAGATTCGTTGTAAGCTATGTACGAACTTGTATATAAGTCAATTCTGTAATTTAGTTTTGGGGATATATGAAAAACCATAGTTCAACAACAAGGCAAATGCAATTTTTACATTGTAAAAGAACATTCTTCTCCTTTCCTCACATGAAAAAAATGGGTTGGCTATGACATGTCCCTTTAACAAATCACCTTTTGGCAAAATATCCTTTAAACAAACATCTAGGGAAAAGTATACTCTCTCTCTCCCTCTCTCTCTCATTTTTTAAGATATTAACAATCCTCTAGTTCCCCCTCCATGCATGGAAGGATGGCTTAACTTTACTAGGCAGCTGGAAGATCAGGACTACATATTTTCGAGTGGTGTAACAATTCTCCAGTTCTTCCACATTTATGTAACACGGTGATTCTTCTAAAACTGTCATTTTAATCACCAAAACCTGCTATTAACTTGAGAACATTCAAATCCAGGAGCCATGTCAACGTTGCTCATTCACAGTAAAGCTAAATAAACACATGATATAAGATGACAAAAATGTACTTTTCGGCCCAAAGTCAATTCCTTTCATCTTGAAATGGTTTCGGAGAAACCCTTCCTTTCCTATTTATTATTCTCCAGCTTCTTGTTCTTACTTCGTAATCGTAAGATATAGTGTACATAAATTCCAAGATTACCTTTATCATTTTTTTAGTTGGGGGAGAGGTTCCAAGCTGTTTAAAAGTTAAGTGAATACGTGCTCCAATAATTTTGTTATATCATAATGAACTATTGTAATGGTGAGTCAGACAAATAAATGAATACTATTTGTTGGTTAAGAAACCAAATTGGTTCTAGCACTTCACGGCTTCACGCTATCCTTTTATCTCACCGCTTTCTCTCTCATGACATGTTAGTCGTCTTCCTCCAGTTGCTAAGCCTTCTTTAAAGCTAAATTTCAATTTCAATTCGGAGCCCACTTAGAACCACCGAGCCAGGGCTCTTCAATCTTGTCACCAAATTCATGTTGGTACGGTACTTCGCAGGTAAGGGTGTGGCATCTATTTCAGATTTGCTCTCCATCCTATTCGATCGAGGTTGTAAACCATTGTGTCTCTCAAGTCCTTTTTGGGTCAAAATAGTCGTTCGGGTTTACTTTAATTTAGGTTATGTAACCATATTGGGCCTGGAAATATTGACACAGATCTTATTACTTGATAGCCATATACTCTGATGAGCCATAGAATTACCCAACCAAACCAATTTAGTCGCAGCAAGACCTTTAAAATTAACTTATTTACAAAATGCCGGCGTATAGAAGCATAACTTTAGAGAAACAATATAACCAAACATCGAGAGGTTATTTGTCATAATTATGTAAAGTAATCAGGGTTACACCATATTCCCACACCCGATCCAAATACTGAACACTTATAAGCCGCGTCCCTGAATCTTAAAGTAGGCAACTCCGGTTTTCGGATACACATATCACATGATTTTGATACCCAGGCCAGAATTCGGGTAAGACCAGCAGAAACAGTAAGCATGAGTCTAGAATGACCCGAGTTGGCGAGTTCCATCAAAATATATGGAATAATGGACTAGTTAGGTAACCTTTTCTTTGGTGAATGAGTGGTTGAAAGAGAGTAAATTTTTCTCTCCTCATCTCAACCACTCATTGACCAAAAAAAAGAGGCTCCCAAACAAGCCCGCTGACATTAAGAGTTCTTCGTGTCGGGGTAGTGCCCTCGGGCTTGGGCACTGTATTAGTGCAATGTAAGTCATCACTTACATGTATTTTCATGAATCATATTTCTTGCTATCTGTCAATGTGACATCTCCTGTAAGTTACATTGACCTGTTTCTCTTGTCAGGTCTTGAATGCCGTAAATATTTAACTCATTTCTCATTTTACTCCATTAGTAAGTGAAGCAACTTAATTTCCTCCCCATTTGATGGAGTCCTGCAGGAAATGGCAACAAGGATGGTCTATATTCTGTTCTCCTCAGGGACTACAATACACATGCTGCTGCTGCTTATATGAATCGCTTGGCAAAACTAAGGTATTTCTGTGGTGAATGAGCTGTCCTTTCTTTATGACTCTTATTCGAATTGAGGGATACCTAATCAGAACATGTACAACTAACTAAAGCCTATCGGAACTTGCATAAAAAATTTTCTTTCATGTATTTCTTGCTGGGGATCTTTGTGGAACTGAGTGAATTTGGAAAATATTTATTATTATAATGTTGAAGTAAATAAAGGGAACAGGCGATGCAAGTGAAACAAAATTATAATTTAATAGACATGATAAGTTGAGAATGGATATGTGAAGATCACATCTGCCAGTTACAGATGGAAATGTGAAGAAGACTGAAATATTATGGAGTTGTGGGGATTGTTGTATGAAATATGTGTTGGTTGAGTAGAAGTACTAGATGTGAAAAAATTCTCACTGACATGCTTAAAACGGAAGTATCCTATATACTATAATTTCTCATATTAATTTGGATCAGCTTGGATACTAAATCTGAGAGGGTTTGAAGAACGGATTTCATCATAAGTTGCCCCGGATTCATTTAAAGAACACAGATGATAAATTTTCTACTCTAAGCTGTTCTCAAGCCAAGTTTTTTTGGCAGGTTTATTGATTGGGAGTGTTTGTACCATTTTCGAGACTAATTGTTGTTGTGTTTTGACACTCAACCATTGTTACAAGTAGATAGATCTTTACCTCACTGTACCCCATTTGGTTGGTACTTGGCAGCAAGGATTCAAATAACGGCCGTAACGGTACCGTATCGCCCGGTTCGTAACGGTATCGGAGGTCACCGAATCCGTTACGGGCGATACGGGATGGGTGGACCGGATTCACGTCGGTAGCGTCCGATACAGACCTGTACGGTCAAATACCGGGCGATACGCACCGGTTTGGAAAAAAAATCGGGGAAATCGGAGAGGCAATCGATGGAAAGAAGAAAGAAGCAGAAAACGCAGGATATCTTTGTGTTAGAGGCGAAGAGTGACTGAGGGAGAGTGTGAGACAGAGAGACAATCGCAGTTTGAGATCGATATCGCCTTGCTGTTCTTCATCGCACTTCGACGCCGCCGTTCTTTGCGAAGAACATCTACCAACGAGTCAACGACGACGGAGAAGAAAGTACATTTGTCTCTCTCTCAGTCTCTCGTTTTGATGTGGATCAGTAATACCAACCTTATCTCTAAGTCAAACCTTATCTCTAAGAGTCAAAGTATTGTATTTATTTAGTTATTAATTGCTTTAAGGGGACTGTATTTATTTGAATAAAGAGATAGAGTATACTAGTAGCCAGCAATATATTAATTCCAACCGTTCTTTTTATTAAATTTTAATTCCAATTATTGGACTAATGAAAAATGAAAGAAAACAACTAATAAAGACTACAATTATATTTGATATACAAAACAATGTCTTACAAATATTTTTTTTCATCTTTTAACAATTTTTTTCACATTCACGTGTTCAGTTCCCGATCCCGTTACGATTTGTCCGTTACAGGTCGAAACCGGTTTCCGCGACCGTTACCGATACGCCGTCCGATACCGTTATTTAAATCCTTGCTTGGCAGTATATATTCTGTGTTCTAGGAGGGCAAAAACACTCCTTCATCTTCTGTAATTTTCTCATTTCGGCAGTTATTGGCCATCTCTCACAATGTTGTTGTGCTTGGCGCCATCTCATCAAATTGTTGTTGTTCTTATTATTATACAAGCCATAGCTTTGACTTAGAGCATTAGCTGTCTCAATTATTGGCATTTGACGTAATAAGTGAGATATTGCGATAGATATTGTTGATATCTGTTCAATCCCGTGCAAAACTGCCAAATGATTATTTGATCTAAAGATATTTCTGAAAAGTGGTTTATACTAGTGCAGTAGTAGATTTAGAATGTTACTCTTTTGTATGAAGGCGCGAAGACTTGTGGACTAGAATTGTTTAAGACTTTGGAGTTAGGCAGGACACATGACGTTATAATAGGATGCATGTTTTATAAGCAAACACATTTGCTGTGCAATACTACCACTTGGTATATGGATATGATAATCATTGTGTTGTAGGCTACAAATAATTATTGTCACTTGAGATTGACTATATCCGTGCATATTGATTTGTGAACCATCTCTTTTTATAGGAGTTTGATGGTGTGTTATTAGGTACTTCTATACCTCGTTGGCCACGCCACAAAGCTCAAATCTCATGCTCTTGCCTCCTAAATGAAGCAGACTGGCAGGACTAATTTTTGTTAATGCCTGTGTTGGTGTGAAACTGTGAAAATCTGTGAGAGATTGTATGCGTGACCAATGAAACTGAACCGAGAAGATATAAGCAGAATGTTGGTAGGTATGAGCGTATGACACGATATACTGAGTTTTAGTGCCAGAAGGCTTATATATGTTATATTAGAATAGTATCAGTATTCCTATCTGTGACAGCATTTTGCTGGCACATGGCAAGAACTAATACAGAATTGTTGTTATGCAATGTATTTCTTTGAGCTACATACCATCTCTTTTTTTCTTCTATCTATGCTCCTAACTGCACTTTCTAAAAGTACAAAGTAGGGAATTCTTCAAGCTGTAGTTGGGGACTTACTACTAATCGCTATGCTTGGTTTTATTGCCTAAGTAGTTTATCTTGCCTGATTTTCAAAAGCCGAAAAGCTGTTTTTAAAGTATTACAAGATCTTGTAAGAATCCATGAGGTTCCACCTCAAAACCAATTGGCAATGAGGGGAGTAGCCCAGGGTACTTATTTTATCTTTTTCTTCTTCTGAATGTCCGATGTGGGACTTCTCAACACGCCCCCTCACTTGTGGAATTTTCTTTGGCTTACACGTGGATCTTTGGTCTGCGGGTGGCAGCAACACGTGGGTTGTTAGACCATTCAAGAATTTAATTCCATGTAAGAATTCATGGGGTTCCACATCAAAACTAAATGGCAATGAGGGGAGTAGCCCAGGATACTTATTAATTTTTTTTCTTCTCCCGAAATGTCCAGTGTGGGACTTTTCAACAGAACTTCTGTAGGAATTTTCGTTTCACAATTCTGTTGAAAGTCGAGGGGGTGGTGACTGTTAGGAATTGTCTTGCATTCAGATTGTTGTGTTCACACTTTCAGCAACTAACTAGTGTGAACGAGTGACTTTATGGGCAGCAACCATGGCAGCAAAAGTCATGGATGGTTGCAGCCATGGTGAGGAAGCAATTAATGGTTGGAGGGCTACTATTTTTTGCAGGCCTATGCAGCAGCTCATGGAGACTTTGGAGGGCAGATTTTGGTGACTTTTGGCCACCCTAATCAATGCTTGTGCAGCTGGTGGTTGGAGCTTGAAGCCTATAAATAGGCAGCCTCTCAACTCACCAAAATCATCCAAAGTTTCAGCCTTCTCTCTTTAGTTGTTTGTAGTTCTTGCTCTCTTATTTCTTCTAGAGTTAGAGAGTGTTAAGGTGAGAGTTTAGAGAGGTTCTCAAATCCTCTTCTTCATCTCTTGTAAGGAAGAACTATAATCATACACAGCCCTCCCGTGGACGTAGGCAATTTGCCGAACCACGTATATCTTGGTGTCGTTCATTTTTAAGTTCTTTGCATCATTGTTACTTGTTCAATTCCTCACAAACTGGTATCAGAGCAAGGTTCCTAATGGGTTCTAAGTTCGAGGTCGAAAAGTTCAATGGCAAGGGAAATTTTTCCCTATGGCAACGAAGGGTGAAAGCCCTAATGGCGCAACAAGGCTTGCATAAGGCGTTGCTCGGAATTGCAAAGAAGCCACAAACAATGTCCGACGAAGAATGGCAAGATCTAGATGAGCGAGCGGCCGGGCAAATTGAGTTGTGCATCTCAGACGAGGTGATGTGCAACGTCATGGAAGAGAAGACAGCGGCGGCACTTTGGTTAAAGCTTGAGAGTCTTTACATGACGAAAAGTCTCTCAAACAAGTTGTATCTCAAGAGACAACTTTACGGACTTCGTATGAAGGAAGGTACTCCGATTCTAGAACACCTCAGTATGTTTAATAAACTCCTTACAGATTTATTATGCATCGAAGTGAAACTAGATGAGGAGGATAAGGCCTTGTTATTATTGACCTCACTGCCGAAATCTTATGAGCACCTTGTAACCACGATGACATATGGCAAAGATACTCTAGAAATGGAGGAAGTCACGGGTACACTGGTGTCAAATGAGATTAGAAGGAAACCATCAAGTTCTTCAAACATGGAGAATTTGGGTGAAGGCTTAATTGCCTCCACGACGCAATGGAGGTCAAACAACAAGGGTAAAGGTGACCACTCCAGATCACAATCAAGCGGGAAGTCCATGGAGTGTTAAAAATACAGGACATCTCAAGAAGGATTGCAAGAAGTATAAAGCATGGAGAATGAAGAAAGGAATACAACCAGGACCTGAATCCGCAAGTGTGGCCCAAAGCGCAAATGGAGAAGGTGGCGATCTTCTAGTATGTTGTGCTGGTATAGCCATACAATCAGATGATTGGATCATGGATTCAGGTTGTTCCTTTCACATGTGTCCTACGAAGGAATGGTTCTGTGATTACAGATCCATTAATGGAGGATCAGTTCTCATGGGAAATGATGCTGCTTGCAAGACCATTGGCATCGGAACCATCAAAATCAAGATGTTCGATGGCGTGGTCAGGACGCTCGGAGAAGTCAGGCATGTCCCTGACTTGAGGAAGAACCTAATCTCCTTAGGTTCTCTCGATTCCGGAGGTTGCACCTACCAAGCTGAAGGTGGAGCCATGAAGGTTACAAAAGGTTCTATGGTGGTAATGAAAGGCGAAAAGATCGGAAACCTATACATGTTAATCGGGAGCACAGCGACGGGAAAAGCTGCGATTGCAACAACTTCAGACAAAAATGTCGATAGCACCAAGCTATGGCATATGCGGCTGGGTCACATGAGTTCCAAAGGCCTTACAGAGCTACATAGAAGGAAGTTATTGCCAGGAGTCCAAATTTGCAAGTTGGATTTCTGCAAGATTTGTGTGTTTGGCAAACAGCACAAGGTTAGCTTCAAGGCCGCAGTCCATAAGAGCAAAAGGATACTCAGCTATGTCCATTCAGACATATGGGGACCTTCACCTGTGAAGTCCAATGCAGGAGCGGAATATTTCCTTACCTTCATCGATGATTTCTCGAGAAAGGTATGGGTTTATTTTCTCAAACATAAATCTGAAGTATTTGAGAAATTCAAGGAATGGAAAGCTTTCGTGGAAAAGAGTACTGGAAAGCAACTCCAGTGCTTGAGGACGGACAATGGAGGAGAGTATACATCAGATGAGTTCAAAGACTACTGCAAAAAGGAGGGAATCATCAGACACTACACTACTCCAAAAGGTCCGGAGCAGAATGGAGTCGCGGAACGAATGAACCGCACTCTATGCGAAAAGGCGAGATGCATGAGGCTAAATGCAGGATTGGCCAAATGCTTTTGGGCGGAGGCTGTTAACATGGCCTGCCACTTGGTGAATCTTTCACCATCAGCACCCCTTGGCAAGAAGACGGCACACGAGGTTTGGTATGGCGAACCAGCAGATTACTCAAGGTTGAAGATTTTTGGATGCCCCGCTTACTCTCTTGTTGAAAGTGATAAGCGTTCCAAGTTAGATGCCAAGTCAAAACAATGCATCTTTCTTGGTTACAAACAGGGAGTTAAAGGTTACAAACTCTGGGATCCAATTGACAGGAAAGTAATCATCAGCAGGAATGTCGTCTTCGATGAAAAGAAGATGATGAATTCCAATGAAGCCAGAGTCGAGATTGGTCAGCCAACAGACTCCCAGCATCAAATCGAGGTGAAGCTGGACGAGCAAGTGGAAGAAGGGAATAAAGAAGACTTCGAGGAAGTCTTGGAAGATTCAGAAGCTAAAGAGCCTTACAGTGTTGCGAAAGGCAAAGGAAAGCGGAATGCAAAAGTACCTATCAAGTATGGGTTTGAAGATTCAGTAGCATTTGCATTGATTACTGAAGCCGGGGATCCTTCAAACTTTAAAGAGGTACTTGAGCATAAGGATAAAGACAAGTGGCTTCTCTCTATGTCAGAAGAAATGGAGTCACTTCAAAAGAACCATACTTGGGAGCTAGCTGAGCTTCCTAAAGGAAAGAGAGCCATCGGATCCAAATGGGTGTTCAGAAGGAAAGAAGGGTCAACATCAAACGAAGGTGAAAAGTTCAAAGCAAGGTTGGTTGCAAAAGGTTTTTCTCAAAAGGAGGGAATTGACTACAACGAGATTTTCTCTCCTGTGGTCAAACATTCCTCCATAAGATTTCTTCTATCTATGGTTGCTATGGATGATCTAGAGGTTGAGCAACTAGATGTGAAGACAGCATTCCTACATGGGAGCATCAAGGAGGAAATATACATGCATCAACCTGAAGGCTTCAAAGTACCAAACCACGAGAATAAGGTGTGCAGGTGAAAGAATCAAAGAGATTCAAAAAACAACAGTGAAATTCATAGATTGAAACCCAGAAAATGGGGAAGATGAACAGCCTTTTTCATTGAGAGAAAATCGCCAGAAATTTTGGCTAACACATAATGAGGCAAATCAACTTAACCCTAATTGAGGGAGAAGAGATGATTTATACAAGAAATCCAACGGACTCATTTTGAGCCGTTGGATGAAACTAGCAAATGAGACAAAATACATAGATGGCAGCAAGTTTGTATGGTCTTACAAAATGACCTTTTGGAAATGAGAAAACAACCCCAGAAGTTCTCCTCTCTTTAGCAGCAGCAACAAGACTTCTGTAAAAGACACCAAAGCACCTCCACAATTCTTCATCAATAATTCTTTGTGTCTAACAGCCTCCCTCAAACTTATGGTGGTTGTTGCACCATAAGTTTGGTTTTGAAATTCTGGAAAGCAGCAACTCCCAAGTTTTTGGTAAAAATGTCTCCTAATTGATCTGCACTTGAGACAAATTGAACAAGTAAATGTTTCTTCAAAACTTTTTCTCTAATAAAATGATAGTCAAGTTCAATGTGTTTAGTTTTGTTATGCATGATAGGATTAGCAGTCATTGCAATAGCAGAAGAGTTATCACAATATAAATGAGGAGGATGAAGAAATATATTTAGCTCTTTGAACAGATACTGAAACCAAGTCAATTCTGCAGCAGTAGTAGCTAAAGCTCTATATTCAGCTTCTGTGGAGGATCTAGAAACAGTTGGTTGTTTTCTAGATCCCCAGTGAATAGGATTAGATCCCAAATATATAATGAAACCAGTGGTGCTTCTTCTGTCTGATGGGTTACCAGCCCAGTCAGCATCAGAATAAGCATGCAAGTCTAAAGAGGAGCTGTCATATAAAATGCCATGATTTTTGGTGCCTTGTAGATATCTAAGAACTCTTTTTGCAGCAAACAAGTGTTGATCAGTAGGGGCATGCATGAATTGACACAAAAAATTAACAGTATATGAGATATCTGGTCTAGTGAATGTGAGATATTGCAAAGCACCAAGAAGTTGTCTATAAGGAGTTGGATTTGGCAAGATAACACCATCATTCAAATGTAGTTTAGTGCCAGAAGCTTGAGGGGTAGGACAAGATTTGCAATTATGCATATTATGTTTGTGCAAAAGATCAGTAACATATTTGTGTTGACTAATGAAAATTCCTTTGGAATTTCTAGCAACTTCCAAACCCAGAAAATAAGTCAATGGTCCCAAATTTGTCATTTCAAATTCAGTATGCAAATTGGAGACTAGTACTTTGATATAATCACTGTCAGTACCAGTCAAGATGATATCATCCACATAAAGAAGTAATATAGTAACTTTGTGAGGAGTACTATATCTAATAAAAAGTGAAGTGTCAGCAAGAGAAGACATAAATCCAACAGAGTGTAAATATGTAGTAAACCTATCAAACCAAGCTCTAGGAGCTTGTTTTAAACCATAAATAGATTTATGCAATTTGCAGACAAAATCTGGGTGTTGAGGGTGAACAAAACCTTGAGGCTGTTGCATAAAAACATCTTCTTTTAGGTATCCATGTAAAAAGGCATTTTTTACATCTAATTGTTGTAATGGCCATTTGAAAGAAGCAGCTAAAGCTAAAATAGTTCTAACAGTCTCATGTTTAACAACAGGACTAAAAGTTTCATCAAAGTCAAAGTCAACACCAGGGGTTTGATGAAAACCCTTGGCTACAAGTCTAGCTTTGAATCTAGAAATGTTACCATTTGGCAAAAATTTTGTTTTATAAACCCATTTGCTGCCAACAATGTTAGCATTACTGGGTTTTGGAACAAGAGACCAAGTTTGCCGTTTAATAAGACTTTGATATTCTTCAGTCATAGCTTTTTGCCATTGAACATGCTTCTTTGCATCAGAAAAACATGTTGGTTCAGCACATAAAAAAGGAACAGAATTACCAGATTCAGCTGTGAAGCCCATGACTTTCTTTTTGAATATACCAGATTTGCTTCTGGTTTGCATAGGGTGTCCTGAAACTTGTTCAGTAGGAGTGACTGGATCAGATTGAGTTTGTGTCTGATGTTGAGGAGCCATGCCAGAGATAGGAACAGTGCTGACATCTGGAAGCTGAGTAGCCATCCTAGGGTTGTGAGACACTGCACTATCTGGCTGTCTTCAGAAATCAGAGTGTTGGGATCATCATCATTTCCAGGGTTCTGCAACTCATGATCTTCAAAAGACCTATCCAGATCTGGAGACAATGAAGAAGCAGGAGTAGTTCTGTTCTCATCAGTTAAACCAGCATTAGAAAAAGTGTAGTTCTGTTCATGATTGCCTGAAAATAAAATAGGAGCAATGTTAGTAGGAGGAATACAAGTAGATGTTTCACAGGTAGTAGAAACTGAATATGGAAAAGAAGTTTCATCAAAGACAACATCTCTACTAACATAAGTTTTTTTATGAATTTTATCATAGCAAATGTAACCCTTATAATTCAAAGCATATCCAAGAAAGACACATTGTGCAGTTTTAGGATCAAGTTTAGATTTGTTGTAATGTCTAAGGTAGGGATAACAGGCACAGCCAAAGACTTTGAACAAAGAGTAGTTTGGTTTAGTCTTAAATAATAATTCATGTGGAGACTTTAAATTAGTATTTTTACTAGGCATACAATTGATCAAATAAACTGCAGCAGCACAGGCATGATACCAAAAGAATTTGGGAAGAGATGCTTGTTCTAGAAGAGTGACTGCAGTTTCAATAATATGTCTGTTTTTCCTTTCTGCAACTCCATTTTGTTGTGGAGTATAAGGACAAGATTTCTGATGAACAATGCCATGAGTTTGTAAAAAAGTTTGAAAGATATAAGACATATATTCACCACCTCCATCAGTTCTTAGAATCTTAAGAGAGGTACCAAGTTGTTTTTCAACTTCAGATTTATAAGTAGGAAAAAGTTTAGCAAGATCAGATTTGTTAAATAGAGGAAAAAGCCAAGTGTATTTAGAGAAGTCATCAATAAACAACACATAGAACCTATATCCATGCAAAGATTTAACAGAAGCAGGACCCCATAAATCACTATGAAGTAATTGCAAAGGAGATTCAGTACTAGTAGTAGAAGCTGAAAAAGGCAACTTATGCATTTTGCCTTTTAAACAAGATTGACAAACAGAACCAGTATGAATATCAGATAATGACATGTCTTTGCACAAGTAAGAACAAGTATGAAAAATTATTTTGAGAATGTCTTCAGATGGATGTCCCAGCCTTGCATGCCATAGAGGAGACTTGACTGTTTTGCCTAGACAACCAATTTTAGACTCAGATGATGAGGACTGTTTGGGAGAAAAAGATGAAATGGGGTATAATCCATTATGACTCAAACCCTTGTAAAGGATTGTTCCCAAAGCCTTGTCCTGAATATAAAAAGATTCAGCATCAAAATAAAAGAAACAATTGTATTGTTTGCAAAGTTGATAAACAGAAAGAAGATTATATGCAAGTGAAGGGACATGAAGAGTATTGTGTAATTTAAAGAATGAGATGGTGTGTGAATAGTAGCAATACCAGAACCAGTAATAGGAAGAGTTTGACCATTTCCAATGGAGACTTGATCTTGACCAACAGTAGGAGAAGTAGAACCCAAGTTTAAATTTCCAAAATCAGCAGTCATATGATTGGTAGCTCCAGAATCAGACAACCAATAATCAGGTATGATAGAAGAGGTATGAGTAGGGGATTGAGGCTGTGAAGAAGTAGCAGTCATAGCAGTAAGCTGAGGTGAAGGTCTCTTTCCTTGATAAGCAAGGTTCATTCTGTGCCAACAATCCACATCAGAGTGATATTTGTTGCCACAGATTTGACATATAATAGGTGCAGAAGGACCATTCCTCATTCCATTATTGTTGGAGGTATCATTGACATTGAGATTTGTTAAACCAGAACCAGTCCCATTCATAGCATTAAGAGAATAACCTTGATTAGGAGGGTTGGAATAAGCCACATTGGGATTAAACCCTTGATTAGATTGATGAGTATACCCAAAAACATTGGATTGATTTCCTTTATAACCATAACCTCCCCTGTTTCCACCTGATCTACCCCCTCTATTGTCACCTCTTCCTCTACCTCTACCATATTGGTTTGGGTAAGAGGAAAACTGGTTAGAGAATGGGGAGGAATATGGGGGATTAGGGTTTTTAGCAACAGAGGTACCACGTCCTGGACCAGACATACCAGTAGCAGATAGAAAAGCAGTAGGACCAGTCATATCAGAGGGTGAAATAAGTTGAGATTCCAACATTTGTTCTTCAGCTCTTAGAAGCACATGAAGCTCTTCAAAATTAAGAGAAGCATTTTGAATGCGTAAAGCAGATCTAAAAGGATTATATTCAGGAGGAAGACCATTCACAGCATGTAAAATCATATCATCATCAGGTATATGAACCAAAGCAGTGGATAACTTATCACGAAGAGATTTCAACTTCTGCATGTAAAGATCAATAGAATCTCCTTTCTTCCGAATAGTTTGTAGATCACTCTTAAGTTGCATAATATTAGGGCGAGTAAGGGAAGCATAGCGATGTTCAAGAGCTAGCCATACCTCGCGGGAAGTGATCTTCCCGATTACCTGAATAAGGGCTTCTTGAGAGAGAGTCGCCGTCAGAAGAGTCCGAACCGCCTGATCAGTAGAAACCCAAGCGTCATAGGAAGGGTTGCGAAGAGGCGGATCTGAGACAGCGGCAGAGGAAAGAAACTCCGGCGGCCTAGGGTTTGAACCATCAACAAAACCGTAAAGGGACTGTGTTTGTAGGAGAGAAGAGATCTGGTATTTCCAGAGAACATAGTTGGAATTGTCCAACTTGAATGGGACAAGATGATTGATATTAGACAGTAAAAGGAGCGGATTAGATGAAGCAGAGGCCATGGATAGTGTCATGGCTCTGATACCATGAAAGAATCAAAGAGATTCAAAAAACAACAGTGAAATTCATAGATTGAAACCCAGAAAATGGGGAAGATGAACAGCCTTTTTCATTGAGAGAAAATCGCCAGAAATTTTGGCTAACACATAATGAGGCAAATCAACTTAACCCTAATTGAGGGAGAAGAGATGATTTATACAAGAAATCCAACGGACTCATTTTGAGCCGTTGGATGAAACTAGCAAATGAGACAAAATACATAGATGGCAGCAAGTTTGTATGGTCTTACAAAATGACCTTTTGGAAATGAGAAAACAACCCCAGAAGTTCTCCTCTCTTTAGCAGCAGCAACAAGACTTCTGTAAAAGACACCAAAGCACCTCCACAATTCTTCATCAATAATTCTTTGTGTCTAACAGCAGGTTACGGAGATCTCTTTATGGTTTAAAGCAATCTCCTCGACAGTGGTACAAGAGGTTTGATTCCTTCATGATTGAAAGATGGGTTCACCAGATCCGACTACGACAGTTGTGTCTACATAAAGAAGTTGAACGACGGTACATTCATCTATCTTCTTCTATATGTAGATGATATGTTGATTGCTTCCAAACATATAGCTCAAATACAGATGGTGAAGTCAAGTTTGAGCAAAGAGTTCGAGATGAAAGACTTGGGTCCCGCAAAGAAAATCCTAGGCATGGAGATTCAGAGGGATAGGAAGCAAGGAAAGATATGGCTCACGCAGAAGGGGTACATCGAAAGAGTACTACAAAGGTTCAACATGGACAAAGCAAAGTATGTGTCTACTCCTATTGGTGCACACTTCAAGTTATCACTACAGTATTGTCCAAGAAGCAAAGAGGATACAAACTACATGGCTAAGGTACCTTATGCCAGTGCAGTGGGGTCGTTGATGTACGCCATGGTGTGCACGAGACCAGATATCTCTCATGCAGTCAGTTTGGTTAGCAGGTTCATGGCAAATCCGGGAAAGGAGCATTGGGAAGCTGTCAAGTGGATTATGAGATTCCTAAAAGGCTCCACGGATATGAGCATCATGTATTCTGGGGATGCTGAACAGAAGGAAGTTGTGGGCTATGTCGATTCAGATTACGCAGGTGATTTGGATAAAAGAAGATCCACTACTGGGTATGTCTTTACCCTTGGAAGAAATCCTATTAGTTGGAAATCTACTCTACAGAATACAGTTGCCCTTTCAACAACGGAAGCAGAATACATGGCGGCAGTTGAAGCATCAAAGGAAGCATTATGGCTTAAAGGTTTGGCTAATACTCTCGGCTTGTCACAACAAACAGTTAGCATTCATTGTGATAGTCAAAGTGCAATCCATTTAGCCAAAGATCAGATGTTTCATACAAGAACCAAGCACATTGATGTGAGATATCACAAGATCAGGGATTGAGTTGAAGAAGGGGAGATCCTTCTCAAGAAGATTGACACTAAGGAAAATCCTGCGGACATGCTAACTAAGGTTGTCACTACAGAGAAGTTCGAGTTATGCTCGAACTCTATTCAGGTTCTTCATCATTGAAGCATAAGGCACCCTAAGGGGTGTGAAGGGTATCCCAAACCTTGGGGTACACATAAGGGCAAGCATCAGGGTTCCTACTGGCTCAATGGCTATCCGGAATACAAGCCAAGGTGGAGTTTGTTAGGAATTGTCTTGCATTCAGATTGTTGTGTTCACACTTTCAACAACTAACTAGTGTGAACGAGTGACTTTATGGGCAGCAGCCATGGCAGCAAAAGTCATGGATGGTTGCAGCCATGGTGAGGAAGCAATTAATGGTTGGAGGGCTACTATTTTTTGCAGGCCTATGCAGCAGCTCATGGAGACTTTGGAGGGCAGATTTTGGTGACTTTTGGCCACCCTAATCAATGCTTGTGCAGCTGGTGGTTGGAGCTTGAAGCCTATAAATAGGCAGCCTCTCAACTCACCAAAATCATCCAAAGTTTCAGCCTTCTCTCTTTAGTTGTTTGTAGTTCTTGCTCTCTTATTTCTTCTAGAGTTAGAGAGTGTTAAGGTGAGAGTTTAGAGAGGTTCTCAAATCCTCTTCTTCATCTCTTGTAAGGAAGAACTATAATCATACACAGCCCTCCCGTGGACGTAGGCAATTTGCCGAACCACGTATATCTTGGTGTCGTTCATTTTTAAGTTCTTTGCATCATTGTTACTTGTTCAATTCCTCACAGTGACCAGTGACTTAATAGATAGTGATCTGTAGAGCAAAATGATTGATTCAGTTGTCGAATAAGCTCCTTGTAACTCCAAGTAGTAAAGGAAAACAGTTGATTGAACTATCTCCTTTGATGTATGGTCGTCGATTTTACTTCTTGAGCATTAATAGCAATGAATCCCTCTGGTTTCTAGCCTAACAAAGCCTGAGCTCATCCTGAATTTTAATATGTTGTCAAACAGATAGATATGCAAAATGATTGATTCAGTTGTCGAATAAGCTTCTTGTAACTCCAAGCAGTAAGGAAAACAGTTGATTGAACTATCTTGTTTGATGTATGGTTGTCGACTTGCCTTCTTGAGCATTAATCGCAATGAATCCGTCTGGTTTCTAGCCTAACAAAGCCTGAGCTCATCTTGAATTTTAATATGATGTCAAACAGATAGATATGCTAAAATTTACCCAACACTTGTCTAACTGAGTTCATTTTGTTCTTGTTTCGGTTACTGCAGTTCTCGGTGGATTGGTAATCATGGATTCTCTATTGGGATTGACGATGTCCAGCCTGGAGAGGATTTGAACGAAAATAAAAGTAAGATAATTCTGGAAGGGCATAGGAAATGTGACGAACTTATACAGTCCTTCCATAAAGGCCTGCTTAAACTTGAACCTGGTTGTGATGCTGCTGCTACACTTGAAAATCAGATAACCGGTGTTCTGAATAAAATTCGAGATGCCACTGCAACAGTGAGGGCCACATTTGTTTTGGATCATTGTCTGGCTATGCAGATAGGTTCCATGTACTTTTTTATCTTCTAACACGTAATTTTTCTTTACAGGTTTGCATGACTGAACTACATTGGAGGAATAGCCCTTTGATCATGTCACAGTGTGGGTCCAAAGGATCTCCTATCAATATAAGTCAGATGGTTGCATGTGTAGGTCAGCAATCAGTGGGTGGGAAACGTGCACCCGATGGATTTATTGATCGGAGCCTTCCTCATTTTCCTAGAAAATTGCCCTCTCCCTCTGTATGTAGTGTCCTTGCATATCTTTTGCGATATCTTTAACTATTTTTATGACACATTGCTATTTTTTGCCTTGCTATCTTTTGCTAGTCTTAAATTGTATGACATGACGTTTTAGGGTGTTTCTCACATACATTAGATTTCTGATCAAGAGTTTTTAGTTAATTTTGCAGTAGGTAAAAGGTTCTCATTAGTTGGATCAAATGGTGCCACTTATAATAAAGAAAGGTTTAGCAAAATATTGCTGTCACCCTAAGAAACAAGCTAAGGAAAAAAACACTAATAACTGCAAGGGTTCTGAAATTTAGATGTTGCATCCAAAGAACAGCCACTCTTGCCATTGGTGTCATATACTCAATGTCATGTCATTTGAAGTTGGAATGATGATCAGTCCTTATTATAAAAAGCTGGCTGTTTCTATCGCAAAAAATTCTCCACCCTTCCCTATCTCTTTGCTGATCTTCATTGCCCAGCATGAACATAAAAATGAATGTTAACTTCTATTCTTTGGCATTGGCGATCCTACCTAAAGCATATCTACGAAATTTTCTTTGACCTCCACATCCGTCTCTTAGGAGATTTTGGTGGTTAAATGACCACGGTTCTGGCTGAACTTTCTCATGTATCGGCCTGAAAATATGAGGATTCTGTCTGGATATTACCTGCGTGATCAGAGAGACTGGCTACAAAGGTTAGTAGAAATTGTTTCTTGTCGGAACTTCAATTTTTCTGGTCGTATGGAAGCACTGTAATCTAGAATCTCCGTCTCTTGAATCAGAGGTGGAAGTGGAAAGCATCTACCTTCTCTATTGCCTATTGTCGACAGCTCTGTTTTTCAATATATTTTGTCCCTCAAGCTGCTTATCTTTTTGGCATATGCAAGTTGTATCTGCTGAGAAGTCCCACATCAGACATTCGAGGAAAAATACAAAAGTTAGTAAATGTCCTGGGATACTCATTGCCAATTGATTTTGAGGTGGAAACCCATGGATTCTAACCAAGCATGTTTCCTCCTCGTCGTAAATTATGTACTCTCTTTCTTAACCCTGCTCCTTTTTTCATCAAGACCTGCTTCCTTATGTCCATAGTGGTACATGAAAAGTGTTGCCTTCACTTGTCCTCATCCCTAACAAGTGACAACTTTCTCTACCACGTGGATGGGAGAGTTCTGCTTAGGAAAATTCTTACTCTGCCGGAATGAGCAGATCACTAAAAGTCACTGGTCTCTATCCAAAAAAATAAAGATGGAAGCTATGTTCAATCTATTATTATCTTTATTACCTGTAAACAAGTCATGATTGCATTGCTTCTTTGTGTACCATTTTCTAATTAATCAAGATAGCAGCTTGAAGATGAAGAAGTTAGGCTACAGTTGATGGAGTTAGCATTAAATTGTCAGTTTTCTGTAATATTTTTTCAAATTTATTGCATTAAAATTTGGTGTCTTTGTTTTCGAGGAAAGCCTTTGTTTTGGATACACTCGCTAGTCATTGATAGAACTTAACGTCTAAGTTGTTAAATTTGTTTATGCAGGCTAAAGGGTTTGTTGGCAACTCATTCTACAGTGGTTTAACAGCCACTGAATTTTTTTTTCACACAATGGGAGGACGAGAAGGTCTCGTGGATACCGCGGTATGGATATCTTTTCAACTAGGCATTGGTTTTAATTGTAACAAGTAAAAGAGTGAAGTTTTTTTAATGTGTCCTTACCCTTTTAAGTCAATTCATCACACATTTACTATTGTCCACCGCTAATAAGGACTTCAAAACGCATGAATGTATGACATGGGATGGGTGCTGTTAATGGGTCCGGTCAATTTTTAGGTCCTCTTGTGCTAGGGTTAGGAGGTTTGGGTTTGGGCCTCGCTTCGGGCCTGGTGTTTCGGTCTTTGGCTGTTGTTTCTTGATCTTTGTTTTGTTTGTGGTGGGCTGTTTCTTTTGACTTTCTATAGGGTTTTAGGAGGCTCTTGGTATTCATCTGGCCCAGTTTCTGTGTTTGGGTTTGTTTTGGGTGCCTCTGAGCACTTTACCCATTTGATTTGTTTCGGCTTTGTATGGTGGCTTATGTAGAGGGTTTTTAGTTTGTTCTTTTTAGCCTTTCCGGCTCATAGGGGTCTGCCCTCCTTTCTCTTTGTATGATGTTTACCTTGGAGTGTCATCCTTCCGTTGCTTGTGGGGAAAAAACACATTGAAAACAATGTGCATCAACAACTCTAACTCATTTTTAATAAAATAAACAACAACTTAATCTCTTAGATGCGAAAGTAGTTGATGAATAGTTTCTTCTGCTGAACCAGTAAGGCCAGTTACTTTTACTTTTTATTCCGACGGGTTGACCAGGGCCAGTTCGCTTTACACTTTATTGGTTAGGACTCTCAAGTCCTAACCAATAGTTAGTAAATATTTAGAACTTTTCCGTTTAATAACTGTCTGTACATATAAATAAAAAATAGTAATGTATTCCGTACTAGTGTTGGAACTAACAAAATATACTCTGAACCTTGGGAAAATATGTATGGTACTGTTCTCAAAAACTATATACGTTTAGTACCTGTATTTAATATGTTATGTTATAGTATATTACATGTCACATTATACCTTCTATTAATTAGATATGATAAGCTATGTTATCTCTATTTTCCTATTCTAAATTTTCATTAATTATAAATCTTTGCAAATATTAAGTTAAGTTATCAAAAATCATACATGCAAGCGCGCGCGCACACACACACCTACCTGTAATCATGTGGGTATTATTTGTTTTTGGAAAATAATCCATGCTTGATTTTTAGACCGTATATAGTTAGCATCATACTTAGTTTGATATTTTTCTAAATAAGTAAATCTGTTAGTACATGAGTAAATAAAGAGTAATTATCAGAATTTAAAAACAAAATAGTACATTTTTTATAAATTAATTTTAATAGCATTTGAAACAAGGACGAAAAGATAGCAACATGGGACATAAAGAACTCATTATATTTGTTAGAACAATAAGAAATGACCAGTCTTTGTAATACCGAATGAATAACTAGTACAGGAATTATACGCATACACATAGTTGTCAAATCGGGATTCAGATAGTGAATCGAAATTCACCTTCACTGAATCGTAAATCGAATTGAATCGTGAATCGTAAAGATTCAGCTCGCAATTTTTGTATGTAGATATAATAAAATATTTCATAAAGCGATACCATTATTGAACAAAATATTCATATTTTTACAAAAAGAAAGGTCAAATTATTGGAAACTCGCATCAATAACTAGTGATTAGACGTTTCACACATCTAAAAGATAAAGAATAATATAGACATAGATAGGCATGTGGAGCAAGGAACTACATGATTCCAAGGAGATTGCAAGTAATAGAAAACTATCAGCCTTGGGCTTTAAAAAAATGTACTCGTAATTTAAAAGAAATGCATGTTGTAAAAAAGACATAAATGTAGGAAGTATTATTTCTTAGACTGATGTTGCGACTCAATTAGACCTTCAGATGAATCGAAGATGAATCGTAGAATCGGTCCGAATCGCAACTAAATCGTAAGATTCGGACTCTTGAATCGGGATTTAAATAATTTTTTTCCATTAAAGATTCACTAAGGGATTCACATCGTTTCATGGGTGAATCGAATCGAATCGTAGGATACAAATCGTGAATCGTAAGATTTTGATAACTATGCGCGTACATATTGGAAACTCAAATTATTCTCATATTTTAAGTCAAATTTGAACCAACGTATTTTTTAGCGTGAAATCATAGAATACACATTCGACCACGTTTTATTCCTGTACCGTATTTTACTTACTATGGTTAGGAGTTGATGTAAGTTTGGGTACACGCATAGGTTGCCTTTCTGAAAAGACTTGTCTTTATTTCAGAAGATTGTCTTGTCCAAATTTCTGTTTTTAGTTATCAAATTGAGCTTTTGATAAATGATACAGATTCTTTGACTGGTTCATATATTGAATCATGCTTTCCACAAATGATATTATTCCAGGATTAGATAGACTTGGTCTTTTCTAGCAACAGGATATTGAGTTTAAGTTATACAAAGATGGCTATTCCAGGTCTTCTGATTTTCATTGTTTAAAATTAGGGTTTTCGACATAAAACCCCCTTGCAGTTTCTTTTTGGCTGACATCCCGCACCAGCAGTTTCCATTTTGACACATAACCCCACTGCAGTTTCTTTTTTGCTGACATCCCGCACCAAAATTTTGACGGGCGTTAGTAGTAGTTTTTGTGCGGGATGTCAGCAAAAGAGAAACCGCAGCGGGGTTCTGTGTCAAAATTGAAACTGCTGGTGCGGGCTGTCAGCAAAAAAGAAAATGCAGTGGGGTTATGTGTCAAAATTGAAACTGCTGATGCGGGATGTCAGGAAACTGAAACTGCAAGGGGGTTTTCTGTCGAAAATTCTTAAAATTAATTTATTTTTTCTTGCATGGCATAACATGGCTGTATCCTTTTTTTTTGTGTGTTTGTTTGTTAACAATGCCATTTTTCTTTTATTTATTTTTTGGTCTCCGCATCTGCTTTCTAGGTTAACATTACTTGTTTTTTTCACCATTTGATAGTTTCTTTGGACATTTTGCATCTAGAACTTCATTGTTTGCTACACATAACTGCAGGTTAAAACAGCTGACACTGGATACATGTCTCGTAGACTCATTAAATCTCTAGAAGATCTGTCTATTCAATATGATAACACAGTACGAAGTGCTAGTGGATGTATAATTCAATTTGTGTATGGTGATGATGGTATGGATCCATCCCAAATGGAAGGCAAAGATGGAGTTCCATTGAATTTTGAGAGATTGCTTTTGAAGTCCAAGGTCAAGCCTGTTTCTATTTTAATTGTCTCCTGTTGTTGGAATTGTCAGTTAACTCATTATTATTGTTTTCCTTTTCAGGCTACGTGCCCTGCTGGAGGACAAGCAACTTTATCTCCTCCAGAAATCCTCAAATTAAGTAACGAGAGGCTCTCGAAACAGGATATGACTCCCGGTGGGGGTTGCTCCAATGCTTTTAAGAAGTCATTATCAGATTTCATTCAGGATTTCAGTAAAAGATTAGAAAGCACATTTACATTATTAAAAGACGGCAGCGGAGTAGACAAAGAGGACAGTCAAATTCTTGGGCAGGTTACTCAAAATATATCTGGTCTTACTCCGAGGCAGCTAGAGGTATCGTGTTGCTAATCCTTTAAGGATATGTGCAACTGCTCGTGTCCGGTTTTCCTTGGGTGATAAGCTGTGAATTCTTGCAATTAATTGATATGTTTTGGTTAGTATAAGGCTACGTATCCAAGTTTCTATTCAGAGGTAATACTGCTTGTTTAACACATTCGTTGGTTACAAGTCTGGGAAATACTCCAACGGAATGTCTCTTTAACCCAACTCTTCTATTGCATATAGACTCTAGCGAACCCCGTCTTGTTTTCCAAGTCGAGCTCTCCACTGCAATGTTGAAACCATAGCACAAATTGTCATGTCTTTGTTTCTTAGCTTCCCCTGATGGACCTTCTGATGAGTGAAATAGTGGTTCCTTGGAGCAATTTGATTTTCCTTTGATGTGGATTAAGTATGGCTAGTGTGATGGCAAAGATAGTGAGTCTGATGCTGAGAAGTTCCTTGTGGTTGTTTCAACTATGTAATTAAGGGAAAAATTTGTTAATCTACATTCTTGTCATTTTCATTTCTCAATAAAACCCTGGTTTTGCTCTCGCCACTCTCAGTCAGCATATGATCAATTCGAACCAAGCGGCATGAAGGACCCCCACTTCTGTAAAATTTGAGGGATAATTCCTTTGAGAAAAGTATCAGACAAGGCAAAGGTCTTTCCGTTGCGCACCCTCCAAACACCATAGGAGCCAAACGCTGAACTTTCATTCTCTCTGTCCACCCAAAACATCACCCCAAGCAATGAGGGACACTGCCACATTTCAGATTGCATTTAAATTGTTTACTGAGCGTATTGCCACTGATAAGTACCTAATAGCTTAATGTACATTTCCAACTCTCCTTCTTACTGCTGAGCCTTGTATGCCAGATATTTGGCATGGTATTAAATCTTTAAAGCATCCCCAAGTGTGTATTTCCATAAGGGTGTACTCTATATTGGTGCAAACCCAAGTATAAGACATGATTTTCAGGTGTGTGCTCCAGCCGTGAACGTTAAATATTGTTATTTTGAATAATTTGTGATTCTCTCTCTAGTTAAATAAATAAAAAAAAAGATCTGTAAAGATAGTCCGTGAACAATACCACCCTAGATTTTTACACGAGGATACTGCTGCTGTTGTAGCTGACTTTCTTTGGGTTTGACCCTCTTACGTCTCCGGTCAGTGTTTGATGACTCAATGGTAGTAATTTGGTATTACAGTGGCTTGCTAATGTTTAAAGTGTGTGAAACTGACTAACTTTCATAAGGATAAATTCAAATGAGATCTTGTACAGCCGGGATGCATAAGCAGTAGTTACTCTGTTCTAATTGTAGTGTTTGATGAAGTTTATTGCTGGACTTCCTTTCCTTTACATGTTTGTCACAGTTATTCTATCCTATTGTAGGTATTTTTAGAAACATGCATATCTCGTTATCACTTGAAGAGAATTGAATCTGGAACAGCAATTGGTGCCATTGGAGCACAGAGTATTGGAGAACCCGGGACGCAGATGACTCTGAAAACTTTCCACTTTGCAGGAGTAGCAAGCATGAGTATCCTTTTTTTTTGTACTGATCTCATTTGTAGATGGCAACGGATTGGATTGGGTTTGGATCGAATCTAAGCGGATCCGATTCATAAGGTTCAGGATCGGATCGGATCGGACCGGATTTTGCCAAATTCGAATCGGATTATCCATCGGATCATGGCGAACAGTATTTTTAGTTCATATGAACTAAGACTATTATGAATTATAATCAAAATTGGATTAACATACACTTTACATTTATATTGATTTATTCACAATAAAAATACAAATGTATCAAACTTAGAACGTTGTCTGAAGTAAACATAGTAAAATTTATATATGGAATTATAGTAATACACGTATATTATTGAATTTATTAGGTATGATAACCTAATCGGATCGGATCGGGTTGCACTGATCACAAAACTTGTGATCCATATCCGATCCAGTTGCATACGGATCGGATCGATCTGCTCCATTTGGGTTGGATCACGTCGGATGTCAGATCGAATTGGACCCAATTATCATCCCTATTTGTAAACATGGTAGTATTTGCTGGTCCTCTTGTTCTAAATTGTCAGCTTGCCCAGTCGTCCTTTAACTCAACTCTGTTTCAGATGTTACACTTGGGGTTCCTCGTATAAAGGAAATCATAAATGCATCTAAAAAGATTAGTACACCAATCATTGCTGCAAAACTTGAATGCGAAGATAATCTGAGAATTGCAAGGATGGTGAAGGGTCGACTGGAGAAAACAAGTCTCGGACAGGTATTTGTTGTTTTTGTAGTTCCTAGAAATTTTCATATGCCTTACAGCTTAGTGATTACACCAGTTGGGTTTTCAGTTTCCATTTTTTACTTTTGAAGTATTTTCCTACAATCAGCAAGGTTTTCAATATTGGTAAAGCCTGCCGACTGACGTAAATATTGTGGTGTAACGGCATCGGGCAGTATTTGGCACATTGTAACAGGACTCGGCGACCCAATCTTTTAAGATTGTTTATAGAATATCACCCGTATTTGGAGAACCAAAGAGATAACGGTCGAGAATAGACCCAATCTTATGTGAATTTGATTCACACTACTGTTAAGAACAGTACAAATGTCGAGGCCTAAAGTACTTTTACATATTGTCGTTGACATTGTCCGGGTACCCAGATAATTGAGATTTTTTAATTGTTAGATTATTGAATGTTTGAGATTAGGAAAATGGATTAGGTATCCAAAGACCTCCATTATGTAGTGGTTTGGCTGATATTCAAAAGCATGGTAATTAGGACTGAGCAGGAACACTGGACACTTATCTCAGTTTTCTTCATGGTTAATGTAATAAATACATGTAGATTTTTTTTGTTAAAAAGAAGAATGCAGCTTCCATCTGTTTTTGTTTCTGTCTCTGCGATAGTAGAAGAAAATAAGTGAATTACATTCAAGTGTAGTATTTTTAGTTCTTCTTTCATGATATTCTTAGTTCTATGTACAATAAATCGGGTGCACTGGGCCCTTTTTTACCCCTGCTTTTAGTTAACATTCCCGGGTTTCTGCCTGCTGACAGGTTGCTGAAAGTTTGAAACTTGTCATGACATCAAGGTCTGCGTCCATTGTTGTGTCACTTGACATGGATATAATTCAGTCATCACAACTTGACATAAATGCAAATAATGTGAAAGAGTCGATTCTGCGAACTCCAAAGATTAAACTGAAGGAGCAGGTATTATTTATTCACGAACTCCAGGAATTGCCTCATTATTTTTTCTTTACTTATGATCTCGTCGGCATATTGCAGAATATCAAAGTATTGGATGGTAGGAAGCTAGAGATTATTCCTACAACTGATGCTAGTAAGTTTCATTTTGAACTTCATCGGCTCAAGAATAAGCTCCCAACTGTCATTGTTAAGGTGAGCATACTTCAGGAGATTATTATTTGGTGGAAGGCAATGATGTCAAAGATCCCTAATTTTACTCAGTTATTGTGATTTAACAGGGCATAAACACCATTGAGCGTGCGGTGATCAACAATAACAAAATTAAAAAGGACGACAAGGATCAGTTCAACCTGCTTGTAGAAGGGTCAGTTTTCGTGTCGCATGATTCCATTTACTTCTTTGCCCCATTTAGTAGTGACATTGAAAACAGGAGTTGATTTTCTAAAATACCTGTAGCTGTTGGTCAATTTTATTTCCTCACTCGTTTATTAGTGATTGAACATAGTGGATTTGTTCGGTGTATTGTACTATACTGCCATGCTCTGCTCTTTTTTGGATGAACAAGATCCATGATCATCCTATTATTCTGCTACTCTACGCCCGCCGACACATATTCATGTAAACAAAACGAGATAGGGTTTGCATGGACTTTTTCCTTTTACGTAGATAAGATATGATTGTCTGGCATTAGGTAGGGATGGCAGTTGGTCCAGTCAACAAGCTCACCAATGCCTGCTCCAAGTCTTAAGAGCTTGGTTGGGATTTCTTTCAGTGAGTGGTCTGCATAAAAATGCCTAACCAATTCTATTAGGTTGGGCTCCGGTTTCTTGTTGGCCGAAGGCTATGATGCACGGGAACTCCATGTAGGGTGACGTCCCCATTCCAGGAACATCCCAAACTCCGCAATTCCACCGAAACTCCAGGAAAAGGTCGTGGAACGCCACATGACGTTCGGGTAAAAGTAATGAGTCCGGAACTTATGAGGAACTTTCCTGAGACGCGTTCCCCTTTTTGAAACATTTTGGAAACGTCCCTGGGTTAAAAATAACAGTTGGGCGTCTTCTTAATGAATTTAAAAGATAAGGGATGCTACCTGTAAATAAAATATGATGTATATTACTAATCTTATCATGATCCCCGACCCCGATCTAAAGCCTGACCGCTTATACTTCAACGGAGAGAAAATAATATTTCTACCCAATTTCTGGGTAGAAATATTATCATAGCATGTTTATTATGATAATCATAGCATGTTTATAATATTCTGTCACCCCGAGAAAAAAAATTAAATGAGCTTTCATGTTTTTGTATGTTTTTTTTTCTATAAATTACAGAACCTGTAAAATAGAGGGGTTGTGCTTTGGATATAACATATCAAATATCTACAGTTTAGATTGTAGAGTTGTCCTCTTGACTGGAATCAGTAGGGCTTCAGCTGAAAAAATAATTGTCAGCACAGTCGAGCTGTAGGAACCACTAATGCTACCATTATACAGCATTAGTGGTTTCTACCGTAATTTCCTACGTGTGCAGTCAGCTTATGGTAATACTTGGCTCAGTCTGATAGAATGATTAGTATGTGAAACAGGCTGAACTAAGGCTATTACAGGCTTACAACTATCGACAAAGAGTAGAAGTGCTTTACATTTTGGTACTTGCCTCTTCATCAGTACATTATATTCTATGATTTGTAGTGTGTGAGTCTATTTTTTATATTTCTTTAATAGAACTATTAGTAGGAGCAATGCAAGAAAAAGAACAAGTATACTGCTTAGTTAGACCACGTGATTCAACATGAGTATTCTGATTCACGACCAAACCTGCAGTTAGCCAACTGTGGTGATGAGGTCCAGTATCCCACAAGTTTGGTCAGTGGCTGACAACCAAGTCCTTCTTCCGAATCTGGCTTTTAGTCTAAAAGCACTATTTCGCCATACACTTAATATACCTTACATATTCGTTGTATGTTGTGTCGTTCAGAACTGGTCTTCTAGCAGTCATGGGCACTAATGGAGTTGATGGACATGAAACAACCAGTAATGATATTATGGAAGTGCAGAAGGTAATTGGGATAGAAGCCGCAAGAAGAAAAATCATCGAAGAGATCCATTACACTATGAAAAGTCATGGAATGACCATCGATTTGAGACATATGATGCTATTGGCAGATTTGATGACATTTAAGGTTTCTTTTTCGTTATAAGAAATACTTTGTGCATCATTCATTAAATTGGTGTTCTAAATTATCTGTGTTTTGATGGTAACTATGTTTCAGGGTGAAGTACTGGGAATCACAAGACATGGCATTCAGAAAATGAAAGAAAGTGTATTGATGTTGGCTTCATTTGAGAAGACAGCAGATCACCTGTTCAATGCGTCTGTGAATGGTAGAGAGGATAAGATTGAGGGAGTGAGTGAATGCATTATTATGGGTATACCGATGCGGATAGGTACAGGGATACTGAAAGTGAGACAAAGGTATGCTGACAGTCTATCTTATGACTGTAATAATATCAGATTATGCATACACGAACCAGCGCCACTTTTAGTTGCTTTCTCATTTTAAAGAGATTTAACTGTAATATTAGACTAAATTTAGAAAAACTCAAAAACTTAAAAAATAAATAATAAAAAGAAAATAAATATAAAATTGATTCGATAATTCATATTATATATATTTATTATTATTGTTACTCAGATGATATAATCTGTCATTCTCACCGTGGAGAATGTTTAGGTACCATAAAATTAATTCACTGCGTATTTGTATGCTAATAAATTGTACTAATCAAATTTAAAATCTCATTTATGATTCATACAATCGTAGTAAACTGCATATAGTGCCCTATTACATCGGATAACCCCGATTAAAATCAGAACAGATTTGAGCATGATTTAGTTCATTCTGATTATGGTGGATACTTATTCTTGACATAAGATAATCTGGTACAAACCGGTCCATTGCAAGCCATGGTCAAATTTGCCATTTACAACTGTTTAGAAAATGTATGCACTTGTATTGGCTCGAAACAAGAAATATAATAATATTTTTTTCCTTAAAATATGGCTAGAGCTAATTAAGAGGAATTAGTGGGATGATTAGAGGTACTTAGAAAAGAAAAGACTCTCCATATATGAAATAAAGGTAAAGAATAAATAGTGCCAGATGGTGGAGTGTTCGGTGTGGTATTAGCTAGGAAGCTAACAGATTGAGAAATATAGCTTTCTTCGGGTCCTTCGTAAAAGTTGCTAGTAACATCTTTTGTTAAAATGGGTGTTACACCTTAGTATGCTTTTATGCATACAGCTACACAACCCGATTTGTGCCAAGAGAAAAAAGTGCGCCAGAGCTAGGCTCATTGTGTAGGCGTGTTTTGGGTTACTTCATGGAATAACTTTTTTTTTTTTTTTTTTTTTTTTTTTTTAAACGCGTCGACCCCCATTTTTTTAGCTCGCAAGAAAACTAAGCTTTAGGAGGAATCAAGAAGAATTGGGAAATGATGTGTGAATATTGAGAAATCCTCTTTGCCAATTTAGTCCCTATGCAACTCTAGCATAATTTTCTTCTAGTTGCACATTAACATTTTATTTTAGGTGCACAAGTGAACTCTAAAAACACGAGGCTTCAACTTTCTTTATTTCACCTGAACTTTTAATTGGATTCGTATATTATTACTAGTCAAATCGTGAAACTCAGAACATTACCCCAGAAAGCTTGATAATAATTCTACTAGAAAACATTTTGTAGAAAAAAATATGCCACATTAAAGTTACCTTCAAATGCCCTAGTTCTGTTGACCATCCACTATATATTGCTTCTACTGCTGGAAATCACAAATTTTGGAACCTTTTATGTTTTCGCAAATAACTCATTGGATAAAAGCTTTTATGGGTAAGAAGCCAAAGTAACAATGAGGTAAATATCAGTGAGCATGATGAGTAAAATATGTGAGCTCTATCTGCTGGTTACTTGAGCACTCTCGAACCGTTTTGTTATTTGTTATCTATTGCAAGAAATGACTTCAGATATCTGACTGTTGTAATTTTTCTGAGAACTCACATAAGTTTCGCTATTTCTGCAGAGTTGAGAAGATTCAGGAACTAAATTATGTGTCAGACCCAATATTATGTAGATGAATACAACCGCTATTACACTTGCAGGGTTGCCTCATACCAAAGTGTCTTTTTGAGGTGGGTTTCATTATGCTTGTTGTGAGGTGGAAATTGGGCAAGTCTTCCAGTATCTGCTATTTCAATTAAGTATGTTTCTATAAGTTGATCTACGATGATTGTTTATTGCCTTGATAAACGGGTTTGTAATTACAGTGAGGTAAATGCAATAACATATTGGGGATTTGTTGTTGGGTGGGTTAGTATTGCTTCCCTGTTTCAACTGAGCGTCTTACAACAATTTTATATGTTCTGTTTTGTTTTCTGGTTGCACGTAATTTGTGGCCAATATCGTACGGATGTTAAGACTGATGAAGAACAGAAGAGTTTAAGAAGAAAAGAAAAACTGAGTCATACCAACAAGCACACACATACATATTTATGAACATACGTACATATATATACATATATATATATATATACATACATATATATACATATATATATATATAATAAAATAGAACAGTGTTTCCCGCCAAGATGATGTCACCGGAGCAATCTTTATCGTTGATTTTCTCAACTTTCAATCTCGACTGTTCTTTATCTCTTGATAAATTTTATAATCAACCATCAATCTAAACTAAACTACAATAGTGCCATTGAATATGAAATGGAATGTCCATAAATACATTCATATCTTTATTTCATCTATCAGTGCATCCTTAATTCTCTCTTTTGATGAGGAAGGTGTAGTAATACATTTCGAGATTCCATTTGGTTGCAATGTGTTGAATCTATTGAAGGCTTAATTAGTCAATTTCTTGTAGATGTCCTCCTGTGAGGTGAAAATTTAATATGGCCAGAGGTGGGGTCGAATATTTTCTCCATAAGTTTTGACAGATCTGACAAACTCATAAAGTGGGTAAATTCAACTTCGACCCCCTCATTTAGGCACAAAGTCACTAACGACACTGCTAGTTTGGCAAAAGACACTGACACCTCTTTGCGAAACTTGTAGACAGTCACCCCCTTGACTCGCGGAGGGTTAGCTAACAGATGCCAGTTGATGGTGTCAGCCATTTTCTTCCCAAAAATTTCCCCTCCCAGGTTATCTCTCTAGTCTCTACCCTCTTAACACAAACAAAATTCTGGGCTTGACGTAAGAAATTTTCAAAACAAGTCTACAAGCCGTGACCACCATCATCTCCATCTTCCTAAATCCTGGCCTCTAACCCTCCACACAGCTCTCAGGAACCAAAACAACATCAACAATCATCACCTTCACCAATCTGTCACTGAATTTCTCACCCACAACCCTACTAACTACTAGTAATACCCATAATTTCACAGCAACAATGGTCATAGAAATTCCTGTTCAGTTTAACCCCAAACGTTAACCAAGTTGTAGTAGCATAAATAATTTCTCTGAATACCGTGAGAGGTAGAGAGGAAGAGGATATGCTCTGTGAAATACAGATTAGAGAAAAAGCTAGACAGATCAGCAAGAGCACCATCGCGAAACACTGTTGGCACCATCAGAGACACCACATGTCACCAACACCAAGACTACACCATAAACTCAACAGCACCAACACTTACACGCCAGCTTGCGACTTAGCCCAACAACAACACCGAGACCACAAACCACCTTCATGACCCATCATCCCGAAATCTTGATCACCAACTAGGCCCCCCAAATCTCTCATGAATTATTTTGTGGGGAAATTTACCAAGTTTGAGAGTATTCTTCTCCCGAATCGATGCCCTGACTCAGTTGATAAAACACAAAATGGTTCTGCTGTGAAACTTTTTGAATGAACCAAAAAGTACAGCAATTGGTGAATAACAGTTGCAGATATATAAATTAAATGAGCGTAGTTGAACCATAAGCACTCGGGAGAACCAATGACCCCCAAAATCAACCATCAACGACATCTGAAAACCAAAATCTCCAAGTTGATCCTGAACTTGAACACAAGTCAAGCTTGAAAACATGTCAAGATATGGGTGGTCAATTAGTCACACAAATTGGGATTTGGTTCGATTTTCCCTAATCAATATGGGGGCTGTGCGATTGGCACCTGACCAAGACGAGCGAGAGAGGTTTGGGTCAGTAGTGGGTGTTGACTGTTGGGTGTGAGCAATGATGCTGCTGTTGTCGGATGTTCCAATGGTGGATAACTGGATATGACAGTAGAGCAAGAGATGGAAACTCTGTTGGAGGAGATGTTGAACGAAGTTTTGTAATTGATAAGGACACCCAAGATAAAGGGGTGAAGGGTACTCTGTCTATCCCAAATTGAGTGTCGGGTGGACTTGTCATGGTGTTTATTAATCCACCACCTCTCAGGCCTCACAACCAATTAACACCTGCCGGACCTAGGGTCGAGGCATAAGCTGATCTTACCCGAGTGGCGACTAACATTCCGGTTATCTGCTTATAATAGCCTCAGTTGCATATGATGTAATAGAAGAATTGTGTGTGTAGTTTCCTCGCTGTACATGGATGATGATTTTTTTGGTACATGGATGATGATTTTTGAGGAATATAGAGACTGCATTTGACAAAACTGAAGCGCATTCCTTCAACACAAGACCTTGTCTTGGTACTCAGGGAGACACCTTCAATTGTTTTTTGTTTCATGGTCTAGAAACCTACACTACTGTGCGAAATATCGTTTCATCCTGACTTCTTTCTTGCAGCAAGTGTTCAGGTTTCTAAACACTTAGAGGAGCAAAATAAAACATTTACATCTAGGGGACACTAAAGTTAAATATTTAGTATACGAATCGTTTGTTTAATGTCCGTTTAATGTTTGATTGAGCTTTACCAACTTTCAAACGTTTACCTTCAAGAACCCTACCAAGTTCTTCTTGATGAGAGAGAGAGGAGCTAGAATTCTCTTGGTGTTAGTCCTTTTAGTTTCTAACTAAATCTCCTTAGATTGAAACTTATAGCTTCTGAAATTATTGAACATATAGCTTTCAAAGCCCAAGTGTTAGTTTGTAAGTAAATCTCCTTGGATTGAAAGAGAAAGAAGCTAAACTACAACATCTTTCTTTCAGAAGCATAAAACTATCACATACACTTACCCCACATCCGAGTGTGGTTTTTTTTTTTTTTTTTTTTTTTTTTTTTTTTGGGTCAAAAGCAATTATTTCATTAACCAGGAACTTGGTTACATAGATAGTTACAACCATTTGAGCTAGTACAAGAAGATGAGCTAGTACATGAAGAGGAACTACCTAAATCAGATTTTAGAACTTGCTTCAACGCTTCTGGTAGCTCTAAATACCAGTTCTGGGGCAAGGTTCTCTTGGAAGCTTGCTTTGACACCCAATCTACTGCACTGTTAGCATTTCTACTAACCCAGCTGATTCCTAAACTCTTGGACACAACCATATCTTGCACATCCTTCACCAAGTGAGCATTTCCAATATCTGGAGGCTTTTTCTTCTTCACCATTAGAACTGCAGACTCATTATCACTTTCTACCAGGAAACCAGCATTTGAACTCTTAGTGATATCTCCAACAATGAGGATGGCTAGAAGTTCAGCCATTAGAGGAGAGTGGGCTATTACTCTTTTACATTTGCCAGCAATCAGAACTCCCTTGTCATTTCTAGCTAGAGCAGCTATAAGAGCACAATTAGACTTACCAATCCAGCTAGCATCCACATTGAGCTTCATAATGTGTGTGTGTGTGGGGGGGGGGGGGTAGTCAAGCTCTCGGAGTAAGACTTAGCAGCTTTCACATTCTCTGTGGTTGGCTCCTTTGCTACTGCAGTGGCACAAATAAAGTTGGATCTCCACATAATGGCCTCCTCCAGCACTTTAGAAGGATTTAGAGGTTCACCATTCAAGATGTGGTTGTTTCTGGCAATCCACACATGCCACCAGAGATTAACCACTTCTTCACGGTAGTCTTTAGGAATGCTAAGGTCTGTAGTAGGGTAGCACATAGCATGAAACCAAACTTGCACAGAACCTAACTCATCCAAGGTGTTGCTATTTATCTAGTTACATTGAAAAGGGCATGTTCCATAGTTTCAGCCTCCTTGAGGCAAATAGGGCAAGCAGCAGTATTTGCACATTTCCTTCTAAGCAAGTTAGCTCTAGTAGGAATGACATTTCTCATAACCCTCCACCAGAAATGCTTGATTTTTGGTGGGAGTTTCGGGTTCCAAATTCTCTTCCATACCCATGTCTGAGAAGGAGCAGAGGATGAAGGTAAGTTCTCCAACCTGGCTGTACATTTTTGCTCTTTTAGTCTCAGAGCAGTGATGTACCCTGATTGGACAGTGTATGTACCTGTGGCAGTCCAAGGCCAAACCCTAGTGTCTTCAACACTTTCTTTGGTTACATAGGTAGCTAGAATTTCCTTTGTTGCTTCCTGGTGGAAGAGATTGTTGACCACTTGCACTTTCCGCTCTTTTGTGTGATCATTTACTAGCTCAGAAACATGCATGTCTTCAGGGGTACCTTGAATTCTGCATAAAGAGTTGAGCCTGATGTCCTTGGGAAGCCACCTATCTTTCAGCAGCTTGATTTTCTTACCATTTCCCAATCTCCACTTTGTGTCTGCCATAATAATGTTTTTGGCTTTATGAAGACTAGCCCAAACAGCGCTACTCCCTCCTTGAAGCTTTGCATCCCAAATTGTACAGTCATGGAAGTAGAGGGCTTTTAAGACTGGCAGCAAGAGAGTGGGGGTTGTGTAATAATCTCCCAAACTGTTTAGCTACAAGAGCTTCATTGAAGCATTGAAGGTCTTTGAAACCCACACCACCCCTGTCTTTAGGCTTGGTAACTTCTTCCCGTCTAACCCAATTCAGTTTGTTGCTGTAAGGGCTATTACTCCACCAAAACTTCCTAGCAGCATCTGAAATTGCCTTGATAAGATACTTATGCACTATGATGGATGAGAAGAGATAGGAAGGGAGGGCTTGTATAACTGCCTTAACCTCTTTGCCGCCTTGGGATAGGAGAAGAATTGTCCGCCTTGCAAGTCTTCTCACATCCAAGTGTTTTGAAGGAGTTCTATTGCTCCAGCTGCTATAGGCGTCCAACCCAATCCCAAGTTTGGGCCTTCATTAGATATTGGGCTGTCTCTTTCATAGATGGCGAGCCTAACGTTTACTAATGGGCCCACTTAGTAAGATTTAAGTGATGGGTTTTCTTAATTGCAATCAGCCCTTCCTACCTTTCAAAAATATGCAATTCACCCCTTCCAACTATTAATTCACACTCTTATAATTTTGGAGCGCGTTAGCACCTGAGAATGATTGAAGCAAAAAAGAACCAAAAAAGCCTACCACATAAGCATATATATCTAAAAGCAAATATGCTCAAGAATAACCCTACAAACCAGCATGGCTAGATGGATTGTGCAGTGGCCATGGTTCATGGGTAAATTTCGGAACTTAATTCCACAAATAAATAGAGAATATAAAAACCCTCACAGTCCGTATAGACTAAGATCTCAGACAGTCCAACCTCTTGTATACTAACAACAAAAAATATCAGAGAAGGTGTCTCCTGACCCAGTTCCATCGTTGTTCACATTACCATTCATTTGTTCTTTTCACACTCAGCTGCAAGTGTACATTATATATTTGTCACATTTGAGACAACTCGAGTAGTTCATATGTAGCTCATCCCTATAGCAGCAATAGAAAATATTCACATCTCTAACATAGAGTTTATCAGGAATTTAGTTTGTACACAAGCTCCCTAACACCAAGAACACTACTTAAAACATGTGCAATAATTTCGGTCATCTAATCTATTTCTCTACCTCATCATCGTTTGGCTCCACTGACTATCCCATAGAAACACTAACATCTTATTCTCATCCTCAACCACACAAAAAGGAAGACGACACAAACTAAATTAATCATTCATACTTCAAATCCCTTCCAAATCATAAAGTGATATTCCTTTCACTCTTCTGTCGTAATGCTCAGTAAGCTCTAAGGTTTTTAGACCATAACACCGTATAAGTGAATTAAAAAATCACCTACAAAATTAGACTAACTCTTAGAAAGAGTATGTATTCGTCTCCCAGATAACCTCGACAGCCCTAGCTTAACAAAAAAGCAACAACCACACAACTCAGAGCAACAATCCTAAGACCTCTAGCATATGAACTAATAGCACTGCTTAACTACTAAAAGGACTTATTCCACTCCCAAATATAGCAACAGTCACAAAATTTGGTTTAGACTTTAGAACGCTGATCAATTGTATACTCTATCTTTGTGTCTTGCATTAAGAAAACCATTAGGCATTTAACATTTCAGTACACAACTCAACATTTACTAATTGATCCGAGACACGCCTACAAGCTCTATGGGGAAAGCGTCCTCAAGCATGCAAATATTACTACACAGTACACTAAAATAACTGCATAATTATGTAAAGTTGTCTTAGCCAGAAACCACAACTTACATACAATTTTAAGTGGTCTCGAACTGTGAAAGACAACCTATAGAAGAAAGAATTGATTAGACATGAAATCCAGGAAATATGGATACAATATTTTTAGAAAAACAAAACCCCGTGGGAAAACAGGATGACCGCACAAAAAGAGTTCTATGAATACTCATCAACATAAGAAATGAATCATAAAGCAGGACCAGCAGTGAAGATTCAAATAGATTTCAAATGATAAAAACATTAGCAGATGTGAGCTATCAAGAAGATGATTAGAAGTTCTATAAAAAAATAATTGATTTGTCAAAAAACATAATTGTATTATAAGCATAATTTCCCTCCAACCACCAGGACTACCAAGAGGAAACCAACAACTATACATATTTCCTCATGTAATGGACAAAGCTTATGAATCATATCCGAACACATCAGTCAACATAACATACAATCTAGAAAACTCCACATGGATCATAGTTTGGAGTTTTGTTTGGAGTGTTTTAGAAGTCAGTGGAATAATCTAGAACATGGCAAAATATTCTATAAGACAATGGAATACTCTAGAATGTGGAAGAAGGTTTAGGAATATTCTAGGGTGTTCTCGGATGTTCTAGAAGCGGTTAGATGATTCTGGAATGTTGTAGAACTATGGGGAATGTCCGAGAGTATGATAGATGTTTCTAGAACGTTCAAGATAGAAAGAGTGTGGAACAATATGATAAAGGAATAAGCTTCTAGAGCTACTATTAATTAGATTATTCAGATCCTTCCATAACTTCTATAGGTGGGGTGCTCATTTGGAACAAACAACCAATCTCCCAAATCTTTCAAGCTCTCTCATGTATTCTATTGAATAGTAATAGAAGTAGGACCTCGACCTGCCTACTCAGGTCTTGTATGAATATGCAAGAAGGGGTGCTCCTAGGTGTGTGTAGGGGTTGTGTTTATTCGCGATAATGGATTCCTCGTCCATTTTGGGGGGTGTGGACGCACTTGCGCGAATTCGGGTAACGGCTACAAGGGAGAAATCGAAAGGAAACTGTATCCGAACAGGGATGGACGTAAACTCGTAAGCTACCGGGGTAGGGATAATCGTCCAGGTCTTATTGTGAAAGAAAAAAGCCACCCGCCACTGCAGGCGGTTGCTTCCGCTGTCGTCGCCAGGGAGCTCTTGGTGAGGAGACCTTAGGAGAAGTTTCTAAAACAAACGGGAGGGAAGTTCTCTTCCCATACATCACTCTTATATTCTGAAGTGTTCCATTTTCTTAGCATCTCTCTAAAGGTGTTAAGGGCTTACTAGAGATTCAAGGGCGTTATAATGACCGAGTGCCACACGGGTTGTGGCGGGATTGAGATCCCAGCCTGTGACGCATGGAATACAAGGATGTAATTCATTCGAAAATATTAAATACCTAGCACTTGTCCGCTAACAAAAAATTTAAACCCAGAAATCATCAAAATACCACACAAAATACCAAACTCAAACTTCAAGATTTTGTAAAGTAGGAAGCATAGAAAAGAAACCACAGATCACCCCCTTCATCAGCATCAACATTCTCACCAGCCATGTCAATTCCAAATTCTATCAAAGAAGCTATGATTATGTTCTTGGCAGTGTCATTACCTGAAAATATGTGGAGAATTTGAAGAGGCCTTCTCACAAGTTGTTTTTCCTGAGATAAGCCAGATCATCCTTGTCCGACTCTTTAGATAAAGTGATGATGGGAGGGATTAATTTCTTCAGCTCATGGACCTCATTTTTCAAACATAGCTCAGATTCTTCAAGCTGCTGTAAGTTCGCCATCGCAGTGGGTCTTTCGTCCCCAGCAATCTTCAAATTTTCATGGAGTCCCCTGGCTTTACTGTTGGCTTCTTTCAGATCCAAAGCTAACCTGCTAATCTCTTCACAGGCTGACTCCATTTCAGCTGTGATTCGCTCGGTATTTGACGTACTTGACTGCAATATGGATAGAAGAATCGAGATGTTGCGATTGGCGGCTCTAGTAGCTTCAATCTCAATCTTCCGAGCAGTCTCGAGCTCAGAGAGGATCATATAGCTATGAACCTGTGACTGCACCACGTTTGACTCGAGGTTCGCAGCCGACTCCAACCGCAAGAGAGGATGCCGGAGGAGGAACGGAGGCGCGTGCGGTGGCAGCGGCTCTTAGGGCACTAAATCCCTCCAGAATGTCGTGGACACATTGGACGCGATGAGTTCGGCCATTACAGGGAGTTGTCTCGCGGGAGGAGATAATTTTTGACAGGAATTGAAGAGTTGCAGATAAGGAAGAACACACATGAATACTTTTTATGAATGCAAAAGTGATTGTGCTCCATTTCCGATGGATTCCATATTTTTTTCTTCACATTTTTAATTTCCCTTTGTCTGTGTTGTTCTCGGTTGGTAGTGGCCTAACTGCCCATGGATGTGAGACAGGGTAAAGATGAAGGAGTACGAGGTACCCTATTTCATAGTGCTTTATGAGAGAGAGAGAAATGGTTTAATGACTTGGTGTGATTTATTGCTAGAGTACATAACAGTTTCTCGAAAGGAAGACAAGTGAGGCGAAGGGAGTATATGCTAACCCCTCTGGGAGTGCATTGTTCCACCTCGCATGTGGTAGGGTGTGAAGTTTCACTCACGAAACTTTTCAATTACTACCAGGCAAGGAAATGAATAGGTAGGAGGAAACTGTGTTTTTTATTTTGATTACATCGCATATTACCTTTTGTTATTTTATCCTTCCTTTAGCGACTAACATTCCTGCTATCTGCTATCATAGCTTCAGTTACAAATGGTGTAATAGAAGAACTGGGGGTTGTAGTTTTTCCTTGATATCCGTGGATGCTGATTTTTGAGGAATATAGAGAATGCATTTGACAAAACCAAAGTGCATTCCTTCCATGTAGGACTTCTTCTTGGTACTCAGGGAGACACCTTCAGTTGTTTTTGTTTCGTAGTCTAGAAAACTACTCTACTATGCAAAATATTGTTTCTTCCTTGTTACAACACATGTTCATTTGTCTCAAATCTTGGTAGTTAGAGGAGTAAAAGAAAACTTTTAATCCTAGGGGATGCCAAAGTTAAATATTAGTGTGGGTGTCGATCGCTTAATATTTGTAACAGCCAGAACACAAAGCCCTCTAAAAATGCAATGAAGTAAGAATTAGGGGTTAATTTTGCAGAATTATTGAATTTGTCCAATATTTTTAGCTGAGGTTTGACGAGCCTGCCATCGATAGTCTTGGATGTTTCCGCTAAGTTGGTTATTATCTTATTTCCCATGTTGTTCTAGGCACGTGTTGTTGTTTCAACATCATTTGATAAATTCAAGTTGATGGATCTGTTGTTACTGCCTGCAGTTTTGGTCTGGTTGTGGTTATTATCCAGTAGTGGAAGCCAGACATAAGTGTTATTTTACCCTAAAAAATCATCCTTGGTTTCACGATAAAAATTTAGGTTGCTATTGGTTGTCGTCATTCATCACATGTGATGACTAGTTAGTTTGTTTTCTGCTGCTACTACCTTCACGTGGCCCTTGTTTTAGTTTATGTTGGTGGGTTTGTATTGTAGCTACAAAGATAAGCAGATATATTCGTGCAAGGCTTCACTAGAGCATTGTTGGCTGAACTGTTTAAGGTTTCATCAACCTGGATTAGAATTTGGTATTTGTTCACAACCATTACATACAAATCAAGCGATCGCAACCAACTTGAATGTCTAATTTGGGTCACAACAGGTTTGAAGACTTGTACGATTCTGAAATATTGTGTGTCAACAGCTCAGAGACGATTTGGTGATTCATCTGTCCCTCATTCCAACCATTTTTTCATCTTCTTCTAATTGTAGAAGTGACCGGGTTGGGGGTTCACGTCTCTGTGAACAATCTTTTGATATCAGCAGCCTAAATCCCTAAATTCAACAAATATGTTGAATGTGCCCATGTTCGATGCTATCAGCAACTTGTAGTTGTAGCTCATGGGAGAGTCGACACTTGCAAATGCCGTTAGTAACTGTATTGTAAAATGTATGTAGCCTTCCATCTTATTGAGCGAGCACCCATATCACCTTAATCTGCCTCATTCATTTCCTCATTCAAAGAATGAATTCACAAGTGTTGCCTGGGTAAAGGTACCTTAGTCGCCAACTCCAATGGCAGTGGATAACAGAAGAAAAACATAACTGTAGGTGACCAGGCCGTTAATAGTGACAACACAAGTTCGTTGTGTTGTTACTGCAAAAGAGCCTTAGATTGTGTGATTCCAATGAGAAATTCAGAAAGGTGTTTGAGAAATTCAATTATGTGGGATCTATAAAAGAGACAACAAACAAAAATTCCACATCCATGTTTTTGCAGCAGATGCCGACTTAAACAACAATGACGATTCTGACCATGGATACTAAAATGACAAAGGAGGTCTCTAAAAAAAACTTGTGCGAAAGAAGATGAAGATGTACTACTAACTGAAGTAGATATGTGCAAGGCCTGTTGTTGTGAGATTCGAGATATAACTGCACTTGATTCAAATTTATTAGTGTTTCTGAAACCTTAAAAGGGTTTTAGTGCCCAGACATTGGTCTCAGAGAGGAAGATAACTCATGCATGCGTGGTATTGATTAGAAGCAGTCATTCCAACATCCATATTTCATACCTGCCACCATGGTCGAGAAAATGAGTATTGATAGAGAGAATTGTTAAAAAACGAGTGGCGAATGGCGAACAAGAAGAGTGATGAAACGAAGAAGATAACACAATGATTTAACGTGGTTCACTAGTTTTAAGACTAGCTACGTCCACGACCAAACAAACCCAATTTATTAATGAGAAATCTACTATAATCAATCATAATACCACACACATGTGAATAGCCACGGCGTACCTCCATGTATAGGCCTAAACTACTGACTTGTGCCCAAAGTAACGCTTAAAAGTTACCAAAACTGAAAATGAAACAACCCAAAAAAATCTACCCAGCCAAAATAGGCCGCACAACCTAGTACAGTAGGTCACACGACTTACTCCTGAACCAATGTGCCGCAATTTCTTTCCCTTGCCTTCTTGTTCGTTTTTTTGCCAATTCCAATCTAGGGTTTGGATCACCAATTTGTAACAAGAATAGCAATTAGTAATAAGTTCAAACAGAAGCATACATGACGATCACAATCACAATTTTTTTCATATATCAAACTAAGTCGACAAAACTAACAGACGACACATGGTGAGCCGATCACCATCACAAATGAAAAGAGTTCGAGGCGGAGAAGTTAATAAGGGAGATGCAGCATGAAGTAATTTTATCACACACGCAGAAAGAATCTCCTACCCCTTGGCTGATCAATATTTAGAGATACGGTGCCGCCACGATTTCTTATCCACACTTGGAAGATTCGTGGGTTGAATGCCCATTTATATTTACGCATGTTATCATCCTGGATGCCATACCCCTCCATTTCCAAGCTTTGTGTTCCTGACCGGAGAGCCCAAGAGGGTGGTGCTAAAAGAGTTGGTGAAATTGTAAGCATAACATCCTTATCTAACATTACTATTAAACATACATAAGTCTTTATATCTAACAAGCGTCATTAAAAACTACTACATTATAGTTAGACTAGCGTGATGTCGTCACTCTATGTGATTCTCGTACCCATCTTCCACATAGCCACCGGCTCCTAGACCTGCAGTGGGAATGAAAACAAGAACCGCAGCTTTTGAAAGTTAGCAATGAAATACCAACTGAGCAACACCCAAGCTTGTAAACAGATAAGGAAACATGTAAAATTTCTAAAACAATCATAAAGAAAAAGGGATCACAATCGAAATTATAATCTTGAGAAATAAAGTATGAACACTTGCAACATAAGAAATTTTTATCTTTTATCTTGCTTCTCAAACTTCATTTTTATCTCAAACAGGGAATATTGTTCCCAAACTATCCCCCACTTTCTTTCATGATTAAATATCATTTTCTCACATAAATCATACTATTAACTTGTAGTTACGAGGAAGATCTATCCTATCACTAGCAGCCATGACCATAAGTATCGACACCACCTAAGACTCCTCGCCGCCAGAGGTGTAAGAACATGGGGCGACCCAACAGGTTGCGACCGGGTTAAAATAATACGGGTCGAGTGACCGAAGCCAACACGACCAATCTATCAATAATAGCCCGATGCCCGTACAATTATTTCCACTTTGTATTATTTACGGTTTATTACTCTCGTGTGACATTCTCAAAACATCTATGTTAAAACATAATCAAGTGTCAAATAAAACAGGCACATCATAAAAAAAATTGAGACAAATAATAATATTATGTTTGGACACGAAAGAAGTTAGGCACGCAACACTTGGCATGTTTACTCACCTTGATCCGTTAGCAACCATCACGTAAAAGCTCGTATGTGGACCGCACCTACAGCCTCGTCATCTAAAAATTATCTTTCATAAATCAACACAAGTCCAACTATTTGAGTATATGATATAAATTCGCGAGATTATTACTTGATCTCTAAATCAACATGTTCCTCCCATAAACAATGATATTCCTAGCTATAATTAGCGAAACTCAAGTTTTATAAAGAACACTTTAAAATATTGAGTAAGAAAACATATTTATAAACTCTTGTAACCCGTTTTTCTTTAAATCACTATTAAATCTATTTATTATGTCTAAAATAGACGATTTGTTTAGAGAAATTGTCTTAGTAAAAGAGACTTGTAAATTTTAGTGAAGAAAATGGGTAAACATATGTCAACTTATATCTCTAGAAATTAAAAGAGAGAGATAGTTCTAAAGTATAAATATTTTTGACAAGTAAAAGTGTTGAGTTTCTAGGAAAAACTACTTCTAAGTATTCTACACTATGAAACGATGTTTTTAAAGTAGCAAGTTTCATTTTACAAGTACTTGAACAAAACTGAAATGAGAGTTAAGTGTTTAAACACAATATTCATTTAGTTTTTAATAAAAAATTACTAGTTTAATTTTTAATTAGCTTTTCCAAAATATTTCAATAACCGAATTACTTCTCTGAAATGAGAACGAAAATTAGTATTTTCAGAAAATATTTTTGATTCAAAATAACATTTTTATTTTCGCGTAAAATATAATGTTTTGGTAAAAGACATGTAAATTCCCCTTAGTTATGCTTAAAGACATCATGTACCCCAGAAGCTCACAAAATAGTTTTAATAGGAGACAATAATCCCCCTAACAGATTCTTTAAATACCAACACCCCCCTACAATACACCCAGTATATGTACAAGACATTTTAATCCGCTTCACAACAACTACTAATTTGATCAATCTAAACATGGATTCAAGCATGCAAGACATGATTTGGACTATTGTAATCAACTCACAACTTGATTTTGGAGCATCGACTAAAAAATAGCAAGAAATTGTCCAGGTCAAGGTTGAGTCTCCTGCCGATGGCCACAGTGGTAGTTTCAACTCCGGCGACTTCTATGTCCAGCTCGGCTTTCTTCTGGCTCCGTCGGACCCCCAGGAGTGGACTGGAACCTGATGTAGGGTTTTGATAACGGATACGCATTGAAACAAACAATAATTAATCCGTTCAAGACCCTCCAAGGATCACAGGAAGAGACATCATAACGACAGTGAAGGTTTGAGTTTCAAAATACCTTTTGGTTCTCCTGTGATGACTTCACTCGTGAAATAGTATTCACGTCTCTATGACTAGTCCACTCGTAGGGTTGAATCCGGATCCTCCAACACCTTGTGCTAGCTAGGGATGAAGGAAGAAGAAGATCACACAATGAACATAAAGGGGGTCGTGTGCCTCCTTGAGGCCGACAACAGTGAGAGGGGCGGACCAGGGGGGTCAGTTAAGCCCTTCCTTGTCTTGCTCTCTCCTTACTTTTTCTCTCCTACTCAAAGTATGTTATGAGCATTAGTTAAGAAAATAAGCTAGGAGTGTCCCTTATATAGTCCAACAACTCCTTGTTAACTTCATATGAGCCCCTCTCCTAATCATGTCCATACACGAACTAGTCCAACTTGCAATTTAGTCCTACTAAGTTTGCAAGTAGTTGCGTATTGATCCTTCTAATTAATTAATCATAAAAAATTTCTTCCCAAGTCCGGTCTAATCCATAGGGACTGTGACCCCATAGGTTTCTATTTAGTTGGTAGTAACAATTTACTAACATGGAGCAACCTCTTAGAAGAAATCCATGCCACCCAACCAAAAGAAATAGTCATTCCACAAACCTTGTGCAAGTATTGTCTCATCCCTTTGTCTCTATAGCCGGATTGGACAGGAGACATACAAGTCACACTCGTTTATCCAATCCATAGTTTCTCGATCATGGGAATAGTCTTATCCATGCATATAACATCAATATCCTATTTTAATTTATCCGAGTCTGGCCAGACATTCTATAAGCACCATCCTTGAGTGGCCGCGTATATTTTCTCCCGTTATGTGGGAAGGACAAATTCTATCTACATCACTACCATCTCTAAGCTTGCTTCCTATTGTATCCGATACGGACCTTTATTGCTACCCAGTTACGGTGTAGTTTTTGACGCTATCAAAATACAATACTCCACAACTAGAGGGTCTAGTGACTTCAAGTCTAAGGATGAAAATACCGTTGTCACTACGAGAAGTGCTTGTGACTTTACATAACTTGTATATAGCCTTCTCATAAGTGGGCCAGTCCAGTATGCCATTACCCCTAATGCATACCCATGTGTTGGATCGTGATATCTCCATATCAATCCAACCACATACTAGTCTATTGTTGATTGTCTTGTTCATCAATATAATATACTAGGGATATTTAAGATAAACAAACACATTTGTAATCTTAGGACTTCATTATATTAAATATCTCCATAAATAATACAATGATATTCTAGCCAAAGTATTGTTCATACTAAAAGAGATTTCCTCTAGGACATCTATTCCAACAATCTCCCACTTGCCCTAGAGCCAATATGGTGCATCTCGTATGCCAATAGATCTAGTGTGCCGTTCATGATTGCGCTGAACAAGAGGCCTCGTAAGTGGATCTGACAGATTCTCATCTGTAGAAATCTTGCATATCTTCACATCTCCTCTATCGATAATATCTCGAATACGATGGAACTTTCAAAGTACATGTTTGGATTTCTGGTGTGACTTGGGTTCCTTCGATTGTGCGATCGCTCCAGCGTTGTCACAATACAACTCTACTGGATCCATAATACTAGGAACCACACCAATCTCAGTGATGAACTTCCTAATCCAAAGAGCCTCCTTTGCTACGCCAATTCGCAGCAATTTACTCAGCCTCAGTTGTAGAATCAGCTATCGTCTCTAGCTTGGAACTCTTCCAGCTCACCGCTGCTCCATTCAGGCAAAACAAAAATCCCGAATGCGATCTGAGATCATCTATGTCGGTTTGGAAGCTTGTATCCGTGTAACCCCTTACACATAACTCTTCCTCCCCTCCATAAATTAAGAATGCATCCTTAGTTCTTCTCAAGTACTTGAGGATGTGCTTGACCGCTATCCAGTGACTCTCACCCGGATTTGACTGATATCTGCTTGTCATACTCAACGCTTATGACACATCTGGTCTAGTACATAACACGGTGTACATGATGGATCCTATGGCCGAGGCATACGGAATCCTACTCATGCGTGCCTTCTCTATATCATTGGAAGGACAATCATCCTTCGAAAGGGTGATCCCATGCGACATGGGCAAGAGTCCCTTCTTGGAATCTTGCATGTTGAACCGATTCAACACCTTCTCTATATATGTACTTTGACTTAGGCTTAGTAGCTTCCTCGATCTATCTCTATAGATCTTGATACCAAATATGTAAGATGCATCTCCTATGTCTTTCATTGAGAAACACTTTCCTAGCCAATCTTTAACAGACTGCAAATTAGGAATATCGTTTCCAATGAGTAGTATGGCATCTACATACAGGACCAGAAAAGAAATAGAGCTCCCACTAACCTTCTTGTAGAAACAAGACTCATCTTCGTTCTTGATGAAGTCAAACTCTTTTACTGCTTCATCAAAACATCGATTCCAACTCCTATAAGCTTTCTTTAATCCATAAATGGATCGTTGTAGCTTACATAATTTATTTGCCTGCTCTGGATCCACACAACCCTCAGGTTGTTTCATGTACACATCCTCGAGGAGGTTTCCATACAGAAATGCTGTTTTGACATCCATCTGCCAAATCTCATAGTCATAGTAAGCTGCAATAGCAAGTAAGATTTGAATGGATTTGGTCATTATGACTGGTGAAAAAGTTTCATCATAGTCAATACCATGAATCTGTCTGAACCCTTTTGTCACCAATAGGCCCTTTTTGGTAATCAAATTACCTTCCATGTCGTTCTTTTTCTTGAAAACCCACTTGCACCCTATGGGCCGCGCCCCTTGGGGTGGTGCCACCAAATTCCATACTTTGTTGGCATACATGGATTCCATCTCGGATCTCATGGCCAGAAGCCACTTCTGAAGTTCGGCCCTTCCATGGCCTCTCCATCGGTAGTAGGCTCATCATCTATGAGCAACGCATCACCAGACTCAGTCACGATAAGTCCATACCTCTCTGGCTCATGGCGCACTCTACTCGACCTACGAATTTCTTGTATCACTTGAACAGGCTGCTCCACAACCTCTTGTGGCTCCTGTTTATGTTCCATAGTATGATTAATGCTTTGTGGTTCTTGAACCTCTTCAAGTACTACAATCCTAATACTTGCTTCTTTAGAGACAAACTATCTTTATAGAAATACGCCAACACGAGAAACAAACACTTTGTTCTCGGTTAGATTGTAGAAATAATAACCCTTAGTTTCCTTCGGGTATCCCACAAACTTGCATTTATCCGAATTAGGCCCTAGCATGTCTGGTTGTAAACGTTTTACGTAGGCATCGCAGCCCCAAATCTTCATGAACGACACTCTGGGACGCCTCCCACTCCACATCTCATATGGAGTCTTCATCACCGATTTAGATGGAACGCTATTAATGGTGAAAGCTGCACACAATAGAGTGTAGCCACAAAAGGATAATGGAAGATCATTTTGACACATCATAGATCAAACCATGTCCAACAGTGTTCGATTTCTCCTCTCAGAAACGCCATTCCATTGTGGCATTCCGGGTGGAGTGAGTTGGGATACTATCTCACACTCTCTAAGATAGTCGTCAAACTCTTGGCTCAAGTATTCACCTCCATGATCCGATCGCAGAGCCTTGATACTTTTGCAAATTTTATTCTCTACTTCATTCTTGAATTCTTTGAACCTTTCAAAGGATTCGAATTTGTCCTTCATAAGGTATACAAATCTGTATCTACTGAAATCATCAGTGAACGTAATGAAGTGTACATAACCACCCCTGGCAGGCATGGAAAATGGTCCACATACATCAGTATGTATGAGTGTCAATTGCTCACTAGTCCTCTCATCTTTCTTATTGAAAGGGGAATTTGTCATTTTTCCCAATAAACAAGCCTCACATGTCTCATATGATTCAAAATCAAATGAGTCTATCCATACTTATGGAGTCTAGATACACGTTTCCGTTTATATGGCCTATACAACAGTTCCATAAGTAAGCAGGATTTAAATCATTCATTTTACTTAGATCACGGATATATAATCCCTTAAATAATTGCGCACTACAATAGTGAATACTATCAAAATAACTGGAGCAACAATTTTCCTTTATTAATAGTAAAACTTTCCTTGTCCAAACAAGAAATAGAAATAATGTTTATGCTCATAGCAGGCACAAAATACAATTATTTAATATTAAATCTAGTCCTGAAGGCAGAGGTAGCTCATACAAGCCCACGGTCAATGCAGCAACATTTGCTCCATTCCAACGTGCATGTCTATATCCCATTTGGCCAATCTTCTAATTCTCTTTAGATCCTGCAAATTTCGACAAATTTGAGATCCACATCCAGTATCCGATACCCAAGATGAAGAGACAGTTAAATTGACGTCTATAACAAAACTACCTGGTGGTGGTGGAATCACTATTCCAAGCCTTTTATCCTCCAGATAATTTTGGAAGTTCCTCTTCAGATGTCCAGGCTCAACACACTAGTGACAGTCACCCTTAGTCAAGCCCTTGGCAACGCCACCAACAGGCTTAAGGGAAACTTCCTTGGATTTGGCAACTGCCTTGCCTTTCCTTTTAGAGGTAGAAGCAAACCTTTTGCCTTTCCCTTTCTGCACCATCATTATGGCCTTGCCCTTTCCCTTGTTGACGCTTTGTTTAGCTTTCCTCAACATATTTAGTAATTCTGGAAGAGGTTTCACGATCTCATTCATGTTATAGTTCATGATGAACTGTCCATAACTCTCAGGCAACGATTGCAGAATGACATCAGTGGCTAGCTCATCGCTAACGGAAACCCTAGGCGTGCGAGATTCTGTAAGCACCCGATCATACGTAGCACATGAGGTCCCACATGGTTTTCCTCCGACAAATGACATTTGAACAATGCCTTGGAAACTTCATACCTCTCAACCCTCGCCTGCTCTTAGAAGAGCTGCTTCAAGTGTTCGATCATATCGAACACACTCATGTTATTGTGTTGCTTCAGAAGTTCAGAGCTCATGGTGCAAAGCATAAGGCATGTCGCATCATTAGCGTCATCAACAATCTTCTGATGCGCATATATGGCTGCGGCATAATTATTTTCTGGACCCTCAGAAACTTCCTCCTCCAGAGTGTACAGTTTCTTCTCTTGCTTGAGAACGATTATCAAGTTCCAGTACCAATCTGGATAGTTGGTTCCAGAAAGTTTGTCCTTCTTAAGAACAGCTCGTAGGGAATGTGATGAACTCGATGAGTTGTTTGCCATTGTAATTCTATAAAATGATAAATATACAAGTTTTAGTATTTGTGAACAAATGACAATATTTAATAATGGCTAGACTATTAAACATAGCTCCCACTATTTTCCACGGATTATTAACTCTCAATATTAATGCGAAAAATATCATTATATTTTCTAGTGGGCCAAGATCCATATTTCACTTCTTTTTTAGCTTGCTTTGGCAAGTCACCCAAAAATTAGTTATGTAGGTAGGAACAATTCCAATTGCATACCTATATAACTCTTGGTTTGATTGGGAAAATAACTCCTTATTTATCCATCACATGGATAATCCCAATTGGTTGCCTCTAGGATTTTAATCTTGTTAAAATTACCCAGTTGCGTCCAACCTCTTACTCAAACGATTGCACATTACTTTCTTGTGCCATCGCACCATATCATGATGAGTTTGAGTAACGAGAAGCCAAAACGCAATATTTAAATTTGAGGGATTTTTCTTTCCATTTTAATTGTTTTTTTATCCACATCAACTGATCTACTTATTTGGGTTGCGCAATCCCAAAATAAAAGATCCGGGTTGTTAATTATCTTATTATCAATTTTGCATGCATCAACCATACACCAACAATAAATAATAAGACAATAAAATAAACAACCACAAAAGAAAAATAACGTGATGTGGATATGACCTCTAGACTAAGATATTCTCACGCCAATGAGAATATCTATGAATCCTAAAATAGCAAGCTCATCTCCATGTGCCTCCATCTTCCATTCTATGCTCCATAGCCTTGTGGATGTCGCCATACTCCTTGGCATGTTTGAATGCTCCATAGCTTTGTGCTTCTTTGGGCTTCTTCTCCATGTCTTGACTATCATCTACTCTATCTAATACTAGCTAGCATTTATACTAAATAGAGAGATCTCACAAGTTGAGAAGAAGACCGGCTCGCATGTCGTAAATCCTTATTAATTATTACATTAATTTGATCAGCTCGCAGGCCGTAAACCAAACCACAAAATTTAAACAATCACAACATCCACACCTAAGGCCATATCCAATCACCATGCGAATAGCACATAAACAGTTAAAATCCAATTTTAACGCGCTTGGTCAATTTTAGTAGATTTTGGACGTACTAGGGTCAAAACGGTCCAAGAGGCCCACCATCATCATGGCCGAACCACCAAAGGACCGCCACAAGGGCCTTGGGCCCGCCGGCCCCTAGCTCACACGGCTAGGCCGTGCGCTAGGGTGTCTGGCGCCCTTGGTCGTGGCTTACTTGGCAGCAAGGAAGAGAGGGGAAGTCCCCTAGGGGGGCGAACCTCTTATGGAGTTGTTTCCAAAACAACTCCTTGCCTTGTTGCCCAAGTTTAGTTGTTTCCAAGTTTGAAAAACACATTTTTCCAACTTGTGCCCAAACCCTTGTTCTCTGGATCCAAAATATCACATCATATGTGATCTAAATTCAGTAATCCTTACATCCCATCTAATATTAGATCATATTTGACTTGAATCATATTCAATTTTCATCTAATATGCTTAATTTGTCCGTTTTACGCGATAAACAACAATTAAAGTGTAAAACAACAAAAATCGTAACACATAAACTACGTTATGCACTACGACATGTGGCTTTGATACCGCTGTAGGGTTTTGATAACGGATGCGCAGGGCAATAAACAATAATTAATCCATTTAAGACCCTCCAAGGATCACAGGAAGAGACATCATAACAATAGTGAAGGTTTGAGTATCAATATATTTTGGTTCTCCTGTGATGACTTGACTCGTGAAATAGTATTCACGTCTCTATGGCTAGTCCACTCCTAGGATTAAATCCAGATCCTCCAATACCTTGTGCTAGCTAGGAATGAAGGAAGAATAAGAAGAAGATCACACAACGAACACAAAGTGTAACACCCCGAATTTGTATCAGGGGTAAATTAGTAAATTGGTACACAATATACGGTTATGAGTTTCTAGAAATTTGTTCGGGTAATTTTTAGATTTAATAATTTAATTTGGTAGATTCGTATATGATTTTTATATCATAAGTTAAACTTATTTATAATTAGTTTAATTAAAATAAACTTAAATATTATATCTAAATAATACCTTATAACCCTATTTTTGGTGCTACAAAAGTATGTTATAGTTTTCACCTACCTGTTATACTACCCACGACATCCAATAATTTTCACCTACGTAAGTGTGCACACAAAGCACCATATAAGTTTTGTGTAAACTCCCTATTGGCCAATTGACCAAGACTGTGCACCCATTGGCCATTTGACTTGACCAATTGACCAAGACATAAGCTATTTGGACCTAGCCTATGAGTTGGCACCAGCATTTAATCCCCTTCCCCTTTCTTCCACAATGGAGTACTGAAGAACACAACACACCTTCACCAACACCACCACACCACCAGAAGAGCACCGCCACCACCATCACCACGTCCTCTCTCACTCTCTACCCCCTATCTCTCTCTGTCCCCGGCCTCTCTCTCCCTTCCTCTCTCTGTTTTGTCCGACGAATAACGACAATAGTAGCGGATAGTGAAGCCTCTACCTCCTCCGGTGAAAAACCACGACCACCACTCCCCTGATCTCAATCTCTGGTGTCTCTCTCTCCATCTCTCTGGTCACCTGAAACGAAGAAGAAGCAGGAGCAACAGTGGCTGGAGCCGCCGCCGCCGCCACCAGACCCGACGAAGCAAACTCGACGGGGAAATCTGCCATTTCTCCACCTGTATCAGTGACTCCCCCACGACCATAGAGGTCCGACCAAGCTCAGGGAGCTCTAAATCCGGCGACCCATCCACCGGAGTGCCATGATTTCCGGCGAGAAGCTCAACCCGAAACACAAACTCGATTCTCTATCATTCGGTATCCAATTTCGATAAATTTTGGCACTAATCGCATATTCACGACTTGCATTTGAGTTTTATATCCTTGAAATGGAATGGGTATCAAATAATAATCAGATTGTGGATTGGGTTGTTAATTTTTGAAGAAGATGATGAAAGGGGGTAACTTTTAGCTTAAAGATAAACTTGGGGGTATAAAATGTTAAAACTGAAACTTTAGGGGGAGACCCCTGCTTTTTACTTAAACATTATTACTTATATAATTACATTTTTGTTAACTAATTTATATTATATTTAAGGTTAACTAATTAACTATTTCAAATACATAGATAAAAATAAAATGTCGGTAATGAAAGTAAGCTAATACAAGTCCTTTTATACGTGAAAAAATAATACGGATTTAGTTACCAAATACCACTTTGGTTTACTTGAATAAATAATGAGTTTCATATAATCACAGAAATGGGTATTTATATAAAATAAAATAATTAATTTACTATTAAAACAAAATAGGTTGGTTGGACGTGTATTGATTAGGAGGTATAAATTTGTAGGCGATGAGTCATAAACGGGGGACTACATCTAGGCATGACGGCTATTTCGAGCTTTTTGACGTTTCTATTTGAGGTAAGTTAATATGCCTAGCGTTGTGTGCCTCTCATTCCTTCGTGTATCGCGTTCTTTACTTGTGAAATATTACCATACTTGATTTATTTGTATTCTTTACTTGCTTTTGGAAATACTCTACCTTGGAAGTATCGCATGAAAAATGATAATCCAAATCCAAAATAAGAATCCGAAAGGCGAACATCTAAATTCTATTGTGAAATTGAAAAGTACTGTTCGAAACACGGCTACCACATTAGGCCCTGATTACCATGTTTGTAAGGTCACAGGTTTCATGGACTTGAAATACTTAGGTATTTCAATCAAGGCCTTGAACCAGTTTTCAAAGCCTTGAATCAGGTTTCACAGGCTTGAAATAGCAGAGGCCTTGAACCAGGATTCAAAGCCTTGAAACTGTCTGAACTGCATGCATGTTCTGAGGGGGAGTTTCTGTAAACCCTTTTGATTTAATTATGTCCCTCACCCCTGTACTTGATGTGTTATTATTTGATGATGAAAGACAAAGTGTTTTGATATATCTAACATGTTCTAATCTATCAGTTTGACTCAGTTTTGCAGGGAAATTTTATTTCTTAAATGTGCAGGATTTGTTTCCTTATCTGAATTTTGCAGGAAGGAAATACTTAATGAAGATGATCTTGTGATCAATTAGAGACTCATGACAGCTTCTCAGCCTGTCTAAAGACAATATCACAACAATATCTCTGAAGATTTTGATCAACTATCCGTTGGATAAGGCTGTTAAGAGAGTCAAAGTTTGTTGCTACAAAATAGGAAGTTGTTGCAGAAAATCTGGGAAGATTGCGGAGATTCAAATAGTATAAATGGAGCTCATTTTGAAGCAACAAGAAGACAACACTCAACAGGCAAAAAGAGAGACACAACTCTGGATTGACAAGCATCAAAGAAGATCATCATTCTTACAATCCAACTCACATAAATTCACTCATTCTTTACTGCAGTTCTACACTCTAGTGTTCTTCTGTATTCTGCTTTATTGGTATATCATTTCTGTAATACTTCTATATTTAATTCTCAAGAATTTTTGAAGGTGAACAATAGAGAATTCTTAGTTAATCAGTTAGCTAGAGTAAGTACTAGATAGGTTAGAGAGAACCACAAGCTGTAACAGAGTAAGGAAATTCTCTGTGCTTGAGATCTAGGGCTTATCTTTTGATTAATAATAATTGAGTTGAAAATCCTGCAGGGAGAAGATCCCTGAGGTAGAGACGTAGGTCCAAGTAGACTGAACTCTATAAATCCTGTGTCTCTTGCATTTACAGTTTCAGTTACATACTTAGTTCTGCTGCATTCAAACTTGTCTGTTTTCAAGGGTTTGAAACTCTTTTCAAGGCCTTGAAAAAGACTTGTCTGTCTCATTTTAAACTCTATCTCATTCCAAAGGCTTGAATTTGTGTTCAAGGCCTTGAACTCCATTGCTCTTAAACTAAAACTCTCTTTCTCCATAAGTTTTGCAAAAAATTGGCATACTCTATTCAACCCCCCCCCCCTCTAGAGTATCTGTGCTGCATATCCATCTGCATACTCCCCTTTCAATGTTCACGGGCCATGATTCTCAAAAGTACAAGTACCACTCACATATTGGTTACAAAAGTTAATCTTATATCAAATGTTATGAAAATGTGCCACATCGGCTTCACTTGGAGCTCCCGATTTACATCTTGTAAGATTGTACGAAGCAAAAGTCGTAACGACGTAAAATGGAAGTTTTTGTGCATGGGTTTGTGCCATATCCCTCATACAATACTTTTTAGACATATTGTGATTGGGTATTATATGCTTATGAGGCGCTATGATGCGAACCTCCTGTGATTGAGTTATGGTTATGGCTATGCTTTTGCACATATGAGATAGTGGTTGTGGATTGGATATGGTCACGCCCCGTACCAACTAGTTGGTAAAATGAACTCCTGGACTCGATTATCTCACCATTGAGAAAAGAGAATGCTATCTTTATGAGATCCAAAGCGATGAGTTGTGGAAATATTGCGAAGTAAATTTTGACAGTGATTCCCCAAGATGGACCACATCTTTGGGTCGGAGATATGAAATTTGAAATCGTCATGAAATTTGTCTAAGGAAACAACACAAATGTTATCCCAACATATATATATATATATATATATACATATATATATATATATATATTAGCAAACTCTTTATTGATGTCACATGCCTCATAATTTGTTTACTTGCTATGGGTGTTAGCTTACTCAGCCGTTTGCCGATCATTTCCTTCGAAACTGTTTCGGCTTGTGCCATTTCAAAACTTCATGTATATATTCCAAGGTGGGGAACGTTCACGACGCCGCTGGCTAGGATACTATGCTGCTCAGAACTTCAACTAGTAATTTTCATTGTAAATTAATGTATTTGTATCTTTCAGACAATGTAACTAGCTTACTCTGAATGTATAATAACTATATTTGGATATTCGATGGTTGTACTAACTGTGAACCGACAAAAAATTTGGATCCACTAAAACATAGCTTTTGCTCCACTATTGAGGGCAAGAAAACAAAGATAGTCATAAAATATGAGAAGCTGGGATTTTTTTTGCTACAAGTGCGGACGTATAGGGCATGACTACAGTGTCTGTAGCTTTCGAATTGAATGTGAAGGTGGCGGGCTGCAGTATGGACCAGGGATGAGAGGAATGCCGATAAAAGTAATGTTCAAAGACGAAATCCCTAGTTGGCTACAAGATAAGAAAAATGAGGAGTTTATTCGGCGATGGGGTGTTCGATTCCTGGTCCTTTAGAAAGATTCGGAGGATTCCCAGAAAGTTTCATCGCAACCTTCATCTATTTCACCAGATTCTGGGTTACAGAGAACGGCAGCTTCACAAAAGGGGGCGCGTTTCACGGATGCTCGGGGAGCGCGTGAGAAAATAGCTGACGAAAACGCGACGGCATGTACAATGTATCATGATAAGGACAGATGTGAAGGTAACAGTGGACCAATGGCAGATACGGAAAGGGAGGTACGGTCAAGCCCGCTAGCTGGGAAAGGAGCAAATGGGTTTACATGAGAAAAATCAAAAATAGGACCTGGACGAGGACGTTGGGATTCTTCTAGAAAAGGTAAAACCTTCTTATCTTCTTCGTAAAGCCAGATGCGATATCAAGGGTAAAGTGTTCACCAAGGAAGAAAGCAGGGTAAAGATGTCTTTGAGGAAAAGAATAGGGCTCATAAAAAATAATTAGAGGAAGAGGCCAACTTCGTAGAAGAGCCCATTAGCACAAAAGTAAAAGTAAAATTTGGGCCTTATCAGGGGGAAGATCCAATACTATCCCAGCCACTCAAAACCCAAATGCGCCTTTTGGGCCTTATCGAGAAAAGGTGCAAAAATTCAAATGTCAGACAGGTAACGCGAGAATTCTGTTGCTGGAAAATGGGATCCGGATTGAAAAAACGGGTAACCCAGTGGTGGATGTCGGGCTATCAAATGTCCTCAATCGCTTTATCGGTCACAAGAGAAAAACCCTAGATTGCAGATAGGGGAAGGACAAGCAGAGAAGGTCGTTGGTTAATCAGTAAGCATAAAACACAAAGGATGAGTTCACGAAGAAGATTTGGGAAGAAGTTGACTATATTCAACAGGTCCAAAAACAAAGAGAAAAAGGAAGGTCCTACAATGGAAACAAACTAGGAAATTGGAGAGGCTTGTGAAGATGGGGAATATCAGGTATGTGTTACTGAATTTCGTAGTGAATACAATCAACTCTCAAATATTAGGAGGGGTTTAGGCTATCCTCTGATTTATTTCGAGGTTGTGTGGGAAAAATTGAATAAAGACAAGGAAAAGGCGTTGGTGGCTGGCGTAGAACAGCCACACGACCAATGTTAGCTCTGAGATGGAAGTATCAGGGGTTGGGGCGACCGCTGACAGTCCAGAGACTCTGAGGGTTGGTATCATGCCAAAAGATGCCAGCTTCTGAGGACTGTCAAACAAGAATCAGAGCTCTACAAAAAGAGTTAGGAGAATGGTGGGATAAAGAAGAACTGTATTGGAAACAAAAGTCTTGGATCAGTTATCTAAAAGAGGGTAACAAGAATACTAGATTTTTTCACTTGGCTACTATGCAAAGAAGAAGGAGAAATGAGATTCAAAAAATAAAGGACTCTCATGGCAGGTGGATAGTTGATGATGGAGAGATTGGGAGACTGTTTACAGGTCACTACAAGGAGATATACTCAACCACAGGGGATATAGATTGGACTGCATTGCTTGATAGTGTTGAGAGGAAAGTTACTTTGGCCCAAAATGAAGCACTTATAAAAGAAACTGATGAAAAGGAGAGTGATGAAGCAATAAAGTAGATAGGAGATCAAAAAGGCTCAGGCTATGATGGATTTACAGGGCTCTTCTTTCAAACTCAGTGGCCAAAGATAAAGGGAGAAGTGGTAGAGGCAGTTAAATACTTCTTTAGAATAGGGTTTCTCCTAAAGAGCACAAATGTTATATATTTGGTTTTCATTCCTAAAGTGAAGTTCCCTGATGAAGTCACTCACAACTGGCCTATCTCTCTTAGTAAATTTCTATCATAGCAAAGGTGATGTTTATCAGATTAAAGATCATTCTCCCATCAATTATTTCTCCTATGCAATCAGCTTTTATTCCATCTAGGTTTATCCATGATAATATTCTCATTGCACAAGAATATTTTCATGGTATAAAACGCCACAAAGCAAAGAAGAAATGTTGGTTGGCTCTTAAGTTGGGTATAAGTAAAGCTTATGACATATTATAGTGGGATTTACTTCAAATCTTAATGGTAAAGATGGGTTTTGACAAGAAATGGATCCACCTGACTATGCAGTGTGTGACTACTGTGAGATACAGGATTTAGATCAACAATTTTAAAAGAGGTGAAATCAAGTCTAGTAGGGGGTTGAGACAGGGGGACCCTCTATCCCGTTACCTCTTTGTGATTTTGATGGAAAAATTCTCCTCTCACATGAATGCATCTATGAGGAGTAATGATTTAAAGGGGATAAAGTTAAACAGACACAGTCAAGCTCTCAACCACCTTCTTTTTGCAGATGATCCACTAATTTTTTTGGAAGCTACTGAAAAGGAGGTTAGAAGTTTCTTGGAGATTCTTAAATATTTTGACAGAGCTACTGGGATGTGCACAAACCTACAGAAATCCGGTGTTCTCCTATCCCCCCATATTGAGGATCAAAGAAAGCTAATTATTGTGCAGCTGTTGAAGGCTTCTCCTATAAAAGATAATGATTTCTACCTGGGTATCCCAGCTCTTTGGGGTAGATATATTGGCCAAGTCTTTGAACACATCTACCAAAGAGTATTAATCAAACTCAAAGGGTGGAAAAGTGTAGCTTTAAGCTTTGCAGGTAAAGAGGGGCTCATAAAAGCTATAGCGCAAGCTATACCCTCTTATGCTATGTTCATTGTCCTCCTTCCTACCTTTCTTATGCAAAAAGCTCACAGCCTTAATAAGGAATTTTTTGTGGGGAGGGGAAGCAGAAAAGAACAAGATCTGTTGGGTGGCTTGGGATAGACTGACAGTCCCCAAACATGAGGGAGGAATATGATTTAGAGATCTCAGGGCTTTGAACATGGCCTTTCCTGCAAAATCTGCTTGGAGATTACTACTAACCCCTAACTCAATGTGTGCTACCATTCTAAAGGCCCTCTATTTTCCAAATGGTTCTTTTTGGAAAGCTAGAAACAAGAAGGGCAGTTCTAGCTCTTGGAAGGGAATTTTAGAGGGAAAAAAGGTAATTCAAATGATTCTTTGTGGCAAGTGGGAAATGGGAAAGACGTGAGGGTGTTTTAAGATAAATGGCTTCTCCATAACCAATCAAAAAAACTTGCAAGAGAGGATCATATGTTGGATGCTGATTTGACAGTCTTTGACTTAATCAACACTGCCACAAAACAATGGTGAACAAACCAACTGAATAATTGGTTTAACCCCAGTGACAAGAAGGCTATTTTGCAAATTCCTATCCCCGGGACTGATCAAAGTGATATTTCGGTTCGGCATTGGTCTACAAATGGGCAATTTTAAGTAAAGTCGGGCACAAAGACTTCATTGGCTATTTTAAAGGAAGCCAAGTCAAATTCACCTGTAAGTGGAAACCCTTCCTCTTCTCAAATTATTTAAATAAAGTTTTGGTATTGGCTTCGGAAATGTTCTATGCTCCTAAGATAAGAAGTTTTATGTGGAGAATAATGCATGACTCTCTGGCTACTAGAGCCAATCTCCGCAAGAGAATACACTCTTTTTCTCCAACATGTATCCTTTTTGAAACTGAGATTGAAGATGATGTACACATGTTTACAAAATGTGTTTGCTCGTAGGCTTGGTTCCCAAGTGGTGAGTATGTCTAATTTAGGCTCTGTACATAATTTTCAGAGCTGGCTTATTCTAGAATGGGAGAATGCTAGCACAAAAGAGGGAGCTGCTTTGCATATGAAGAAGATCACCTGTGAGAACCCGAGTTTACGGAGATATTGTTTTTTTACTAAGTATGGTGGTTAAATAGATGTATCTACTGTGTATTTGGTGATTTGATGGTAAGCATATTTTTTTTTCTTTCTTGAGATTGAAATATAATTGGTTCCATGCAAAAGAAATTTGTGAAGTATGGATGTTTGCACGTGCATGTACATGTAATGCTTCATTATTTTGCTTCACATCAATTTGTTTATTTAAGTCCATAGTAGTATATGTGAAGATGACTAATGTATGTGATATGTTTTTACAATACATATTTCTTCATTAAAATGATCCATCGTGACACGTGTCACCAATCTAGAGACAACTTGTGGAATGACTCATATATTTTATTATGTCATAATTATTACAAAGGGGTCTAGTCTCATCCTTACACTAGCAGATTAGTTAAATTATGTTTTCTCTTCTTTTGTTTGTTACGGAAAGAGAGAAGTGAGAGTATCTTTTAGCTTGTTCGAATAGCTAGTTCACTGTTAGCTTATATGAAGAGAAATTGGCGAGTTTGTATAGTCAGCTACAATGGAGCAGAGGTAAGGAGGGACATAATTAGACGTTCTGGAATATGTGCTTTGGTATTGATCTCGGTTTCATTGAGGTAGGGGAAATCTAACTTCTAAATTTCCTGCAGTTACAGTGTATTTCTGTGTATAGTGCTGGTTTGATTTTTACAGTTTTTTAGCTATTTGTTGACTGACTGGCACGCTGTTTATGTATTTGGTGCCGCATGATGATGTGTAATAACTGGCTGTTGTGTTAAGTAGATTTTAGATTTCTACGCCAGTGGTTAGGCGGTACCTGCTGTGCTGTTTTGGCCCTCTGTTTTACAAGTTAAGCTGAAGCGCGACAGGATCGCGGAGTAATTGTTAAAAAGTATATTTTTAGCTAAATTAATTATTTTTGGCAGTTTTTAGTGAATGTTGTGGTCTACTATTTTGACCAGATATTTATGTAAATGAAACAACCCGAAGGACCACGGTTCACAGTTAGTACAACTCAACCAAAATTGCCAAGTATATTATTCATAAATAAAAGGAGAAACTCTCCAAAACTTTTGGAAACAAAGAAATAAACATTTACTAACAAACTAAGTGATAAACTAAACTTTATTTTCTGCAGGGTACCTAAGCTTTAACACGTGTATGCGTTCCCCCAACTCAATGACACCCTGCGGGATTGCCAATAGACAAAGCCGAACGCATAAAAATTTTAATCAGTACAAACTGAGTAAGTATATGCAACAATACGTAAACAAGAGTTTTTGGCTAAAGATAACACACAATTTGATAAAATTCCATTTGAAAGATGCCAAGAGTAATTGCCAAACTCAGTGATAGTAAACCAAGGCTGAAATAATTTCAAGCATATAAACAATAACCAAGATCCAGCTTTTAGTATTCGGTTTGGTTGAGGCGTAGCCCACGAGCCCCAACAGGTACGATGTGGACAGAGAGGTCACAATGCTATAAATCATAATAATAGGGGTGCATTCTTGGAATATACCAATTTCTCCCCGGACGTTAGTAGATAGCCCAACGCTATCCCGGCCAAACCATTCTAATGAGACCGTAAGTGTCGACACCCCTATACAGTCATGACCTAAACATGCATAGGTAGTACTCATAGATGCCACGATAAAATAAATAGGTATGAACCCTAAATGGGAATCAACTCACATGTGTCCCCGGCCGTAGCCTTCACGCACATCATCTGCACATCGTCCTAATTATATTATCGTGCTTTCATCGATTTAAACATGCCAAAGCTTTAGTTTCAAATCTCGCGTAATCAGGTATTTACAAGAGGAGTAACTGTTGGGTTTTGACGTAGGTAACGCAGCGGAATAACAAAAATTTAATCCTACTCAAAGCCCACCAAGGATCACAGGAAGAGATATCATAACATGATTAAGGTCATAGAAGATGTGTACCTTTTGATTTGTGAGATCACACGAAGAATGATGTCCTCGTCTCTACGGTTGATCCACGTCTAGAGGTGAGATCTAGATTCTTCCTTCAAACAAGTGCCAGCTTGAACCCGGAGGAAGAGGGAAGAAGATCAAAGCAACAAAGCACAAAAGGGGCTCGGGCCACCTTTTGCCGTCGGGTAGAGGGGGCAGACGGGGCTAGGTTTCGGCCTAGCTCTTGTCTTGCTCTCTCTTTTGCTCTCTCCCACTCTTTATGTTATGTCTAATAATAACTTGTGGGAAGGAGGCTAGAGCCTCTTATATATATACTCCAACAACTCCTTGTTGTTTCCATATTAGAGTTTTCTTGTTCTAGTAGGACTAGAACTATCCCCTTCCTTGCAAATTAGTCCTACTAAGTTTGCAAGGTGTTGCACAATGATCCTTCTATTAATTAATCTATATTAATTAATCCCAAATCTAGCTCTACTCTATTTGACGTGTGACCCCATAGGTTTCTATATAGTTGGTAGTAACTATTACTAACATGGAGCGGTGTCTAGCAACACATCCATGCCACCCAACCCATATAAATAGTCAGTGATCCCGACAAACCTTTGTGCCCAATATATCATATTGCATTATCCCTTTGCCTCCATATCCGGATTGGACACGAGACATAAATAGTCACACTCGTATATCCAATCCATAGTTCCTCGATCCTGGGAATATGCTTATACTTGCAGATGACATTAATATCTCTATATTAGTTTATCTGAGTCTGGCCAGACATTCAATAAGCCTCATCCCTCGAGTGGCCGTTGATATTTACCCCCATTATGTGGGAGGGACAAATCCTATCTACATCACTATGATCTCTAAGCTTGCTTCCTACCACGCCCGATAGCCATCTTTATGATTACCCAGTTACAGTGTAACGTTTGATAACATCAAAGCGCAATATTTCACAACTAGAGTATCTAGTGACTTCAAGTCCAAGGATTGCAATAGTATTAGCACTAAGAAAAGCGATTGTGACTTCACATAATCTAATGTATCCTATTCGTCGTGGGTCAATCTAGTATGCCATTACTCCTAATGCATACCCATGTGTTAGACTTGATATCTCCATATCAATCTACCCACATACTAGTCTATATTTGATTGTCCTATTAATCAATATAATGGACTAGGGATATTTAAGATAAATAACACATTTTATCTAAGGACTTCATAATATTAAATATCGCCGTAAATAATAAATGAATATTCTAGCCAAAGCATTGTTCATACTAAATCTACGATTGCCTCTAGGGCATCTATTCCAACAGTCTCCCACTTGCACTAGAGCCAATCTGGCGCATCTCGTATGCCTATAGATCTGGCGTGCCCTTCATGCTTTCACTGCGCAAGAGGTTTTGTGAGCGGATCTGACACGTTGTCATCCGTCGGAATCTTGCACATCTTCACATCTCCTCGATCGATCATATCACGAATAAGATGGAATCTCCTAAGTACATGCTTTGACTTTTGGTGCGATCTTGGTTCCTTTGCCTGTGCGATTGCCCCAGAGTTGTCACAGTACAACTCTATGGGATCCACTATGCTAGGGACCACACCGAGCTCAGTGATAAACTTCTTTATCCATACTGCCTCTTTAGCCGCTTCCGCAGCAGCAATGTACTCAGCTTCTGTTGTAGAATCAGCAACTGTGCCTTGCTTGGAACTCTTCCAGCTCACAGCTCCTCCATTCAGGCAAAACACGTATCCAGACTGCGATCTGTAATCATCCTTTTTGGTTTGGAAGCTCGCGTCAGTGTAACCCTTTACACTTAGCTCTTCCATTCCTCCAAATATCAAGAATACATCCTTAGTTCTTCTCAATTACTTTAGGATGTTCTTGACAGCAATCCAGTGACTCTCACCCGGATTGGACTGATATCTGCTCACCATACTCAACGCGTATGATACGTCTGGTCTAGTACATAGCATGGCGTACATGATGGATCCTATGGCCGAAGCATAGGGTATCCTGCTCATGCGGTCCTTCTCCATCTCATTGGAGGGACAGTCATTCTTGGAAAGAGTGACTCCATGTGACATGGGCAAGAATCCCTTTTTGGAATCTTGCATGTTGAACCTCTTCAATACCTTGTCAATATATGTACTCTGACTTAGGCCAAACAACCTTTTAGATCTATCTCTATAGATCTTTATACCAAGTATATAGGCTGCATCTCCTAAGTCTTTCATCGCAAAGCACTTTCCTAGCCAATCTTTGACAGATTGCAGAGTAGGAATACCATTGCCAATGATTAGTATGTCATCCACATACAAGACCAGAAACACTATAGAGCTCCCACTAACCTTCTTGTAAACACAAGGCTCATCTTCGTTCTTGATGAAGCCAAACTCTTTGACCGCGTCATCAAAACGTCGATTCCAGCTCCTAGAAGCTTGCTTTAATCCATAAATGGACCTTTGCAGCTTACAGACTTTATTGGCATTCTCTGGATCCTCAAAACCCTCTGGTTGTGTCATGTACTCATCCTCAAGGAGGTTCCCATAAAGGAACGCTGTTTTGACATCCATTTGCCAAATTTCATAGTCGTAGTATGCTGCAACAGCAAGTAAGATTCGAATGGATTTAGTCATGGCGACTGGTGAAAAGGTCTCATCATAGTCAATACCATGAATTTGTCTATAACCTTTGGCCACCAATCGCCCCTTATAGGCAACTACTTTTCCATCCATGTCGGTCTTCTTCTTGAAGACCCATTTGCACCCTATGGGTCGAGCCCCTTCGGGTGGTTCCACCAAAGTCCATACTTTGTTGGTGTACATGAAATCCATTTCGGATCTCATGGCTTCTAGCCACTTCTTAGAGTCTGGGCCACTCATGGCTTCTCCATAGGTTGCAGGCTCATCTTCCATGAGTGGTACGTCATCGGGCTCAGTCACGAGAAGTCCATACCTCTCTGGCTAATTAAGCACTCTTTCTGATCTACGGAGTTCCTGTGTCACCTGAACAGGCTCTTCCACAACTTCTTGTGGTTCCTGTTCATGTTCCATTATTGGTTCAGTGGTTTGTGGTTCATGAATTTCTTCTAGTTCTACAACCCTCCCACTTGCTTCTTTAGAGACTAACTCTCTTTCTAGAAACACGCCGGTCCGAGCAACGAACACTTTGTTCTCGGTAGGGTTATAGAGGTAATATCCTTTAGTCTCTTTAGGATATCCCACAAACTTACACTTATCCGCTTTAGGCCCGAGCTTGTCTGTTTGTAAACGCTTTACATAGACGTTGCAGCCCCAAATATTCATAAACGACACTATGGGACGCTTCCCAGTCCACATCTCATATGGTGTCTTCATGACTGATTTGGATGGAACACGGTTAATGGTAAAAGCTGCCGTCATTAGAGCATGTCCCCAAAAGGATATCGGAAGATCGGTTTGAGACATCATAGATCGCACCATATCTAATAGAGTGCGATTCCTCCTCTCAGATACACCATTCCATTGTGGTGTTCTGGGTGGAGTGAGCTGGGATACTATCCCACACTCTCTAAGATACTCATCAAACTCTTGGCTTAAGTATTCTCCTCCACGATCCGATCGTAGAGCTTTAATACTCTTGCCAAGTTTCTTCTCTACTTCATTCTTGAATTCCTTGAATAATTCAAAGGATTCTGATTTGGCCTTCATAAGGTATACAAATCCATATCTACTGAAATCATCAGTAAATGTGATGAAGTAGGTATAACCACCTCTGGCAGGCGTGGGGAATGGTCCGCATACATCAGTATGTATGAGTGCCAATAACTCACTAGTCCGTTCACCTTTCTTATTGAAAGGGGACTTTGTCATTTTTCCTAATAAACAAGATTCACATGTCTCATATGATTTCAAATCAAATGAGTCTAGAAGTCCATCCTTATGGAGTCTAGATATGCGTTTCTCATTTATATGGCCTAAATGACAGTGCCATAGATATGTAGGATTTAAATCATTAGTTTTAATCCTCTTAGTATTTATGTTATAGATTGGATTATTTAGATCAAGGATATACAATCCATTAGACAAATGCCCACTACAATAGTGCATACTATCAAAATAAATGGAGCAACACTTGTCCTTTATTGAAATAGAAAAACCTTTCTCGTCCAAACAAGAAACGGAAATAATGTTTCTGCTCATAGCAGGCACATAAAAGCAATTGTCTAATTCTAAAATAAGTCCAGAAGGCAAAGATAGCTCATAAACGCCTACAGCTAATGCAGCAACCTTTGCTCCATTCCCGACGCGCAAGTCTATCTCCCCTTTTCGCAATCTTCTACTTCTTTTCAAATCCTGCACATTACGACAAATGTGAGAACCACATCCGGTATCCAATACCCAGGATGATGAAATATAGAGATTGACGACTATAACATAAATACCTGGTGGTGGTGGAATCACTATTCCAAGCTTCTTATCCTCCAGATATTTAGGGCAGTTCCTCCTCCAGTGACCCGGCTGGCTGCAGTAGTGACATTCACCTTTAGCCACGCCTCCACTAGGCTTTAGGGCTTCCTTGGATTTCGCAAATTTCTTGCGTTTTCCTTTTGAAGTAGATGCAACTGACTTGCTCTTCTTCTTGTGTACCATCATTATGGCTTTGCCATTGCCTTTATTGATGCTTTGCTCAGCTGTCTTTAGCATGTTCAATAGGTCTGGCAAAGATTTGTTGATCTCATTCATATTATAGTTCATAATGAACTGATTATAACTGTCAGGCAACGATTGCAAGACGAGATCAGTCGCCAAGTCCTGCCCGAGTGGGAACCCCAGTCTCTCAAGGTTCTCTATGTACCCGATCATTCGGAGTACATGAGGGCCTACTGGATTCCCTTCTGCAAGACTGCTTTTGAAAAATGCTTTAGACACCTCATAGCGCTCATGCCTTGCCTGTTCCTGAAACAATTGTTTCAAGTGTCTGATCATATCATAGGCTTCCATGTTCTCGTGTTGCTTCTGAAGCTCACCAGTCATGGTGCAAAGCATGAGGCAAGTCACGTCATTAGAATCATCAATATGTTTCTGACGTGCCCTTACTTCCACTAGTAGAGACTCATCTTGTGGTGGGTCTGGAATTGGAGTGTCCAAGACGTACAGCTTCTTTTCTTGCTTGAGGACAATCCTCAAGTTTCTGTACCAGTCAAGGAAATTTGTTCCAGACAATTTATCCTTCTCAAGGACAGATCGTAGGGATGAACTCGATGCGTTGTTGTTTGCCATTTGGAATTCTACAAAACGAGAAATATGCAATTTAGTATTTTGAACAATTTGACTATATTTAACAATGGCTAGATCATTAAATATAGCTCCCACTATTTTCTTCGAATTAATAGCCCTCACTATTAAAGCGGAAAATATCTTCATACTCTCTAGTGGGTCCAAGATCCCTTTTTCACTTCTTCTTGAGCTTGCTTTGGCAAGTCACCCAAGAATTGGTTATTTAGGTAGGAACCATTCCAATTGCATCCCATGCAACTCTTGGTCCAATTAGGTGAATAAATTCCTTTTATTCTTTATCCAATGGATAACTCCTAATTGTCATGCCTCTAAGCTCATCAATCTAATTGACTCTTGCCTATTTGCGTCCAACCTCTTGCTTTCAACATACACGCATTACTAGCTTGCGTCGTCCGCAACACATCATGAAAAATTAAAATCGCCTTGCTTTGGCAAGCCCGAATTTTAATAGGCCATGATCATGAAGGGTGTTTTGGCAAGAGAAGGCACAACGCAATATTTATTTGAGGGATTTATGTTAAGTTGTTTGGTTGATCTTATCAACATGGTCTACTTATTTGGATTGGGCCATCCACAATAAAAGACCAACCTTGTTTATTATTATCTTGTTATCGTTTTGCTAGTAGCGCCATACACACAAAATAAATAACAAGGCATGAATAATAAACATCCACAAAATAAAAAACGTGGCATGGATATGGCCCCTAGACTAATGGTATTATCAAGCCAATGATAATATCTAATTGCCCTAAAGTGCCGAGCTCATCTCCATGTGCTCCACCATAGCTGCGCGCCTAGGGATGTCTTTTGGCTCCTTTGGTTCTTCGGTCTTCTTCTCCACGTTCTTGGCTATCATCTAAATATTTCTAATTCTAGCCTATCATCTAGAATAAATAAATAAATAAAAAAAGCCTCACATGTTAAGAAGAAAAAGAACGACTCGCAGGCCGTAAAACTTAATTAATTATTACATTAATTTGATCAGCTCGCAGGCCGTAAACCAAACCACAAAACAATAAACATCCACAATCCTAGGCCATATCCATCCACCATGCAATAAAGCACATAATACAGTTAAAACCAATTTTTAACGCGCTTGTTTAATTTTAATGAAATTGGGTAACTAGGGTTTTACAACGGTCCAAAGGGCCCAAGCCAACAAGTGGCCCGAACCCTAGGACCGCCGCACGCCTAGAGGCCAGCGGCCTTGCTTGGCGCGCATGGGAGGGGGCGGGCGGCTAGGGTTTCGGCCCTAGTCTCCTTCCCTCTTCCTTTTTGCCCAAGCAAGGTTGTTTCCTTATGGATTTATTTCCATAACTTTGTTTCCATAATTGAAAACCCCTTTTCAATCATGTGCCCATGAACCCTAATTTTTCAAGAACCCAATTATTCACATCCTATGTGATTAAACTCACCAATTCTAACATCCAATGTTAAATTGGGTCTTGTTTAATTGAATCAAATTCAATCTTGCATCTACTATGCCAATTTTTCAGTTTTCGCGTAATAAACAATAATACGATGTATGAACTGAAATCTTAAACACATAGTATCATGTTATGTTCTACGACCTGTGGCTCTGATACCACTGTTGGGTTTTGACGTAGGTAAGGCAGCGGAATAACAAAAATTTAATCCTACTCAAAGCCCACCAAGGATCACAGGAAGAGATATCATAACATGATTAAGGTCATAGAAGATGTGTACCTTTTGATTTGTGAGATCACACGAAGAATGATGTCCTCGTCTCTACGGTTGATCCACGTCTAGAGGTGAGATCTAGATTCTTCCTTCAAACAAGTGCCAGCTTGAACCCGGAGGAAGAGGGAAGAAGATCAAAGCAACAAAGCACAAAAGGGGCTCGGGCCACCTTTTGCCGTCGGGTAGAGGGGGCAGACGGGGCTAGGTTTCGGCCTAGCTCTTGTCTTGCTCTCTCTTTTGCTCTCTCCCACTCTTTATGTTATGTCTAATAATAACTTGTGGGAAGGAGGCTAGAGCCTCTTATATATATACTCCAACAACTCCTTGTTGTTTCCATATTAGAGTTTTCTTGTTCTAGTAGGACTAGAACTATCCCCTTCCTTGCAAATTAGTCCTACTAAGTTTGCAAGGTGTTGCACAATGATCCTTCTATTAATTAATCTATATTAATTAATCCCAAATCTAGCTCTACTCTATTTGACGTGTGACCCCATAGGTTTCTATATAGTTGGTAGTAACTATTACTAACATGGAGCGGTGTCTAGCAACACATCCATGCCACCCAACCCATATAAATAGTCAGTGATCCCGACAAACCTTTGTGCCCAATATATCATATTGCATTATCCCTTTGCCTCCATATCCGGATTGGACACGAGACATAAATAGTCACACTCGTATATCCAATCCATAGTTCCTCGATCCTGGGAATATGCTTATACTTGCAGATGACATTAATATCTCTATATTAGTTTATCTGAGTCTGGCCAGACATTCAATAAGCCTCATCCCTCGAGTGGCCGTTGATATTTACCCCCATTATGTGGGAGGGACAAATCCTATCTACATCACTACGATCTCTAAGCTTGCTTCCTACCACGCCCGATAGCCATCTTTATGATTACCCAGTTACGGTGTAACGTTTGATAACATCAAAGCGCAATATTTCACAACTAGAGTATATAGTGACTTCAAGTCCAAGGATTGCAATAATATTAGCACTACGAAAAGCGATTGTGACTTCACATAATCTAATGTATCTTTTTCGTCGAGGGTCAATCCAGTATGCCATTACTCCTAATGCATACCCATGTGTTAGACTTGATATCTCCATATCAATCTACCCACATACTAGTCTATATTTTATTGTCCTATTAATCAATATAATGGACTAGGGATATTTAAGATAAATAACACATTTTATCTAAGGACTTCATTATATTAAATATCGCCATAAATAATAAATGAATATTCTAGCCAAAGCATTGTTCATACTAAATCTACGATTGCCTCTAGGGCATCTATTCCAACAGTAACAATTTATAGTTTTGCAAATAACACACGCCAAACACATTTTGACAGTTAAGATATTGTGCATATAGACTTACTTGGATCGAAGAAAGCTCCACACACACAAGCAAGCACGAAACTAGTACTCGTAGCACGGACCCTCAAAGAACCGATCGTCTACGAACTCCAAATCTACAATAGCCAAATAATCCTAATATTAACACGTGACCAAACTCATACAACAAATGCAATTATGCTCTATATAAAAATGCAATGAATATTCCCCGACAAGTTCCCAATTTAATTTACCCCCAATTTGATTTAGGAACTGTAATATTAGAAAAGAATATTAATTTATAAAGTGATGATATTAAATAAAAATAAAAATAATAAATTAAAATCATTTAAACAAACTTTAAACTAATTAACTATATTCTTAAAATCTATTTACAACTAGTTATTTAGAAAAGAGTATAATATACATAGAATAGATACTAGTATTAAATAAAATTAAGTTCCATCATTAAAAGAGTAAATATCTAAATATATATATATTTATAAGGAAGAAACTTGAAATAAAACACAAATGTAAAGCTATGTAATATCTTAAGAAACATCACTTTTATTTATTAATAAAATTTATTTATATTAATAAAACCTATCCTTATAAAATTTTACTATAAAAACTTATATTTATATTCATGTTAAAGAAACTAATTAATTAGAATTAATATTTAATAAATAAAACACTAAATATAAGAATAATAAACTAAAAACAGCTTGTAGTTAATAACTGAGACCTCCTCAAAACTTTCTGAAAGTATAAAAACCACCCTAACAGATTTATGAAAATTACAAAATGACCCCCTAACTATAACACTGTAATACCAAAACTCAGTCATCTTCTTCATCTTTGCTAACACTCTCTGAACAGTGAAATCAACCCAACTCATACACAAACACAAAGCCATGATTACACATACATAGGATGAGGGAAATAAGATTTAACAAGTTGGGTTCTTGGTGATTACCGATTGAAGAGAAACGAAAGTGAAGAAGACGACGACGATTGGCTCGGAACTGGAGTGAATCGGGCTCTGCTGCTGCTAATCGCCGGTACTGGCTTTTTCGAAGCAAGGGGGAACGACAAGTGCCAAAGGAGAACTGGCAGAGCAAATGGCGGCAGTGGGTTCGATCGGGTCGGATCAATTTCGCTGGCTGGTTCGGTTGGGTGATTTCGTCGACTGAAAAGCCGACCTCTAGGTCGCCTGGGTGAAACGAGAGAGAGAGAGAAGAGGGAGGAAACGTCATGTGGTTTCGCCGGAGATGGTGATTGGAGTGGCTGACTGATGGGTTTTCCATTGGAACTCGGTTTCCGATCGGGTCGGATTCAGGTCGGCACAAAAACAGATCTGACGAAGCCTCTGTTGGCTCTTGGTGGTCCGCCGGTGAGAAGGGATGGAAGAGGCGAGCTGTTTCCGGCGTTTTTTTGTCGAAAAAGAGTAGGGCCGGTGGTGATGGTGTTTGGCAGTGGTGGTGATCAAAAAATAGGGGAAGTGGTGTTGGTTTGTTTCTTCAGCCAAAACAGAGAGTGAGGGTGAGATGGAGGGATACTAGGATGGCTGTGGGTTGATATATGTTGATGTGGGTTGAATTTGAAGAGGTCGTGGCATGGTGGTGATGGTGGTTTCGCCAATTTGGGGAAGGTGGAGAAGAATATGGGTTTGTTTCCCGTCTGTTAGACAGAGAGTGTGTGTGGGCTTACACCTAAGTTTAAGAAAAGTCACTTTAACGCCCAACTGAAGTTACACCTAGGTTTAAGAAACTACAAATGCACACCCCCGAGTTTAGGAAAAGCTAACACTAACCCACAACTTTAGAAAATTAACAAACAAATACCCTATTAAAAATATGGGTATTACAATAAAATTGTCATTTTTGGAGAATAAGTCACGTACCATTATTTCAAAGATTTTATTAAAGAGTTGTTTCAGAGGACTATGTGTCATGTTGGTTGACTTTTGGACGTCTGAAAGTGTCAGACGTGTTGATATTAAGCCGTGTATTTATCGCAAATTGATATTTTATTTTTAAAAGTGTGACCGGGTCGTCGCAGTGGTATCAGAGCCTGATCCAACCGAAGGTACGTATAGTATATTTGGGACTGGGCGGGTGTTTTGGCAGGTGTCTGTGACGAGTGTTATACAAGAGGTAGGCACTTGTGAGTCACCACACTTGTGAGCCACAGCACTGTCGAGCTAAGGGTACACAGTCTAGTACTGCTTGGGTGATGGAGGTGATGAGACTTGGTTGTACCTGACATTTTTAAACTGATATGTGATTTTATAGTAATTTCGGGACAAAATTCTTGTAAGTGGGGTAGAAAGTGAGAACCCGAGTTTACGGAGATATTGTTTTTTTTACTAAGCACGATGGTTAAATAGATGTATCTACTGTGGATTTGGTGTTTTGATGGTAAGCATTTTTTTCTTCTTGAGATTGGAACATAATTGGTTCCATGCAAAAGAAATTTGTGTAGTATGGAAGTTTGCACGTGCGTGTGCATGTATTGCTTCATTATTTTGCTTCCCATCTATTTGTTTATTTAGGTACATAGTAGTATATAGTATATGTGAAGATGACTAATGTATGTGATTTGTTTTTACAGTACATATTTAGTCATTAAAATGATCCATAGTGACATGTGTCACCAATTTAGAGAGAACTTGTGGCATGACTCACGCATTTTATTTTGTCATAATTATTACAAAGGGGTTTAGTCTCATCCTTACACTAGGAGATTAGTTAAATTATGTTTTCTCTTCTTTTGTTTGTTCAGGAAAGAGAGAAGCGAGAGTATATTTTAGCTTGTTCGAATAGCTAGTTCAATGTTAGCTTATATGAAGAGAAAATGGCGAGTTTGTATAGTCAGCGACAACGGAGCAGAGGTTAGGTGGGACATAATTAGACGTTCTGGAATATGTGCTTTGGTATTGATCTCGGTTTCATTGAGGTAGGGGAAATCGAACTTCTAAATTTCCTGCAGTTACAGTGTATTTCTGTGTATAGTGCTGGTTTGATTTTTATAGCTTTTTAGCTATTTGTTGACTGACTTGCATGCTGCTTATGTATTTGGTGCCGCATGATGATGTGTAATAACTGGCTGTTGTGTTAAGTAGATTTCAGATTTATACGCCAGTGGTTAGGCGGTACCTGCTGTGCTGTTTTGGCTTACCCCTCTGTTTTACAGGTTGAGCTGGAGCGCGACTGGATCACGGAGTAATTGTTAAAAAGTAGATATTTAGCTAAATTAATTGTTTTTAGCGGTTTTTAGTGAAAGTTGTGGTCTACTGTTTTGACCAGATATTTATGTAAAAATATCATTTTCGAAAATAAGTCACGTACCATTATTTCAGAGATTTTATTAAAAAGTTGTTTCAGAGGACTGTGTGTCCTGTTGGTTGAGTTTTGGACGTCTGAAAGTGTCAGACGGGTTGATATTAAGCCGTGTATTTATAAAAAATTGATATTTTATTATTAAAAGTTTGACCGGGTCGTCACATCACCTGTGTTTTGTGGGTAATCTGGTTGACAAGAAATGAGAAATGTTTTCACCAAAAATACCCTAAACCAAGAGTGGATTTGGCAAGAGTGCAAAATTGGTGGAGGGATTTGCTAGTTTTGTCCCCAGAGAGTAGATGTCAAACTCCTAGAGAAATTCAGATATGTGCTAGCTAGGAAAGGCCTCCCCAGAACTGCATCAAACTAAATGTTGATGCTACATGGGAAAAAGGCACTAACTGCTCCATAATTTGCTGGGTAGGGAGAGATCGCAATGGTGCCTGGATTGGAGAGGGTTGGAGAAAGATCGACACCCCTTCACCTCTTTTTGTTGTAGGTGAGGCAGTAAGGTTGGCCTGTAGTACTCTTGCTAATTGGGGTAATTATGTTGTGATTATTGAAGGGGTCAATCAAGTTGTTTTGAAGGCTCTACTGTCTGGTTTTTCTGTTGACCAAAGAAGTGTGCTCTGTCAACCACAACGGTATCTCTCGAGACATGTGGAGTGTCATAACCGACTTGGAGTTCTGCAACAACATTGATTGGGGGGGTCTACATGTGCGATGGCGTGATGAAGTAATTGAGGCCAAATCCCGCGGAGTGGGATATATCCTCTGGTTACGGGAGCCACTTCATTTCCCATGTGCCTTTGTGTTGCAGGTATGGACTCATTTTATTTCAATAATGCATGTTTAATTTAAACGTGTTAATATTTTCCTCTCTAAGAGCTCTCGACGTGTGTTTGTAGGCTTGGTTCTTGGAGGCGGTTCCTCACCTCTGCCAGTTAGTATTTGGTGGGCCGAAAGGCGAAGATCGCGTATTTCCAAGGGCCTGTTGTTGATCTGGGACGCCCAAGAAACTTAAAGACGCGCAAAGGGAGAGGACATTTGACGCAATCAATGTGGTCATCCCAGCAGTGGTACTTATAGCAATATGAGGAGATGCCCTTGAGGGATATTTACGGTGGTTGCGAGGATCGTATGATTGATCCTACTTATTTGAATTTGACGGCAGGGTGAATATAATTAATATTTAATAACTAAAACACTAAATATAAGTATAAGAATAATAAACTAAAAACAGCTTGTAGTTAATAACTAAGACCTCCCCAAAATTTCGGAAAGTATAAAAACCACCCTAACAGATTTATCAAAATTACAAAATGACCCCCTAACTATAACACAGTAATACCCAAACTCAGTCATCTTCTTCATCTTTTCTAACACTCTCTGCACAGTGAAATCAACCCAACTCATACACACACACAAAGCCATGATTACACATACATAGGATGAGGGAAATAAGATTTAACAAGTTGGGTTCTTGGTGATTACCGATTGAAGGGAAACGAAAGTGAAGAAGAGGACGACGATTGGCTCGGGACTGGAGTGAATCGGGCTCTGCTGCTGCTAATCGCCGGTACTGGCTTCGACGGAGCAAGGGGAAACGACAAGTGCCAAAGGAGAACAGGCCGAGCAATTGACGGCAGTGGGTTCGATCAGGCGGATCAATTTCGTCGGCTGGTTCGGTTGGGTGATTTCGTCGACTAAAAAACCGACCTCTAGGTCGCCTTGGTGAACCGAGAGAGAGAGATAGAGAGAGGGAGAGAGAGAGAGAGAGAGAGAGAGAGAGAGGGGGGGGAGAAGAGGGAGTCAACGTCAGGTAGTTTCGCCGGAGATGGTGATTGGAGTGGCTGACTGCTGGTTTCCAATTGGAACTCGATTTCTGATCGGGTCAGATTCGGGTCGGCACAAAAACAGAGCTGACGAAGCCTCTGTCGGCTCTTGGTGATCCACCGGTGAGAATGGGTGGAAGAGGCGAGCTGTTTCTGGTGTTTTTTTGCCGGAAAAGAGTAGGGCCGGTGGTGATGGTGTTTGGCAGTGGTGGTGATCGGAAAACAGGGGAAGTGGTGTGGGTTTGTTTCTTCAGCCAAAACAGAGAGTGAGGGTGAGATGGAGGGATACGAGGATGGATGTGGGTTGATATATGTTGATGTGGGTTGAAGTTGAGGAGGTCGTGGCATGGTGGTGATAGTGGTTTCGCTGATTTGGGGAAGGTGGAGAAGAAGATGGGTCTGTTTCTCGTCTGTTAAAGAGAGAGAGAGAGAGAGAGAGAGAGATAGTGTGGGCTTACACCTAAGTTTAAGAAAAGACACTTTAACCCCCAACTGAAGTTACACCTATGTTTAAGAAACTACAAATGCACACCCCCGAGTTTAGGAAAAGCTAACACTTACCCACAACCTTAGAAAATTAACAAACAACTACCCATTAAAAATAGGGGTATTACATCACCTTCCCTTTAAAACAATGCTTCGTCCTCGAAGCGTAAAACAGTAACCCCCCTGAGATAACATCATGCCTACATGCACGATGCAAGGATGCAATTTCTAATGCACAAGAAAACACAAAAAAAATGATACCAAACAAGAGAACAACATATGAGGTGTTTCATCACCTTCTCCTTGAAAGGGAGTGACGTCCCCGTCACTCAAGTTACACTCGATATATGGGTTTCCTTAATCACTAACCAGCTATGATGGCAGACTTACTTCAACTTACACTTCTACGTTTAGGCCAGGGTACATGGTGTCACAAGTCAATGAGATTCGAGATCGAGACAGATATGAGATAGGAGTAAGTAATCTAAGGCCTTTAACCAAAAGTGGCGAGATAAAGAGAAACACGCTCCTGAACCAGATACCACATAACCATAAATATTTTAGACATATTATAAAACAACCACGCATTCATTGATTCAAATACCACATAATCCACCTAGGGAATCCAACCGAGTAACTAATCCAACAGAAAAGAACATACATCGAATCATAATCCTAAACGTTCTCACTTGAAAAAAAACAATGAAGTATAGAAAACGCAACTATGGGGTGACTGGTGGGGTGTGTTAGGGCTCTTCATCCTCTATAAACTCATCGTGCTCTTCCTCCTGAACGTGCTCTTCTTCCTGTTCCACATCCATGTTCTCCTGGACCGCATTTTGATATAAGTCCTCTAGCCGTCCTTGAATCTTAAGTGGGTCGATCTCGTAGACATCCTGCTCCCGATGTTTGTACCTAGATTCGTTAGGTACAGCCTCGCCCCACGCATTCCAAACGAGTACATCACGGTACCAGTGCCTCATGCTCCTCCAAGGGTGCACATCAGGCAATCCTCGGAGTATGAAGTAGCATATGGTCAAAGGGTGGCTATATCGGTCATCGAAATGGCCCCAAGCAACGCAAACATCTCTCATATAGGTGCAGTACTGTGCTATTATTTCCTGACCGAGCTAGTACACCACAAGCTCTGCTCAGTGTATATTGGCGAGGTCAATAGTAGCCGGGATGTCCTGTTTACCTGCTCCATATTCACCTGGAACCTGATCGGGCACTTCCTCCTCTTCGGGAATTTGTTCCTCTTGCGCTTCCTGTTCCACCAGCTCCTCTAGATCTGACCCGGGTTCCTCATCAGACTCTTCCTCTTCTGATTCTTCATTCTCCTCTTGTAAGATTCGATCGGCCGCTTCTTTCAACCTACCATATAGGTCGCGGAGTCAAAACATGTAAACGTCGTTATGCTTCCAAAATCCATCGTTAGGTACCAAGTTCCCATCTTCACCCTCGTGCACCAACTCTTCGAAGTCGTCCTTTATTTCCAGCCATGGTTGCATGTTGGGAAGTCCATTGAGGATGCAGTGACTCACCACTAATTGGTTTCGAAAGCGTTCATCTCCAAACGCCGAGAAACTCCAATCGTTGCAACGTTCGTTCACACGAATGAAGTAATCGATCATTTCCTCCTGAGGTCCTAAGTATTTCATGAGCAGCGGGGAATCCTCAGGTTGTAGAGCTGGTAGGGCAGGTGCGGGTTGGGCGGCTATCTGAGAAAATAGAAGGAAACAGTCTCAGAAAGGTTCTAATCCACGTATGCACTCAATATCGGAACGAAAATTTAACTATAGACAATCTAAATAACCAAACAGTAATTTCCACATATGCTAAGTAACATCATACTAATATCCACATGGCGAGACATGAATTAATGCAGATATGCCACATAGGAAATCTCCAATCAACAAGGAACTCAATATTCATAGAAGATAACAGGGAATATTGCTAAGCTATCCCCGGCTTATTCAACTTTATTACAAATTTTAGTTGTCCTGCGCAAATTTTAAATTTCCTTCAAAAATTCATTTAATATTTAATTCCTCTTTATTAAAGGAATTTGGAGAATCGCACTAGCTTAGAACCGTCGGCTCTGATACCAACTGAAACACCCCGAATGACCACGCTTCACAGTTAGTACAACTCAACCAAAATTCCCAAGTATATTATTCATAAATAAAAGGAGAAACTCTCCAAAACGTTTGGAAACAAAGAAATAAACATTTACTAACCAACTAAGTGATAACACTGAAACTAAACTTTATTTTCTGCAGGGTCCCTAAGCTTCAACAGGTGTGCGCGTTCCCCCAACTCAATGCCACCCTGCGGGTTTTACAATAGACAAAGCCGACCACAGAAAAATTTTAATCAGTACAAACTGAGTAAGTATATACCACAATATTAAACAAGAGCTTTTGGCTAAAGATAACACACAATTTGATAAAATTCCATTAGAAGGAAGCTAAGAGTAATTGCCAAACTCAGTGATAGTAAACCAAGGCTGAAAGAATTTCGAGCATATAAACAATAACCAAGATCCATATTTTAGTATTCGGTTTGGTTGAGGCGTAGCCACGAGCCCCAAAAGGTACGATGTGGACAGAGAGGTCACGATGCAATAAATCATAATAATAGGGGTGCGTTCTTGGAATATACCAATTTCTCCCCGGACGTTAGTAGATAGCCCAACGCTATCCCGTCCAAACCATTCTAATGAGACCTTAAGTGTCGACACCCCTAGACAGTCATGACATAAACATGCATAGGTAGTACTCATAGATTCCACGATAAAATAAATGGGTATGTACCCTAAAGGGGAATCAACTCACATGTGTCCCCGGCCTTAGCCTTCACGCACATCCTCTTCATATTGTCCTAATTATATTATCGTGGTTTCATTGATTTAAACATGCCAGAGCTTTAGTTTCAAATCTCGCGTAATCAGGTATTTACCAGAGGAGTATCAATTTATAATTTTGGAAATAACACACGTCAAAAACATTTTGACAGTTAAGATATTGTGCATATAGACTTACTTGGATCGAAGAAAGATCCACACACACAAGCAAGCACAAAACTAGTACTCGAAGCACGGACCATCAAAGAACCGATCGTCTACGAACTCAAAAACTACAATAGCCAAATAATCCTAATATTAACATGTGACCAAACTCATACAACAAAAGCAATTATGCCCTATATGCAAATGCAATGAATATTTACCCGACAAGTTCCCAATTTGCCCCCAATTTGATTTCGGAACTCTAATATTACAAAATATATTAATTTATAAAGTGATGATATTAAAGAAAAATAATAATAAACTAAAATCATTGAAACAAAACTTTAAACTAATTAACAATATTTTTAAAATCTATTTAAAACTAGTTATTAGAAAAGAGTATAATAATATTTAAAATAGATACTAGTATTAAATAAAATTAAGTTCCATCATTAAAAGAGTAAATATCTAAAGATATATATTTTATAAGGAAGAAATTTGAAATAAAACACAAATGTAAAGCTATGTAATATCTTAAGAAACAACACTTTTATTTATTAATAAAATTTATTTATATTAATAAAAACTCTCCTTATAAAATTATACTATAAAAACTTATATTTATATTCATGTTAAAGAAATTAATTAATTATAATTAATATTTAATAAATAAAATACTAAATATAAGTATAAGAATAATAAAATAAAAACAGCTTGTAGTTAATAACAAAGACCTCCCCAAACTTTCTGAAAGTATAAAAACCACCCTAACAGATTTATCAAAATTACAAAATGACCCCCTAACTATAACACAGTAATACCCAAACTCAGTCATCTTCTTCATCTTTGCTAACACTCTTTGCACAGTGAAATCAACCCAACTCATACACACACACAAAGCCATGATTACACATACATAGGATGAGGGAAATAAGATTTAACAAGTTGGGTTCTTGGTGATTACCGATTGAAGAGAAACGAAAGTGAAGAAGACGAGGGCGATGGCTCGGGACTGGAGTGAATCGGCTCTGCTGCTTCTAATCGCCGGTACTGGCTTCGCGGGAGCAAGGGGGAACGACAAGTGCCAAAGGAGAACAGGCAGAGCAATTGGCGACAGTGGGTTCGATCGGGTCGGATCGATTTCGCCGGCTGGTTCGGTTATGTGATTTCGTCGACTGAAAAACCGACCTCTAGGTCGCCTGGGTGAACCGAGAGAGAGAGAGAGAGATAGGAGGGAGGCAACGTCAGGTTGTTTCGCCGGAGATGGTGATTAGAGTGGCTGACTGCTGGGTTTCCCGTTGGAACTCGGTTTCCGATAGGGTCGGATTCAGGTCGACACAAAAACAGAGCTGACGAAGCCTCTGTTGGCTCTTGGTGGTCCGCCGGTGAGAAGGGGTGGAAGAGGCGAGCTGTTTCTGGCTTTTTTTGCCAGAAAAGAGTAGGGCCGGTGGTGTGGTGTTTGGCAGTGGTGGTGATCGGAAAACAGGGGAAGTGGTGTGGGTTTGTTTCTTCGGCCAAAACAGATAGTGAGGGTGAGATGGAGGGATACAAGGATGCTTGTGGGTTGATATATGTTTATGTGGGTTGAAGTTGAGGAGGTCGTGGCATGGTGGTGATGGTGGTTCCGCTGATTTGGGGGAAGGTGGAGAAGAAGATGGGTTTGTTTCCCGTCTGTTAGAGAGAGAGAGAGAGAGAGAGAGAGAGAGAGAGAGAGAGAGAGAGAGAGAGAGTGGGCTTACACCTAAGTTTAAGAAAAGACACTTTAAACCCCAACTGAAGTTACACCTAGGTTTAAGAAACTACAAATGCACACCCCCCGAGTTTAGGAAAAGCTAACACTAACCCACGACCTTAGAAAATTAACAAACAAATACACTATTAAACGTAGGGGTATTACAATAAAATTATCATTTTTGGAGAATAATTCATGTACCATTATTTCAGAGATTTTATTAAAGAGTTGTTTCAGAGGACTGTGGGTCCTGTTGGTTGAGCTTTGGATGTCTGAAAGTGTCAGACGGGTTGATATTAAGCCATGTATTTATCGCAAATTTATATTTTATTATTAAAAGTGTGACCGGTTCGTCGCAGTGGTATCAGAGCCTGACCCTACCGAAGGTACGTATAATGTATCTTGGACTGGGCGGGTGTTTTGGCGGGTGTCTGTGACGGGTGTCATACAAGAGGTAGGCACTTGTGAGTCACCACACTTGTGAGCCACCACACTGTCGAGCTAAGGGTACACAGTCTAGTAATGCTTGGGTGGTGGAGGTGATGAGACTTGGCGGTACGTGACATTTTTAAATGAAATGTGATTTTATAGTAATTTCGGGGCGAAATTCTTGTAAGTGGGGTAGAATGTGAGGACCCGAGTTTAGGGAGATATTGTTTTTTTTACTATTTACTGTGGTTAAATAGATGTATCTATTGTGTATTTGGTTTTTTGATGCTAAGCATTTTTTTCTTGAGATTGAAACATAATTGGTTCCATGCAAAAGAAATTTGTGTAGTATGGATGTTTGCACGTGCATGTGCATGTAATGCTTCATTATTTTGCTTCACATCTATTTGTTTATTTAGGTACACAGTAGTATATGTGAAGATGACTAATGTATGTGTTATGTTTTTACAGTACATATTTAGTCATTAAAATGATCCATAGCGACATGTGCCACCAATTTAGAGAGAACTTGTGGCATGACTCATGCATTTTATTTTGTCATAATTATTACAAAGGGGTTTAGTCTCATCCTTGCACTAGAAGATTAGTTAAATTATGTTTTCTCTTCTTTTGTTTGTTACGGAAAGAGAGAAGTGAGAGTATCTTTTAGCTTGTTCGAATAGCTAGTTCACTGTTAGCTTATATGAAGAGAAATTGGCGAGTTTGTATAGTCAGCTACAATGGAGCAGAGGTTAGGAGGGACATAATTAGACGTTCTGGAATATGTGCTTTGGTATTATTCTCGGTTTCATTGAGGTAGGGGAAATCTAACTTCTAAATTTCCTGCAGTTACAGTGTAATTCTGTGTATAGTGCTGGTTTGATTTTTACAGTTTTTTAGCTATTTGTTGACTGACTGGCACGCTGTTTGTGTATTTGGTGCCGCATGATGATGTGTAATAATTGGCTGTTGTGTTAAGTAGATTTTAGATTTCTACGCCAGTGGTTAGGCGGTACCTGCTGTGCTGTTTTGGCTCACCCCTCTGTTTTACAGGTTGAGCTTGAGCGCGACTGGATCGCGGAGTAATTGTTAAAAAAGTAGATTTTAGCTAAATTAATTGTTTTTAGCGGTTTTTAGTGAAAGTAGTGGTCTACTGTTTTGACTAGATATTTATGTAAAAATGTCATTTTTGGAGAATAAGTCACGTACCATTATTTCAGAGATTTTATTAAAAAGTTGTTTCAGAGGACTGTGTGCCCTGCTGGTTGAGTTTCGGACGTCTGAAAGTGTCAGACAGGTTGATATTAAGTCGTGTATTTATCATAAATTGGTATTTTATTATTTAAAGTGTGACCGGGTCGTCACATCACCTGTGTTTTGTGGGTAATCTGGTTGACAAAAAATGAGAAATGTTTTTAACAAAAAGACCCTGACCCAAGAGTGGCTTTGGCAAGAGTGCAAAATTGGTGGAGGGATTTGCAAGTTTTGGCCTCCAGAGAGTAGATTTCAAACTCCTAGAGAAATTTAGAGATGTGCTAGCTGGGAAAAGGCCTCCCCAGAACTGCATCAAACTAAATGTTGATGCTACATGGGAAAAAGGCACTAACTGCTCCATAATTCGCTGGGTAGGGAGAGATCACAATGGTGCCTGGATTGGAGAGGGTTGGAGAAAGATCGACACCCCTTCACCTCTTTTTGCTGAAGCTGAGGCAGTAAGGTTGGCATGTAGTACTCTTGCTAATTGGGGTAATTCTGTTGTGATTATTGAAGGGGTCAATCAAGTTGTTTTGAAGGCTCTAATGTCTGGTTCTTGTTCAAATTAGAAAATCAAAGGTTTGGTGAAGGATTCTCAAGCTTTGTCCCTGCTTAGAAGAGTGTTTAGCAGAAGCTAACTGTTTAGCTGACTCTCCTATGAAGGAGGTTAGTAGACATGTTAATGGTGGTAACAGTTTTGTTCTGGTTACAATTTGACACCTGTTAGAGCCAATTGTGTCCAAGGAGAGTTGTACTTCAGTTCCAGTTTCTTAAAAAAGTCTTTTTCTTAGGAAAAGAAAAGATGTGCAGAATGTGTGTCGCGTTAGTTTGACAACACTGTTTTACTAAATGCATTAGCCTCCAACAACTCACATACATGAAAAAATAAGGTGAAAAATCCTCCCAAATGGATTCGGAAAAGGTAATCGAGCTCAAGGATCCTGAAAATCGATCCTCCTTGAAATAATTTGTGACCTCACAAATCAAAAGATAATTAAAAAAAATGTTAGCATTAGGTGCGCCCATGTGGGGTGCCCAATGCAATTATCCTAAACTTATGGGTTTAGGAGAGACAAGCTCAAACCTTATGGGGTTAGTAGCAAGGACATAAACCCTAGGGGGTAACGTTGCAATTGGGTATAAGTCTGTCTATATAAGGAGACAGCCTCCTACATTATTATATGCGCTAGAGAGTCATAATAATATACACACTACTGTAGAGATCATGTGCTGATCATAATACAGTAAACCCTAGACTCTCTCTAACTAGCCTCCATTGGTGGAACTTGGTGTGGATCAGAGCTTTCGTCCTAGTGATTCGAGCCAGACTGTGGGAGCAAGAAGGGCACGTGAAAGCAAGCATCCTACGATCATACGCTGTGCATAGGAGCTAAGGAAGGCAAGGTAAACACATGAATCTTCCGCTATAATTCATGTTGTAGATCTGTATGTGATAGATCATGTTCGCCCTTCATTGGTATCAGAGCCTTAGGCTTGTTTTTCGTGCCTTGTTATGCGTTCCCGAATCAGTTTAGAAAATCGAGTTTCTGAAAATGCTTAATCTGTTAGTGAAACCTATATGGTTAGATAGGGTTTTTCACGAGGATTCCAGAAATATAAATTTTATAATTTTTGGACGAACAGAGAATTAGTTATGAATATTTTAAGTTTCGGAACTGTGTAAATCTGGACTCTTAGATCTGAGCAGTAAAAATATTTTTTCAAAACATGTTAAAATTGAGTTTTGAACACATAATCGGGATCAGGGTGAAAAGACGATTCCAACGATATAAGGATCGCCAGGAACGGAGGCCGAGAAGGCGGCGCGTGGGCTTCACGCGCCACCGACGCCGCCTCCACGCGCGGCCACGCGCCGCACGAGCCAAAGGGCGGCGGCAGATTTGCTGACGTGGCTAAGGCTGATGTGGTGATGACGTGGCAACCACGTGGGATGCTGACGTGGCAGGTGACGTGGAGGGGTGACGTGGCAGCTGACGTCAGCACGTGGATGACGTGGCATGCCACGTGGCATGCTGACGTGGCACTCGGCCGACGTCGGCGCGTCACGGAGGCGGACTCGCCCACGCGCGGCGGCGCATGTGGGCGCGTGAGCCCTCCTCCGACCACTATTTTTCGCCAAATTTTTTTCTATATGCTCAGAATTAAATTTCCTATTTTCTGGGAATTTTTCATAATTTTTGGAAAAACAGAAAATTTTATTATTTTCCAGATTAATTAATTAGTGTTTAGCACACTTCCCGAGGCAGTTAGACGTCCTTAAACACACTGTTTTGAGCCCAAATTTTTTCTGGAGACTTAGGACATTTTTCCCTACCTTATAAGATAGGAGGTGAGATCCTAGGTAGTTGGGAGCAATTTTCGATCTTATTAGTTTGTTTTATTGCTTATTAATTTCCAGTAATTATTCTTTAATTCTGAAAATTTTCAGAAAATTTCAGTATGTTTATTTTATTATTATACATGTTGTTGTGGGTTGAATGGATGTGTTTGATGCATGGATGTGGCTTAGATGATTTTATATTTGGTTTTGATTTTGAATATGTAATCAATTAAAATACGGCCTGCGTGTCGTGCCTCTCTACATACTCTATTGTCTTCTCTTCTCATCTAAATCGCCTATTAGAGGTTACTTCTTATTAGAAATAAGATATTTAGTGAAGATTGAAGACTAGAAGCTTCAAGAGAGGTGGCCAAACCAAAAGCTATGGCGCGAGGTGCATGGAGCAAAGAGACGAACATGGAAGCTTCAAGGAGCACTCGAGATTGGCGAGATCCATGAGGTGAGAAGTTCAAAACTTGCTCAAGACGTACTCTCAATAGTGGGAGTGCACCTTAGGGGCCACATCCATTGCATATTTATTTATGCTTGTGCTTGTTTTATGTTATAACTGTGTGTGATTGGATATAACTGTATAACCTCGCATGCTAAGGAACTAAAACAAAAGAACTCACATGATTATACATGATTGAAACTAATAGGGAATCATAAGTGACGATATTTGATTCCTAGAATTGCTACTAGGTTTTGGTGGAGTCCTTATGATGAACTATGAAATTTTAATCTATGTATCATGTTATTTCGGAGCTAAGAAAATGCTAGTATTAATTTTCTATGCAATGTCTCAAGATCAATCGTGTCTAAATCGAAACTATAAAGGCTAAAATAGTGACAATAAACGATATGACAAGTCATCGTACTATGTAACCAAATAGTTGGACATAGTTTGTCAAACCACCTACAAGAATGGTCGAACCTGTGATGAATTGGTTGTCACAGCATCACATGAACATTATCTTTAGGCTAACCAATAAGTGGGAGGCAGTCAAGATAAATGTCATAGAGCGTGCTATGACAAGGTGGGGAAATGACCTCATCAGCAAGTTCAAGACCACTTTGAGATTCAAAGATTGTAAGAATGAGCCAAAGAAGAATCTTGGATCCACCTTAGCCATTTGCCTCATTAAAATTGTGTGTAATGACTCATAAATCCCACCTTAAACTATCAAACTCAATCATAAAAAATTAGAACTCGACTATAGTTTCTGAGATTAGTACTCAACTATAGCATCTGAGATTCATGTCGTTTATGATGAGATGTTTAATATATCCGACTAGCAATATGTTGCTATCTCTGCCACGTTTCATGAAAGTGCCATGAAAACGTTATGTGACACAATTTGAGAGTGTCAAGATGTTTTGGATAAAACCAAACATCACTCCGTTCTAGGATCTAAGCAACCAAGTGCTTGCTAAGTATACTAGTTAAGCATACTTTTGAAGTCTAAGCAATATATAATTGCTAAAAGACTGTGAATGAAGTATGATAGGCAGATGTAGTCCCTAGCCCGGTATTAGGACCATGGAACAAGTGGGGCAAGGATAAGGGAATGAGGGTGCAATATTGGTACATGACAAATAGCCCAAGACAGGCAAACGCAAAGGAGGAAAATGATGTTTCCCTAAGATTAGAAGGCCAGACATGGAACTAACTTCTCGTCTAAGGATCCATGAGATTATCTTTGAGGGAGTAGCCACCAAAATTTGTTTTGGTTACAGTTTTACTTTGGAATTGGTCATGTTATGTATGGTTATGCACTCTTGATTTCTAGCATGAATAACGCCTCAGGATCTTTGGATATCACCTCTAGGGTTGTGCCTTAAGATTCTGATATGTGGCGCGCTAGATTGAGACACACTACATCGAGAAAGGATGTTCAGGCTAGCTAAGGTAGGCCTGCTTGGAATATGCCCAAGGTATTGACAGCGTAAACCTATCTGCTTTTTCGCAAGTGTACGATCAAGTAATATAGAGTATGTAATTGTGACTCTGGTTGTCGAACCCTCGAGAACAGTTTAAGTTGTTGCTAATCAGAATTAGAATTAGACACAAAGTTTGTAAAAAGGAGGAAGGTTTGGGATTTGACTCTACTAATTGAATTGCAGTAAATAAAACAGTATTTATAAAAGCTTATTTTATTTTTCTGTTGAATATTTCGCAGAAATTGTTGTAGTTGTAAAAGTCGATAATTCTAAAAATCTAGGTTCCAGGATCCCCTAGGGTTACTCTCCAGCTTTCATAGTATATTCGATTTCAGAAACACACAGTGGTTTTGTTTATGCCAGCATACCAATAGTACAATCTCCTCTCGGTCTCATGCACCTATCACTCGACTGCAGATTTTCGGGTCCTCTCGGTCCACCTAAATCTGCAGGTTCGTTCTAAGTCTGCTAGGGTTACAGGTTCTCCTCTCGGTCTCCCCCTAAACGTCTAGCAGTTGGTCTAATGCTTCTGGGCTAGTCCCCTGATTCTTTTCACCTCTCGTCCATCAAGGCAGAGTACTAAATCCTGTCTTTTCTTCCTAACTTTCACTGGTCACTCTCGTGCACCAGATCCTGTCTGTAACACTCCTGGGTGATCAAGCCATTCATGTATGTAAATAAAATCAAAGACAGAATAATAAACAATCCATCCTGTATTAAGGCTTAGCTAGCCATGCATCTAAAAACCAAACAACCAAGTCTGCTGAATTCATAAACCCTAGGTTCACCAAGAACCTAGGCAAAAGGTCTAGCTAGCTTGCATTATTGAAAAACAACGTTTCATAAAGAGAGAAAAGATCAAACTAGTTATTTTCTGAAAATACTGGAAAACTGCTCCAATCCTGCTCTGCTCCAACCCTGGCTGCTGTGAAACTGGCTGCTGTGATTGATGATGATAGATGTGTGAGTGTGTATGCGTAACCCTAATTCAGTGCTGGGACACCTCCTTTTATACTGCCACAGTCTCCAAAACTGATGCACGAAATTCCTGTTTTACCCTCGAAAAGACCCGTCCTGGAAGCTTCTGGAAACCTTCTGTGCGTTCGAACGCAACTCTCCTGCGTTCAAACGCAGTGCGTCTGAACGCACACCTTCTGCGTTTGAACGCAGGCCTTAACCGTTTTTCTTCCTCTGGCTTCTGACTTCTGGACCCGTGCGTTTGAACGCAGACTGCCTGCGTCTGAACGCACCCCTTGGCCTTTTTCTTCTCTTGAGTGTTGAGTCCTGCGTTTGAACGCAAGAAGTGCGTTTGAACGCACCCCTTAACTTTTCAGCACTTCGGCCTCCGATCCCTGCGTTTGAACGCAGACTGCCTGCGTCTGAACGCAGGACTTAGCCAACTTTCCGCCATTTTCCTGCTGCTCCCATCTTGTGCGTCTGAACGCAGGGCCTGCGTTTGAACGCACCACTTAGCCTTTTTTCCTCTTTTTCTGCTCAGCTTTCCTGACACGCTGCCTCCCATCCAAGTTAATCTCATGCATTTTTCGGCACCTGCTACCTGCACATCATAACACGCACCCGCGATCATATCCAACAAACAAAAGTATGCATAAAATTACTCAAATTTTGCAATCATGATCTATAAATCTCTGCCTCGTATCAGGTGGAAAATAAGCTGAAAATGGCCAAACTCAACTCTCACAGGGTTAAAACCAATGGTAAAAAGATGTCCCAGACTAATACATTTTCAAGCTGTCAAAATACCCCCACACTAACCTCTGCTCGTCCCGAGCAGACCCTTGCATACTGCCTTGCAGACCCATTTTTGCATACTTTAATTGCATACTTCCCCTTTTTCACAGATTCAAGATACAGACCAAAACACTCAATAGATGACTGACTCAGATACAGAATATACACAAACTGACTCAAGACTCAGCAAAATATTTTTTTTTCTTTTCTTTTTTTTCTCTGAAATTGGGCAACTTCTCTATCATAAACTGAAATCATCAAACCCTCACAAGCTCATTTCGAAATTCCACAACACGCAGCAAGAAATGATATAAACTGATCCTATGCACAAACTCACTAAGGTATCCCCAAACATCCACCAAACCAACCAAGATAAAGCACGTCTTTTGACTTAGAGCGTCCAGGCATCTACAGTCAACAGATAATTTTACTTCGCCAAGTCATTTGAGGTTTTCAGACCCTCTTAGCCGTTATTGCGTTTGATTTGCAAATTGTCCCATTGCTGGGAGACACAACTCCTGTGTAATACGGCTTGACTTTAATTTCCCTCTTAAGCTCTAAATTGGATTGAATCCAAATTTTCCATGTGAATGGAAGCACATTATGTTGTTTCTCCTTTAAGCACAAAATATTATTTATTTATTTATTTATTTATTTTAAAAAATATTCTTTTTTTTTTAAACTCCTCTGTTTTTTACAACTGTGCAGTAGAGCTCTAAGAGTGTAGGCTTTTTAGGATTTTCTCTTGGAACCACCTTAAGGGATGGTGATGCGCAATTTAGCGTACTATTCGCAAGTATACGAATCAAGTAGTATAGAGTGTATTACGACTCAGATTATCGATCCCACAGGGACTTTGCAGGTTTTTCTAGCAATCAGTTTTAACAAACAGAGTGTAAAAAGGAGGAGTATTTTGAGAGTTGTTTAAGTACTGAAAGTAAATAACTGAAACGTAAATCTTTTTTTTGCAATAATTTTATGAATAATCTTATGGTTGTAAAACTAGGGTTTGAGATACTAGGTCCCGGGATCCCCTAGGGTTCTTCAGATTTTCGTTCTTCGTTTGACATGAAAACACACAGCAGTCTCGTTATCCGTGCCACGTACCAATTGTGCAGTATCTTTTCTTTTCCTGCACGTTATCACAATCCTGCAGATTTTCGGATTCCTGTTAAGCTGCCTAAATCTGCAGTCTCGTTCTAAGGCTGCTAGGGTTTCTAACCTGTCCTGATGGCCCGGGTCAGATTCTCTAACAGTTGGTCTCAACGATTTCAGGCTAGTCCTAACTCCCCTTCGCTAGTCGGCCCATCGGGGTAAGGTGCTAAATTCTGTCTTTTCTTCCTAACCCTAACCGGACGTTTTCACCTACCGGCTCGGGTCTGTAGCAATTCTGGTTCGCGACTCCGATCATGCATAAACAGTAAAATTCAAAGACAGAATAACGAATAAAGCTGCTGATATTAAGATAACGTAATCATGAATTCATAGTCAAAACGTAGAACTAATCTCTGAAAACGAAACCCTAGGTTCACCGAGAACCTAGGTAAAAGTTTAGCTACTGAAATTCATAACGTAAATAACACAGTTTTTGAATGAGAGAGAAGAAAAGCAAACGGGTGTCTTGAATCTGGATTCACGTTTCCGTGCTCTCCGGGACGCTCCGACTCCTCCGGTTGTGCTGTCTTGTGTTCTGTTCTGTGTATTCTGTCTCAAAACGAGTCTTGACGAGTCTTTAAATAGTGCTGTTTTTCCCAAAAACGCTTGCGCCAGAATTTACGAAAACTGCCATCGGTCCACCGTCTTTGACCAAAAGTCAAAACTGGCTGCGTATATACGCAGGGGTTGCGTATATACGCAACCAGGGCCCAACCAACAACCTCCACCACCCTCACTGCCTGCGTATATACGCAGGGGCTGCGTATATACGCAGGGCCTGCGTATATACGCAGGCCGTGGGGGCTAGGTGGGGTCCACTTGGTCCTTTGGTGGGCCAGGTCTGGTCCCCTGGGTCCCACTCTTCTGCCTGAAATCTCCAATTTCCTTCCTCGGTGTCTTCCTGCTTTCCCGTGTTCCCGTCTTGCGTTTTGACCCGAAATTTGTCAAAATTACCAAAATACCCCTGGGTCAAAACCGCTCCGAATTCTGCCCAATCCTGACTCTGGCCATAGGAAAACTGCTGACTGAATTTGGGAGACAAAATCTGAACTTGACCCGGAAACCCGGGATCGGTGCCAAAATGACCAAAATACCCCTAGGCCAAAACTGTCCCGGAAATCGTCACGAACATAAAATAGTTGCTCCTGACTCCGGACACCGGAAACCGAGACTCCTTACTCGGGCGTGGCCTGACTGGGACCCACACGTGACGGGAGTCGGTTTTTCGGCCGGACTCTGTTTCAGCATTATAACCTGTTTTTGGAAAGCCCTTGACGTCTCCGTTCTTTTGCCCCTGGTTTCACTTCAAAATTCCAAGTCAAGCTCAAGATATTGTCAACCGAGCGCATCCCGGTGATTCTCGGCTTTGGCGTTTTCAGCTTCCTCGGTCGATTTTCTCTGCTCGTTTTTCCTCCAGTCTTTCCGTTTTCCATTCCGCTCTCCCTTTTACCAGTCTCGGTCAAATCCTGTCCCGAGCATTTTCTGCACGTTTCTCGAGGCGATCTCGGTTCTGTCTCGGCACGCATCCCAATGCACTTTCCGAACCTGTTCCTGTAAAAACATGAAAAATACCCGCGATCATATCCAATAAAAGTACAAAACATGCAGAAATTCACGAAAAGCAAATAAACGTCTCGTTCCTAAAACCGAGGCTTTCCGAGGGTGAATTCTGGCTAAAACGCGACTTTCCAGCACACATACACATCTTTTCAGGCTATAAAATAACCCCAATTTGGGCGTTATCAAATACCCCCACACTAAACTTTGCTCGTCCCGAGCAAACTCCAGCAATATACTACCAATGCATACTATCCCGAATCAATCCAGAGCGGTGTAACTGCACTTATTTAAAAACAGTATTTATAAAAACAGTTTATATATATATATATATATTTTTTTTTGGTGAGACTGGGCAATCTCTTCAACTCAAACTGAACATCATCAAGTTCTCATATTCCCCTAAATTTCAGAAACTGCGGTGATCGGAAGAACTCGCGGCCAGCCTAGGGTAGGAACAAGCACGAACACCACTTACTTCCGCTTTTGCACGCAAACCGAACGTATCCCTAACGCACACCTTCCGTGCTTTTACTCTGGGTGTAATGTAAATCTGCCGGCTTTGGGACGGTAGGATAAGTCATTTAGAAGCGATGTCCTAAACGTCACAGCACACTCACAAATACCCCAATCTCACACTCCCTCACCGAGATGATAGAAACTGACCCAAATCACCTAAGATTCTAGACACTCAATTTCCCCAGTCCCGGTGTAACTGCCGTTCTCGCGGCCACAACTGTGAACGAATGTGAAACTGTGATAAAAATAGCCGGCCTGACGTTTTGAAATAAAATCAATCAAGCACCCTGAATTTTCTGCCTTTGATACTTTTTTTTCTTCGTTTTTTTTTTCGTTCGTTTTTTTTTTCGTTTTCGTTTTTTTTTTTTTTTTTTTTTTTTTTTTTTTTTTTTTTGCGGGGCTACACAATAAACAATATAAACCAGGCCAACTCTATGATAAACCAAAAAAACGTGGGGTGGCTGAAAAATACTGAAATAATCTGTAATGACCACCCCCACATTAATTCCGAACCATGTAGTCAATCTGTAAAATATTCGCGCTTTTCCAACCGATCCTCCTCACTCCAAGGATGTCTAAATAGCACATCGCGTCCTCCAGTAACCCTGTCAACCCAAAGTCCCCCATGTCGTGCGGAAAATTTACGCACTACGGCTCTCCTCCTGTGCTCACGGTGTAATGTCGTGAGTCACCGCCACACCGAAGTGTGCTGCCGTCACTATCTCACCCTTACACACCCTCAAATATAAAAATAAAGCTCATCCACTATCAAATATGACAATTCTGTTCTACCCCAGAAAATCCCCCTCAACTCAACTCCCTCGTGCCATGACGCGTAGGAAAGGTAAAAATACTAACAATGATGCGAGTATCAAAAAACGGCTTCCTAGGTCAAACAGTTACCAAGAAAAGGGTTAATGGATCAACGGGGCTCACTAGTGGACCTAAGGCGCGAGACAGGACGTGAGGTCCCCTATGGCCTATCACTCCACCAAATGATGTGGTGACCGTGATGGCGGGTTGACGACTACCTGGTGACGGTGGTCTGGCAGCTAGTCGGATACATTGCTCGGGAGACAGCTACTTGCGTTTTCTGAAGTGTATTGGCTCTATTAACTCCCCTAGACAGTTCTCGCAGCTCTTCCTCACCTAAGTTCGTCCACTTCGGGAAATTTTCTATCATTAAGCTCTCTCCAGTTTTAAGCTAAATCCTTCACCCAGTCTCAAAATTTTCATTTTTTTTTAATATTTTTTTTAATAAAACGTAATGCAGTTACAACGCCACCACCCCCACACTGGATGGTGCCATGCCCTCATGGTACTAATCATCAGGCATATACTCTGGATTGGATGAGCTGGCTTGCCTCATCGAATGGGAACAATTGGTAGCATACGCAGAAAAATAAAGCGAGAGACAGAAATTGAACCTGTGCACCCGGAGTCAGTTCTTACAGGTGCGGAATTTCTCGCACCGGTGGAGCAGGACCGCTGACCGGTCGCCAGAAAATTTCTCGCCGGAAGTTGTCAACCTTCCGGGCTCTATGTGCGCTCTTCAAATGTGCAATCCCCGAGCACCATTGTGTTTGACAATGTGCTCCCATATGGTCGAGTATACTTCCGTACACCGGGGTCGATTGCTCGGTTCTGCAGAAAAACTGTTCCTGAAAAATCCCCAACTCGTACGAGTCCCTGTGACGGTCGAGTGTGCCAGAACACACCGGGGTCGATTCTTCAAGATTTTGACAATCTGCCTTTCCTTCTACGAAATTTTCTGAATTCGCTTCAAACTGCACGGATCTGTGTATGGAGGTAGAGAGAGAAAAATGGGGCAAAAACGTGCTGCTGTCCGAAAAAAATATTTTTTTTCTTCTTCTGCCTGCGTATATACGCAACACCTGCGTATATACCCAAACAGGGAACATTTTCGAAAAAGTTTTTTTTTTTTTTTTTTTTTTTTTTTTTTTTTTTTTATGCCATATTTTCACTGCTGGCTGCGTAGGGCTGCGTATATACGCAGTCAGCAACAAAAAGATTTTTTTTTTCAATTTTTTTTTTTTTTTTTTTTTTTCAAAATCCTGAAATTTTCGCTGCTGACTGCGTATATACGCAGGTCTGCGTATATACGCAAGCAGCAGGTAAAAAAAATATATATATATATTTTTTTTTTCAAAATTCTGAAATTTTACTGCAGGCTGCGTATATACGCAGCAGCCTGCGTATATACGCAGGCAGCAGGCAATTTTTTTTTTTCAAACAAAATTTTTTTTTCTCTCTCTACTCCTTTTTGTTCTCGTTTTCTGCTCTGCTGTATCTGCACATGCTCGATTCAAAGTCAATACCCACTCATCTTACCTCTCTCAAAATTCAAAACTGAAAATAAAACTTAAAATAATTTAAACTAACTTACTATGTTGGGTTGCCTCCCAACCAGCGCTTGTAATTTACGGTCGACGGCCCGACCCAGTTACCTCATGTTTGCTCAAGGGACGTCAAAACCGCCAGGGTCTACCTTGACGTCTGCTCCCGGGCCCAGATATGGCTTGACCCGGTTTCCGCTCACCCACCGAGATCTCAATTTTCCCGGGACAAGCTGCATCCAAGACTCGCCGTGAAGTGCTTTCTGCCCTTCTTGAAACTGCTTTGGTTGTGCCGAAGTCTGATGGCTCGGGAGCGGTTTAAGCTCTCGGGTTGGTGGCTCTTTGAGTGACGGGACCAGGGCCAATTTCTGCCCACCTTTTTCGTCCAGCTGTAAACTGGTGCGGTTTTCAGTTTGCATGGCCTGCTCCTCCTGGAATCTCTCCTCGTTCTCTCTGTCCACTCTGTCAATTTCTTCCCATAGCTCGTCCATCTCCTCGTTTTCCCAGCCTTCGTCGACTACCTCCACTGCGAAGATGTCTTCATGCTCGTAATAGTTCGGTAGTTGCAGATTTTTGAAAACATTGAACTTCACCTTGTCTTCATTGATCTGCATGGTCAGTTCTCCGATCTTACAGTTTATCATGGCTTCTCCAGTGGCCAAAAACGGTCTGCCCAGAATGAGTGGTACGTCTCCTGCCTCCATGTCTAGAATTACAAAATCTGCCGGAAAAATCAATTCTCCGACTTTCACCAGAATATCTTCAATAACTCCGTAAGCCTGCTTCACGGATCTGTCCGCCATCTGCAGCTTGATTCTGGTGGGCCTGAGTTCACCAATTTTCAAAGTTTTGAAAATCGACAAAGGCATCAGATTGATACTGGCCCCTAGGTCACACAGAGCCTTTCCTGTGTAAGCATTACCTAGGGTCACCGGGATGACAAAACTGCCAGGGTCCTTCCTCTTCCTCGGTAGCCCATTCTTCACACAGTTGCTCACTTCTGCCGTCAGATTTATTGTCTCGAAATCGCTCATACGTTTCCGTCCATACAAAATATCTTTGAGGAACTTGGCATAAGTGGGCATCTTTGCCAACGCCTCCGCAAAGGGTATGTTGATCTTCAGCTGTTTGAAAATCTCGAGAAATCTGGCGTAGTCCTTGCTATCATCCCTCTTTCGTGTCTTCAAAGGATACGGTGCCTCCTTGGAGACAGGTACCGTTTCTGCTTCCTTCTCCTTTTGCATTGCATCCTTCTCAACCGAGCCCTTCGGCTGGGGGCGGTCGGCTGAGCTGCTATCCTGGCCAAATACTTCGCGCTCGATTTCCTTTGATTTTTCTGCACGTGCATGGCTAGGATACGGCGGATCCTGTAGTGCTAATCCACTCCGAGTGGTGATGGCATTGACCTGAGCACGTGGATTATTCACTGTATTCGAGGGCAAGTTTCCTGGCTGTCTCTCCGTTAGCTGCTGTGCTAACTGTCCTACTTGTACCTCCAAAGCGCGCAGTGACGTTTTGGTCATCTGCACGTCGGCTGTCAGGGCGTCCATGTGCTCGAACCGGGACTCCATGGTTTGGAACATGGACTTGATCTCCTTCATCTGAGCGTCGTACTGCTGTGCAGATGGGCCCGACTGAGCCTGCTGCGTCGGTGCAGCCTGCTGGGCTGGTGGCCTGTGCTGGAACCCCGGTGCATAAACTGCTGCGTTCGGGTTTCCGTACCGGAACCCGGGATGGTCTCTCGTACCCGGTCTGTACCGGCTCGGATCCCACTGCTGCTGTACGTAATTGGAATCTTCGTTTCCGAGCCCCTCGATGGCTGTGTCCAAATCTGGTTTTCCTACTGCATCAGTTGAGTAAACTTTCTTGACCAAATCTTGAACGATCTTGGCCAAATTGTCTATCTGGTCGTCTTCTACGGGCTCAGCTCGGGCGGTGATCCTGCGATCATCAAACAGGCGAGTGTCCTGTTTGGCTAACTGCTTCATCAACTCATAGGCACCGTCTTTGTCCACATGGTACAGAAAATTTCCTCCGGCTTCTCGGTCAATCCTGTCAGCACTCTCCCTATCTAGGGCATGGTAGAATACCTGCAGGATCTTCGCGTCTCCAAAACCGTGGTTCGGGCATCTTTTCACAAGTCTCATCAATCTGTCCCATGCGTCTACCACCGTCTCTCCCGTCTTCTTTTTGAACGACAAAATCTCGCTTTGTAATTGAATGACCCGGGAGGCGGGGTAAAATTTGGCCAGAAAATCGGTGACACACCCCTCCCATGTAGTGATCGATCTGGGTGGTCGGGATTCGAGCCAGTCGTTGGCCACTCCGTATAGGCAGTATGGGAAAAGAATTAGCATAAGTGCCTCTGCGCCAACTCCCTTATACCGGACCTTGTTGCAGTAATCCTCGAACTTCCCGATAAAGTCGTTCGGGTCTTCGTCAGCTTTGCCATGGAACGGGCAGAGGGTCTGCACAGTCTGGATGGTGGAGGGTTTGATGTCAAAGTGTTCTGCGGTGATCTCGGGCACCACAATAGCTCGCTCATGCCCCCCCGTGGGGACTTCGAAATTCTCCACCAATGCCTTCCCAGACCGGTTGTATGTCCTCTGGTTGCTCCGGGCAGCGAATCCTGCTGCGATCAGATCCTCGATGTACCGAGCCATCTCGGCTGGAGTACGTGTCTCGGGCAGTTCTGGCGCTCTCTCGGTATTGTCGCCCATCCTGCAAAAGTAGAGATCTCAAGAGCAATGAGATAACGAAAAATAAAAAATAAAATAAAAATAAAAACTCTGAAAATTAATTCGGACTACTAAATAAACCCTAAAAAGTCCCCGGCAACGGCGCCAAAAACTTGATGCGCAATTTAGCGTACTATTCGCAAGTATACGAATCAAGTAGTATAGAGTGTATTACGACTCAGATTATCGATCCCACAGGGACTTTGCAGGTTTTTCTAGCAATCAGTTTTAACAAACAGAGTGTAAAAAGGAGGAGTATTTTGAGAGTTGTTTAAGTACTGAAAGTAAATAACTGAAACGTAAATCTTTTTTTTGCAATAATTTTATGAATAATCTTATGGTTGTAAAACTAGGGTTTGAGATACTAGGTCCCGGGATCCCCTAGGGTTCTTCAGATTTTCGTTCTTCGTTTGACATGAAAACACACAGCAGTCTCGTTATCCGTGCCACGTACCAATTGTGCAGTATCTTTTCTTTTCCTGCACGTTATCACAATCCTGCAGATTTTCGGATTCCTGTTAAGCTGCCTAAATCTGCAGTCTCGTTCTAAGGCTGCTAGGGTTTCTAACCTGTCCTGATGGCCCGGGTCAGATTCTCTAACAGTTGGTCTCAACGATTTCAGGCTAGTCCTAACTCCCCTTCGCTAGTCGGCCCATCGGGGTAAGGTGCTAAATTCTGTCTTTTCTTCCTAACCCTAACCGGACGTTTTCACCTACCGGCTCGGGTCTGTAGCAATTCTGGTTCGCGACTCCGATCATGCATAAACAGTAAAATTCAAAGACAGAATAACGAATAAAGCTGCTGATATTAAGATAACGTAATCATGAATTCATAGTCAAAACGTAGAACTAATCTCTGAAAACGAAACCCTAGGTTCACCGAGAACCTAGGTAAAAGTTTAGCTACTGAAATTCATAACGTAAATAACACAGTTTTTGAATGAGAGAGAAGAAAAGCAAACGGGTGTCTTGAATCTGGATTCACGTTTCCGTGCTCTCCGGGACGCTCCGACTCCTCCGGTTGTGCTGTCTTGTGTTCTGTTCTGTGTATTCTGTCTCAAAACGAGTCTTGACGAGTCTTTAAATAGTGCTGTTTTTCCCAAAAACGCTTGCGCCAGAATTTACGAAAACTGCCATCGGTCCACCGTCTTTGACCAAAAGTCAAAACTGGCTGCGTATATACGCAGGGGTTGCGTATATACGCAACCAGGGCCCAACCAACAACCTCCACCACCCTCACTGCCTGCGTATATACGCAGGGGCTGCGTATATACGCAGGGCCTGCGTATATACGCAGGCCGTGGGGGCTAGGTGGGGTCCACTTGGTCCTTTGGTGGGCCAGGTCTGGTCCCCTGGGTCCCACTCTTCTGCCTGAAATCTCCAATTTCCTTCCTCGGTGTCTTCCTGCTTTCCCGTGTTCCCGTCTTGCGTTTTGACCCGAAATTTGTCAAAATTACCAAAATACCCCTGGGTCAAAACCGCTCCGAATTCTGCCCAATCCTGACTCTGGCCATAGGAAAACTGCTGACTGAATTTGGGAGACAAAATCTGAACTTGACCCGGAAACCCGGGATCGGTGCCAAAATGACCAAAATACCCCTAGGCCAAAACTGTCCCGGAAATCGTCACGAACATAAAATAGTTGCTCCTGACTCCGGACACCGGAAACCGAGACTCCTTACTCGGGCGTGGCCTGACTGGGACCCACACGTGACGGGAGTCGGTTTTTCGGCCGGACTCTGTTTCAGCATTATAACCTGTTTTTGGAAAGCCCTTGACGTCTCCGTTCTTTTGCCCCTGGTTTCACTTCAAAATTCCAAGTCAAGCTCAAGATATTGTCAACCGAGCGCATCCCGGTGATTCTCGGCTTTGGCGTTTTCAGCTTCCTCGGTCGATTTTCTCTGCTCGTTTTTCCTCCAGTCTTTCCGTTTTCCATTCCGCTCTCCCTTTTACCAGTCTCGGTCAAATCCTGTCCCGAGCATTTTCTGCACGTTTCTCGAGGCGATCTCGGTTCTGTCTCGGCACGCATCCCAATGCACTTTCCGAACCTGTTCCTGTAAAAACATGAAAAATACCCGCGATCATATCCAATAAAAGTACAAAACATGCAGAAATTCACGAAAAGCAAATAAACGTCTCGTTCCTAAAACCGAGGCTTTCCGAGGGTGAATTCTGGCTAAAACGCGACTTTCCAGCACACATACACATCTTTTCAGGCTATAAAATAACCCCAATTTGGGCGTTATCAGATGGTGGTGTACATTCTCCAACTTCGCTTAGGCCAAAGACTTGTACCACATAAAACCGACTCTACACGAAGGTCCACCCCAGATTCCAAGAGTCCACCAGTTTCCACGGGAAACAGAATATTCAATCATCTAAGGACCACATCTGCCTAGCACACTAGAGAAGTCAAAAGTATGCCTGTTATCTACTTCCCACATTCCTGAATACCCGGGATAGCCTGTCGTGAGAATTGTGCACAAAATACTAAAATTTGAATTATCCTTGCTTCGGTGCTTCCTACTCTAATAAGCTCTTTCATTGGGTTCTCTTCAGTTTCTAGGTCCTAAGTTGCCCTTTCTCAAAAAAAAAAAATTCATTTTAATTTTATATTTTTTTTCGTTTTTTTTTTATTTTTTCTTTTTTTTTATCATGCAAGGTCAGAAAGGTTGGTGGGTAGACTCAACATAAAAAACATGCTGACTCAAAAATGAAAATAAAATGAAAAATAAAATTGACAAAAATATGCTGACATGGCTATGCATGAGGACACGATTCCCCACCCCCACACTAGAGGTGGCGCGTCCTCGCGACTCTACTGATCTGGCCTGTAACTAGAATCTGTGTTCTCCGGAGTAGACTGGTCAGTCGGCTCGGGAGATGGTGAAGGGGTGCGCCCTCTGGCGCGTTTCCTCGCAGCATGGCGTGCTGCGGCAGCGGTACCAGCGTGGCTGGCACCGGGATGGGCACTGCTGGCCCCTGGGTCTGCATGCTCTCTCCTAGGTGGGTACTGGGTACCGGGTCTGCCGGGGTCACCTACACTGTCTGCATGTTCAGGGCTCGGTGTGGGGTCATGGCCAGAGAAGCTATCATATGGCCGGCTATCCTCCATTGTCCAGCTGGGACAATTATCACTCGAATAGCGGTCCGGGAAATTAAACCTCTTACCACGCATGTTGCTCTGAATTTCAGCGAGTGCCGCCTCATGAGCTCTCATTGCGGCTGTGTGAGCGTGGTATATATGCTTCTGGGTCTTGAACAATTTTCCAAGACCCCTGGCCATTTTCTTGACCGTCCTTACCAGGTAGTTCTGTACTTTTTCTTGGGCCTTAAATTTCTTTCTGACCCATTCCTCATGCTCAGTCCTCTCCAGGCGCCCAAAAGAGCTGCGCCTGGCCCCTCTGCTGGACTGCCCCAAGTCAGGGTCGGCCTGCCTGTGTTCACTGGAACTGGCAGATCGGGGCAGTTGGAAGGGACCTGGTAAGGCTGGAAAACCCCCATCACCGGGAGGAGGTGGTGGTGGCATGCCAACACCCCCACCCTCAGGTGGAACATCATCATCATCATCGTCCACTTGGACAAATTCAGGAGGCCCGTGCACGGCCTCATGCAACGCACATCTCATGTTCTTGTACTTTCGAACCTGAATTGGTCGAATATCTCTCAGGTCGCCAGGAATTACCACTAGATAGTCCTGTGCCATTTTTGTTAACATCCCCAGGAGACCCAAACCCTTCTTGCTGTGAGTCTCTCTTCGTTCCCGGAAAAACTCACAAATAATCTCCGGGAGGCTTACAGGCTCTCGGGCCATCAGACAATAAACCAACAGGGCAATATTATAATCAATGCGGGTAAAGTGTTTTATACCCACAACTCTGTTGTTCACCCACTCGGTCCACCATCTCGCCTCTCGAATCAGGTAGGTCGCAGGGAGTTTCCGGTAGGAAGGACTCCGTTCAGGGTAGTACCAAGCAGCGCCTGGTACACCAGCACACAGGGTGGTCAAGATCTGCTCACTCAGCTGCTCAGATGGATGACGCCTCAGTTCCTGAAACTGACAGTCATCCAACACTAACTCCAGACCCAGACTCTCTCGGATACTCTCTGGGGTGATTCGAATCCATCTCTTTCTGCAGTAAATCCAGTCAATTGACTGGGCTTCACTGTTCATGCATTGCTGGAGATTGCTGTAAATCTCCTTAGCCAGCACAGAACTGACCTGCAGATTGGTAAACCCAGTAAACAAATCCCCAAAATGATCCTGCCCAGTATAGTTGAACAGTTCATCCCCCATTGCTACTCTATCACGGGGAAAGGTCCTCTCAGCAGGTATATCATACCGAATCTTTTTGTCTTGTAGAAAGAAACGGTGAGCCTCCATGTTAACAAACCTATGGTCGCAGAAATGGTTAACCCTAAGCAATCGGCAGTCTATGATGTTCAAAGGTGCAATCGCCCTATCAGGCCTCATGTAAGGAATATCCTCATCCATTTCAAGATTCAAACAGTAAAAAATGAAAATATTCAAAGAGAATGAAAAGATAGAACCTGGCTACCCGGAGTGAATCTTACGGGTACAGATCTGGAAATTTCTCTCTGAAGTGGATCTGTCGGTGTTTGGATCGGATGAGTTTGACCACCCCCACACTGTTTCTGACCTTCTGGTGGTCCTGCGGTGGTCGTCGGAGGTTGCTGGCGGCAGACTGCTCTGGCGGCTGCTAGGGCAGAGAGAATTTCTAGAGAGAGAGTTGAAAACTGGATGACTTGTGTGAAAATGAGTCACTGTCATCCGTACAGTATATATAGGCAAACTTTCAGAAATTGCAGAATGGCCCCGAAATTTCAAAATTTTTCAAATTTTTCCGAAATTTTTGACCCCGCTCAAATGTGCGTTTGAACGCACAGCTTAAACTTTTCCGGAAATTTTGAAGATCTGATGATCTGCGTTTGAACGCAATGCTTGAAGGTCCATGAATTTTCTGGGTTTGTTGAGTTGCGTTTGAACGCACATGCGTTGCGTTTAAACGCAGTGCTTATCTTCTGCAATCTCTCTGATGAGCTGTGTTTGAACGCACATGAGTTGCGTTTGAACGCACGCCTTTGTCTCTAGAAATTCTCTGCTGATTGGGTCTGCGTTTGAACGCAGGATCTGCGTCTAAACGCACGTCCTAGATTTTTCCACCTCATCTCTGTCTTCTTGCGTTTGAACGCACATGCGTTGCGTTTAAACGCACCACTTGGTGGCTGGAAATTTTCACTGCGTGATCTGCGTTTGAACGCAGCTCCTCTGCGTTTGAACGCACAAGTGTTAACCGTTTCCAGTGCTTTTACTGTCCGTTGGTGGGGCTGCGTTTGAACGCAGGGTGTCTGCGTTTGAACGCACACGTGCGTTTGAACGCATGTCTCCTGCGTTTGAACGCACTCCTCTGATTCCTGAAACACTGAGTTCAACATTAAATCCCTCTTTCTCACTTTTCTCTCAAATTATGAACGTTGTAAAAATTATATAAAAACAACTAATCTATGTTGGGTTGCCTCCCAACCAGCGCTTGTGATTTACAGTCGACAGCCCGACTTTGTTACCTCTGCTGTAATCACGGAATGTCGAGGTAGAGTGCCTCTACCTCCGTGATTTCCTGAGGGTCCTTGTATGGCTTGACTCTGTTCCCATTCACCTTGAAAACTGTATTATCCCTCGGGTTCTCCAGCTCCACCACTCCCCATGATGTAATTTCCTTCACAATAAATGGTCCAGACCATCTTGAGCGCAGCTTCCCTGGATAGAATTTCATCCTTGAATTGTAGAGGAGAACCTTCTGCCCGATTTCTATCTTCTTTGGTAGAATGCGGTTGTCATGCCACTTCTTTGTTTTCTCTTTATAAATTTTGGCACTCTCATATGCAGTTTTACGGAATTCCTCCAGTTCAAGGAGTGTCATCTTTCGTTTGTTTCCTGATAAACTGTGATCCATATTCAGCTGCTTGATTGCCCAGTATGCTTTGTGCTCCAATTCTACTGGTAAGTGACATGCTTTTCCAAACACCAGCTGGTACGGGGACATTCCCAGTGGGGTTTTGTAAGCAGTTCTGTATGCCCAAAGCGCATCATCCAGCTTTAACGACCAGTCCTTGCGTCCTGAATTCACAGTTTTTTCCAGTATGCTCTTTATCTCTCTGTTGGACACCTCTGCTTGCCCGTTTGCCTGAGGGTGATAAGGCAGTGATACCTTATGGATAGACACCCCGTACTGCTTTAGAACCTTGGCAAAGACTTTATTGATAAAATGAAAACCTTCATCACTGACCATGGCCCTCGGTGTTCCAAATCTGGTAAAGATGTTACGTTTGAGGAACCTTTCTACGACTGACGCATCGTTCTTCTGACAGGCTATTGCTTCCACCCATTTTGACACGTAATCTACTGCCAATAAGATGTAGAGATTTCCCAGAGACGAAGGAAAAGGACCCATAAAATCAATACCCCAAACGTCAAAAGGCTCGACTTCCTGCCAAAGTGTCATGGGCATGTCATTCCGCTGGGAGATATTTCCTGTCCGTTGGCAGCGATCGCAACTCTGCGCATCATCATGGCAGTCCTTGAAAACTGTTGGCCAGAAAAATCCTGACTGCAGCACCTTGTGAGCTGTTCTCGGTCCGCTGAAGTGTCCCCCACACTGTGCTGAGAGGCAGTGCTGAATTACCTCCAAAATTTCGTGACATGGAATGCATCGACGGAGAATATTATCTGCCCCTTGCTTGAACAGATAAGGATCGTCCCAGAAATATTGCCTGCAATCTGAAATAAATTTCTTTTTCTGCCAAGGGGTGATGTCTTCAGGGAGTGCTCCATTGACCAAATAATTGGCTATGGCATAGTACCAGGGCCGTCTATTGGTCTTGATCTTCATAATATGTTCATCCGGAAAATTTTCTTGAATGGGCACCACTTCTTCTGTAGGCTTTTCCAGACGAGATAGATGATCAGCTACTACATTTTCAACTCCCTTTTTATCCCTGATTTCGACGTCAAATTCCTGCATCAGCAGAATCCAACGCAGCAGCCTTGGCTTTGCATCCTTCTTCTCCAGTAAGTATTTCAGTGCACTGTGATCTGTAAAAATAATGACTTTAGAGCCTACCAGGTACGATCTGAATTTATCCAGGGCAAAGACGACTGCCAGCAGCTCCTTCTCTGTAGTCCCATAATTAATCTGCGCCTCATTCAGGACCCTGCTGGCATAGTAGATGACGCTGCACACCTTGTCCTTCCGCTGTCCCAGTACCGCGCCCACAGCGTAATCACTGGCATCGCACATCAGCTCGAACGGGAGGGTCCAGTCTGGTGTTGTGATAATGGGTGCAGTCGTCACCCTTTCTTTAAGCACGTCAAAAGCTTCTTTGCAGGCTTCATCAAATACGAAGGGCACATCTTTTCCCAACAAATTACATAGTGGCTTTGTAATTTTTGAGAAATCTTTAATAAACCTTCTGTAAAATCCTGCGTGGCCCAAAAAGCTCTTGATTGCCTTCACTGTGGTTGGATACGGAAGCTGCTTGATCACCTCTATTTTTGCCCTGTCTACTTCCAGCCCTTTACTGGAAATCCTGTGTCCCAGCACTATTCCTTCAGTAACCATGAAGTGGCATTTTTCTCAGTTGAGTACCAGGTTTGTTTTTCTGCAGCGAATCAGAACTCTGGCCAGATGGTATAAGCAATCTTCGAAGCTGTCTCCGAATAACGAAAAATCGTCCATGAAAACTTCCAAATTTTTCTCTATCATATCAGATAAAATAGCCATCATACATCTTTGGAATGTTGCTGGAGCATTGCACAATCCAAATGGCATTCGTCTGAAGGCGAACGTTCCATACGGGCAAGTGAACGTCGTCTTTTCTTGGTCTTCTGGATTTATGTAGATCTGGTTGTAGCCAGAGTACCCGTCAAGAAAGCAGTAATAAGCACGGTGCGCTAGTCTGTCCAACATCTGGTCCATGAATGGCAGCGGAAAGTGGTCTTTCAGTGTGGCATCGTTCAGCTTCCTATAGTCCATACAGATTCGCCAGCCAGTGATAGTTCGCTGGGCGATCTGCTCCTGATCAGCATTCTGCACTACTGTAATACCCCCTCTCTTCGGTACACACTGGACAGGACTCACCCAGGTGCTGTCTGATATGGGGTATATAATTCCTGCTTCCAGCCACTTCATGACCTCCTTACGTACCACATCTTTCATAATTGGGTTTAGTCTCCGTTGAGGCTGGATAACTGGCTTCTTTCCTTCTTCGATTCTTATTTTGTGCATGCAATAATCAGGACTGATTCCCTTCAGGTCTGCAATTGTCCATCCGATGGCTTCTTTATGCTCTCGGAGTACCTCCAGTAGCTTTTGTTCTTGTTCCTGAGATAAAAGAGAAGAAACAATTACCGGCAGGGTATTATTTTCACCAATAAAAGCGTACCTGAGGTGTTCTGGCAACTGTTTTAATTCCAGGGCTGGTGGTTCCTGGAGTGACGGGACCAGTGTCATTTTCTGCTCGCCTCCTTCATCTCTGTATAGTTTGACCCAGCTTTCTGTTCCCATGATCTGCTCATCCTGTTGCTCCTCTGTTTCCTCTGGATACATGTCTTCAAATTCCTCCCATAAATCTTCTATCTCATCGCTTTCCAGATCATCAATTACCTCTACTGCAAAACAGTTTTCATGCCCATAATGATCGCGAAGCTGGAGAGATTTGAAAACATTGAATTTCACTTTTTCTTCATTGATTTGCATGGACAGCTCTCCACTTTTGCAGTTAATAATGGCTTCACCAGTCGCCAGGAAAGGTCTGCCCAGGATCAGCGGAACCTCTCCTGCCTCCATATCCAGTATCACAAAATCTGCTGGAAAAATAAGCTCTCCCACTTTCACCAGGATATCTTCAATTACTCCATAGGCAGGTTTCACAGATCTGTCAGCCATTTGAAGCATAATTCTTGTTGGACGTGGTTCTCCGACTCCTAGGCTTTTGAAGATGGTCAGTGGCATCAGGTTGATGCTGGCACCCAAGTCGCATAAGGCTTTTCGTGTGTATGCACTGCCCAGGGTTACTGGGATAACAAAGCTGCCAGGGTCTTTCTTTTTCAGTGGTAGACCATTTTTTACACAACTGCTCGCTTCTGCCGTCAGATTCACTGTTTCGAAGTCACTCATTCGCCTTCTACCATACAAGATGTCTTTGAGAAATTTCGCATAAGTAGGCATTTTGGCAAGTGCTTCAGCAAAAGGTATGTTTATCTGTAATTGCTTGAATACTTCCAGAAATCTGGCGTAGTCTTTGCTGTCATCTCTCTTACGTGTCTTCAGAGGGTAAGGGACCTCCTTAGAAACTGGCACTGTCTCTGGATTACCCTCATTCGTCTGCGCTGCTTCCTGCTCGACCGAACCCCTTTTCTGAGGGTTAGCGGTTGAACTGTCTTCCCGGTCAATCACTTCCTGTTCAATAATTTTTGACTTTTCTGCGCGTGCATGACTGGGGTACGGTGGATCCTGCAGTGCAATTCCACTCCGAGTTGTGATAGCATTGATTTGAGCGCGTGGATTGTTCACTGTGTTTGATGGTAAATTCCCTGGGGCTCGTTCTGCCTGGTTCTGTGCAAGCTGTCCATTCTGTACTTCCAGGTTGCGGATAGCAATCTTCATCTGGCTTACATCAGCAGTTAATGAGTCCATCTGCGCGAATCGAGTTTCCCACTGCTTATTGAATTTCTCCATATAGGACTCAAAATGTTGCTGTGACAGATTTAGCTGTGGTGCTGCTTGTGCGGGCTGCGCTGGAGCTGTCTGTTGTGCCTGTGGCCTGTGCTGGAATCCTGGTGCATATACTGCTGCATTGGGATTTCCGTAGCGAAACCCTGGATGATCACGTGTGCCTGGTCTGTAGCGACTAGGATCCCACTGCTGCTGAACATAGTTGGCATCTTCGGTCTGAAGCTCCAGAATTGCTGCGTCAAAGTCAGGTTCATCTACTGATGCAACCGGCTTCTTTTCTGTATACACCTTCTTGACTAAGTCCTGTACCACTTTCGTGAGATTGTCAATCCTGTCATCAACCACTGGTTCTGCTACTGCTGTGAGCCTGCGGTCATCAAACAGGCGAGTATCCTGTTTGGCTAATTGCTTCATCAGTTCGTATGCTCCATCCTTATCCACATGGTATAAAAAGTTACCCCCAGCTTCCCTATCAATCCTGTCTGCATTCTCCCTGTCAAGTGCATGGTAGAATACCTGCAGAATTTTCGCGTCCCCGAAGCCGTGATTGGGGCATTTTTTAACGAGTCTCATCAACCTGTCCCATGCATCTACCACTGTCTCCCCCATCTGCTGTTTGAAAGATAAAATCTCACTCTTCAGCTTGATAACGCGGGATGCAGGGTAGAATTTTGCCAAGAAATCAGCAACACACCCTTCCCAGGTAGTGATAGACCTCGGTGGTCTTGCCTCCAGCCAATCTTTTGCTGTTCCGAACAAACAGTATGGGAATAAAATCAGCTTTAACGTGTCCGCTTCGACTCCTCTATACTTAATCTTGTTGCAGTAATCCTCAAATTTTCCAAGGAAGTCGTTTGGATCTTCATCTGCTTTCCCATTAAAAGGACAATGAGTCTGGGCGGTCTGAATGGTGGATGATTTCAGGTCGAAGTGCTCTGCTGTAATGGGAGGCACTACAATAGCTGGTTGATGTCCTCCGGTTGGGACTTCAAAGTTTTCAACTAACGCCCTTCCAGACCTGTTATAAGTCCTCTGATTGTTCCTGGCAGCAAAACCTGCTGCTATTAGCTCTTCAATGTAAAGAGCCATCTGTGCTGGAGTACGTTGCTGCTGTCCTGTCGGTGTTCCTGTTTCAGTTGTGGTGTCTTCCCCGTGCTCAGACATCGCGGCTCGGTGTCTGCGACTTTGCTCTCTGAAAAGTTTTTCGGGATCTTCGAGTGGGGATACCAGTTTGCTGGGCAATCTGGGCATAAACTAGAATAGCCTGAAAATCAGATTTCAAGAGCAGTAAGTCGAAAGAAAGTAACTGTAAAAATAAAAGAAAAACTATGAGACTTATTCTAATGTCTCTTTAACAAAAACTATAACCGTTCCCCGGCAACGGCGCCAAAAACTTGACAGCGTAAACCTATCTGCTTTTTCGCAAGTGTACGATCAAGTAATATAGAGTATGTAATTGTGACTCTGGTTGTCGAACCCTCGAGAACAGTTTAAGTTTTTGCTAATCAGAATTAGAATTAGACACAAAGTTTGTAAAAAGGAGGAAGGTTTGGGATTTGACTCTACTAATTGAATTGCAGTAAATAAAACAGTATTTATAAAAGCTTATTTTATTTTTCTGTTGAATATTTCGCAGAAATTGTTGTAGTTGTAAAAGTCGATAATTCTAAAAATCTAGGTTCCAGGATCCCCTAGGGTTACTCTCCAGCTTTCATAGTATATTCGATTTCAGAAACACACAGTGGTTTTTTTTATGCCAGCATACCAATAGTACAATCTCCTCTCGGTCTCATGCACCTATCACTCGACTGCAGATTTTCGGGTCCTCTCGGTCCACCTAAATCTGCAGGTTCGTTCTAAGTCTGCTAGGGTTACAGGTTCTCCTCTCGGTCTCCCCCTAAACGTCTAGCAGTTGGTCTAATGCTTCTGGGCTAGTCCCCTGATTCTTTTCACCTCTCGGTCCATCAAGGCAGAGTACTAAATCCTCTCTTTTCTTCCTAACTTTCACTGGTCACTCTCGTGCACCAGATCCTGTCTGTAACACTCCTGGGTGATCAAGCCATTCATGTATGTAAATAAAATCAAAGACAGAATAATAAACAATCCATCCTGTATTAAGGCTTAGCTAGCCATGCATCTAAAAACCAAACAACCAAGTCTGCTGAATTCATAAACCCTAGGTTCACCAAGAACCTAGGCAAAAGGTCTAGCTAGCTTGCATTATTGAAAAACAACGTTTCATAAAGAGAGAAAAGATCAAACTAGTTATTTTCTGAAAATACTGGAAAACTGCTCCAATCCTGCTCTGCTCCAACCCTGGCTGCTGTGAAACTGGCTGCTGTGATTGATGATGATAGATGTGTGAGTGTGTATGCGTAACCCTAATTCAGTGCTGGGACACCTCCTTTTATACTGCCACAGTCTCCAAAACTGATGCACGAAATTCCTGTTTTACCCTCGAAAAGACCCGTCCTGGAAGCTTCTGGAAACCTTCTGTGCGTTCGAACGCAACTCTCCTGCGTTCAAACGCAGTGCGTCTGAACGCACACCTTCTGCGTTTGAACGCAGGCCTTAACCGTTTTTCTTCCTCTGGCTTCTGACTTCTGGACCCGTGCGTTTGAACGCAGACTGCCTGCGTCTGAACGCACCCCTTGGCCTTTTTCTTCTCTTGAGTGTTGAGTCCTGCGTTTGAACGCAAGAAGTGCGTTTGAACGCACCCCTTAACTTTTCAGCACTTCGGCCTCCGATCCCTGCGTTTGAACGCAGACTGCCTGCGTCTGAACGCAGGACTTAGCCAACTTTCCGCCATTTTCCTGCTGCTCCCATCTTGTGCGTCTGAACGCAGGGCCTGCGTTTGAACGCACCACTTAGCCTTTTTTCCTCTTTTTCTGCTCAGCTTTCCTGACACGCTGCCTCCCATCCAAGTTAATCTCATGCATTTTTCGGAACCTGCTACCTGCACATCATAACACGCACCCGCGATCATATCCAACAAACAAAAGTATGCATAAAATTACTCAAATTTTGCAATCATGATCTATAAATCTCTGCCTCGTATCAGGTGGAAAATAAGCTGAAAATGGCCAAACTCAACTCTCACAGGGTTAAAACCAATGGTAAAAAGATGTCCCAGACTAATACATTTTCAAGCTGTCAGGTATCCTTACCTGAGTGTGTTTCTTGCCTTACATGAAAGGCGAAAGGCAAACTATCCAGTAAAGCAGTAAGGATTATTGAGTCTTTACAAATAATTCATTCTGCTGTATTTGTGTTCCATTAAATGTTAATAGCTAAAGACATGGTGCTTACTGTTCCATCACATTCGTAGATTATTGTACGCATCTCAACTATGTGTGCTTGGGCCACATAAGTCTGAGGCACAAGGGTGCTTCAGAAAGGTATCTACAAAAGGTAGAAAACCGTCTGGATAAAAGGATATATCCCTAGCCAGAATGAGACTGCAAGTATCTATCTTAGCAAGAGCTATGTGACGGAGAGGAGTAGTAAGGCAGTTGGCTATTCCGATGCCCCGCAGCAGAATGCTGTGGCGGATAGGAGGAATAGGATACAGCCTGAAAGATGGTTCGATGTGTGACAACACGTTCACAGCCACCAAGTCAGTAGCCACTACACCCTACGAGATGTGGACCAAAAGGAAGCCTATATGAGGTCACCTTAGGCCATAGGGATCGGCAGCTTATGAGCTAACTAAATTTTCCTAGTCAGGGAGAAGCTCGTGGAGATGGTATTCTCTGCGAGGAAGAGGAACCACTAGATGACACTCAATTCACCACTACTCAAGAGGAATTTGTTCCTATGGACCTTGAGAAAAGTGGGAGTGCCTTACCTAGTGAGCAGCCTATCGTATATGACGATGATGCTGAAGAAGAACCCTCTTTGCGTAGGAGCGCTCGCTGGAGCATACCCCGTCGACGATTTGACATCGAAGGGGAAGACATGATAGTCACCACGCAAGAAAATGATGAACCTAGGATATTGCCTTAGGATATTTCATCACCTGACAAGAAGGAATTAAGACCCTGGATGGAAGAAATGTATATTCATGGAGTAACATATCTTCCCATACTATTCGGAGTATTCTAGGGGATTGCGTATTCGAAACGCAACAGCCGATTAGTAGTATAACGCAAATGGATTCACAAGATATATGATTTCTCATAAGGAGATGTCCATAATTAAGGGAATGTTCGTAGAGATGATAATCTCCGCGAGCATGGAGGAACCGCTAGAATATACCCTGTTCCTTAGTCCATCATGAGGAATTAGTCCCTCAAGGATTCTTCGGACAGTGGGAGTGACTTTCTAAGCGAGGTGCCCATCCATAGGGGTGAGAGCAAATTATGATCCTCCAATGCAAAGGAATTGCTCACAGGAGCATATCCCATCGACTGTTTGAGATCGAAGGGATGATCTTAAGGATCACCTTGCATTAACGGTAGGATAGAATACTATGCCTTATCGTTCCCTAATTATGAAGAATGAAAAGTAGCCTTTACAGGAAAAGTTAGAGTCTATAAGGGACCAACCAAGTTTAAGGCTAGGTTGACTTTTCGGGCTGGATATTAGACTATTGGAAATGAATGGATTTCCAAGGTCATTCAGAGTAACACAGACAGAAGCATAGTAAGGCATACGACTTGCAGAGATATCGGTAATAGTTGTGATGATGGAAATGAGGCTCCATTCTCGATAAACGTGACGAATGAATTTATCAATAGAGAAATCAGAGAGGTGATATGTATGACTCGACCACAGGGTTTCGAGATGTATGATCAGATGCACAAATAGGTGCAAGCTAATTAAGCCTATGTATGGTCTTAACTAGTCCTCTAAGTCAGCTGTATTTTATCAATGGATAAAAAATACTACATATCACTCTCAGTAGTAGAGAGTAGATGATCACGTCACTTATTATCGATGACATACTATTTTCCAGGAGAGTCTAAGGACTATTTCACATCCACTATAGGGTGGTTATCCTTTCGATTTGTGACGAAGGATATTAGTAGGGCGAGATGCATCCTCGTTCGTTCAAAAGGACTTCTTATATTGACGCATAAGGCGGACAACAAGAATATACTCTGAACGATTCCATGTTATGGACCCAATGCCATGTGATACTCCCATAGCTCGCTGCAAGACTTTATGAGCCTGATTATGTGCCCTAGAAGACACCATACAAGGTTGACCAGATAACCAAAGTGCCCGATGCAGTGTGAGTCTGCTATATACTATGGTATATACTGAGACCCCACAAACCTTATGCAATCGGAAGAGTGGATTTCAGGAAATCTAACTTAAGACACTAGATTGCAACCAAAAGGATACTCTATACGAAGGATCACGTGCTATGACTATCGGAGATGATGCTTCGACTAGCCAGCTATGCATGCTGACTAGGGTGGGGACCTAGATAGACGTGGATCCACCTCAGGCTATAGTCCATGCTAGATGACATCGCATGGAACTGCAGCATAAGTGTTGCACAATCGTAATAGGCCGCTCCATTGATCATGGAAGCGAAGCACGATTGCTTGTTCTGTCACCGGACATAAACATGTTTGGATAAGAAGGTTTCTGATAAGCTTATGAGCTGTCAACCAACCTGTAGTGCTAGCGTACGGCTGCAGTACTTTGATAAGGCCAAACATATAGAAAAGGGTACCATTTCACAAAAGGTGAAATGACTACCTGAAGAGTAATCTTGGAGTAGATCGACTACGGGCCAGAGTGTAGGCGCCTCCCATTCCTAAACCACATAAGAGTCGTCTTTGTGGATTGCTTTAGAAATTGGGACTCGGTAGTCGATCACTGGCAATATGATTGATGAGCATATGAGACATTGATAACTGGATTTTAATTGGATTTGTTATGCTGCATGTTCTTATGATACGTGCATGATACGTTTACATATCCTGTACTAGCATAGAACATGTCGCGTGGACACTAGGTTGTCTCCCTCACACGAGCAACCGCCTTTACGATATCTTGGATAGTCCAGGTTAGTAGAAGATGAGGCAGAATCCCGATAAGTGCTAGAAGCCTATGATATGATGACTCCTGTCATATGAGGCGCATGGCCTATGACGCGAGCTGGACATCTATCAATAGTGCAAGACCCTGTCAGACGGATTCATTTGTCGCATTGGAATAAGTTCCAAGGTGAGATTGGTTTATGGCCATTCGAGCATGGTTACTACCCTGAACCATGTAAAGTCTGCGTAGAGAAAGCCAGATGAGAGAACTGATTTCGATTGCATATGTGCGACACTCACTACTCGGGTTAATAGTCATATGGGCTGTTGGACTTACATCTGTATAGTGGTCCCTATGGGATAGGACATGTGCTCTGATTAGAGTCCAAACATTGTGGCGCACATCTTATGAGATAACGCGTGATGATGAGTGACATGAGGTGGCGAGTAGAACTAGTCCCTGAGATTCTTCGCCGTGTGAGCCTCGTCGATCATATAAGAATAATTGACACTGTATACCCTTAGTACTTTTATCCATGTCGGGGAGAGACGGTTAGGTGATGCTACTTTAGCGTGACACCTCACGGCCATGAATGATTCGGCCTACCAGGACATTGCTAGGATGGAAAGGGAGATTCTAATTGCATCGCTCTTTATCATATTCATTGGGCCCACCTACAAGATCTTATGGGATCATGCAGGATATGAATGTAATAAAGAAGATATAGACTCATTGATGCACGACCTTCGGGACAAGGTAGGCGCTCATGGTCTATGAGATGACAATTGACAGAATCTGGGGGATACGAGAGATATATATATGTACTGCATTATTTCTTGAGGTTGAGTGCGCCTGCTGCTAGCTCGTCTCGTATGAGTTTAGAGTTTGGAACTCCCGGAATGCAGGTTCTCTCACAGTCACACACCAAGGCCACATAACACTTTGGCAGATGATAATAGTTGGAGATTGAGGGAGACTAGACCTACTGTATTTTTGCAACCCCACTGTGCGAGTGGGAGATGTTAGCATTAGGTGCGCCCATGTGGGGTGCCCAATGCAATTATCCTAAACTTATGGGTTTAGGAGAGACAAGCTCAAACCTTATGGGGTTAGTAGCAAGGACATAAACCCTAGGGGGTAACGTTGCAATTGGGTATAAGTCTGTCTATATAAGGAGACAACCTCCTACATTATTATATGCGCTAGAGAGTCATAATAATATACACACTACTGTAGAGATCATGTGCTGATCATAATACAGTAAACCCTAGACTTTCTCTCTAACTAGCCTCCATTGGTGGAACTTGGTGGTAGATCAGAGCTTTCGTCCTAGTGATTCGAGCCAGACTGTGGGAGCAAGAAGGGCACGTGAAAGCAAGCATCCTACGATCATCCGCTGTGCATAGAAGCTAAGGAAGACAAGGTAAACACATGAATCTTCCGCTATAATTCATGTTGTAGATCTGTATGTGATAGATCATGTTCGTCCTTCAAAAAAAATGGCATTGATTTGATATTTGTCCTCCCAAGTGTCCTCTGCGGGCGAGAGATTTGCCTACTACAGACAGAGGAAGAAGTGCCTTCACAAACTAAATGTTGATCAAGAATTGTAATGAATTCGACCAAAAATTGACCAAATGCACCAACCTGGGGAAGATTGATCTTTTCCCCCTCGAGAGTAATGCCTCGTACAAAGGTCTTCAGCCATCACTGTCTCATGTCTCAGACTGTTTTCTCTTGTTTCCAAGACCAATAGCACTTCAATATTTGATCCCTTAAATGAATGGCACCCATCGTTGAAGTGACACATTCTTTCTCCTCTATCATATTTTCTGACAAGTGCCACGCCGCCAGTCCACCACTATCAGCAATAGTCAAACAGCCAAGAAAATATCTGACAATGGGTATCATATCTAGGTTGGAACTCTGTATCGTATCTAGGTCAAAGTTCCTACTTGAAAACATTCCATTTGCGAATACGCTGCTAGATTTTGAATACAATTGAGAATGAAAGGAAAGAGTGTCCACTGGCATCAACAAGGTCCCAGTTTTGGCTGTCACTAGGTTACACGGTTTAAAAACTGGGAAATGTATTGTTTTTGTGGCATGGCTTGGATTCGCCAAAAGAGCTTAGAATGACGTCATTATTGAATGCTGTTAGGTTGAGAAAACTGGATATAAGGAGGTATACTTGAAATTTAAGAAGTATTGCTACTACATAATGGAGTATCCTAATCAACATAATAAGTAATGATACTGTCAGTTATATGGTGCTAAAAACGTCGTCTTCCGAAACCGTACACATATTACATCTTTGGATTGGCTACTAGATGACTATGCAGTCCACCAAAGAGAAGGCGTCGCGCACCAGGTAGGACCCAACGGACTCGATGTTAGCCTCCAGTTTAGTTTCCCCTTCTTCTCCTCCTGGTTCCTTGTCCTTTTTGACAGTGAATACTTTGCATGAGATGTGCAACACATCGTCCTCAACATGCTCAACATGAACCAGACACAATCTCTTGCCACCAATGTGGAACAGATGAAATTCACCATGCTTTACTGTTTCACAACCCAATCCCACCACAGGACCTGGGAACCATACCTTGTTCACTAAATCATAGGCCCTGATGTCTTCTGCATCAATGTCATAACCATAGAGAACACCATCAACCACCGCAGTTTGGTTGTGTAATGCACGGAATGGGCGTTCTGCAAAATTGAGAGAGTGGCAGCGCAAGTCAAAGGTGTAGGCAGTCATCCCACTGATACCACAGTGCAAAAAGAGGTGCTTGTTCTTTTCACCGTCCAAGAATAAGGGAGCGGCGGGGCTTTTAGCAAACATAGTAGGGGACAACCATGGCGGAATACAAGGTGACTGCTGCCAACTGTTACCATCTTCAAAATTGAATATCTCCGCATACTGATTGTCATGCTCGACTCCAATCATGTGTCGGCTCCCGATGACGTAAATTTTTCCATCAGCCACTGTTGCAAAGGGAGAGGCTCTAGCAGTATGCATACTGGGGAAATCTTGCCATCTCTTATCAGGACTAGATATATCACAGCACAGAACTTTCTTGGAAGCCTGATCGTTTCTTCTATATGCGGCGTCAGTGGGAGACAAATAACAGCCCACAGCAAGGATCCGGTCTGGTGGAACAGCCAAAGGCGTAAAATATGGAGATGTATAAGCGGGCATCTTCCCCAACACTTGAAACAGCTCCACCGCAGCAGTAATATCATCATCTTCAACAACGTAGGATTGTTGTTCTACCTCCACTGCAGGAATATCATCACCGCCATCATCATCTTTAACAACGGAAGACTGTTCTACCTCCACTGCAACCACGGAGGACTGTTCTACCTCCACCCCAGGAATATCATCACCGCCACCATCATCATCTTCAACAACGGAGGATTGTTCTACCTGATCTTTGATGGACACGGTGAACCAGCCAGGGGATCTGTCCTTCATATAAGTTAGAAGATAGATTGATTTGCTACAAACCCCTTCTCCTCCACTGTCATCTATCAGCGGCTCCCATGAAAGAGATCTCCAGCTAGAAGACTTCAGTCTCCACCTTCCCACCGAGGTTGTATCTGCATTAACAAACAAAACCCACAATACAAGTTACTCACTCTTACAAAAGAAGTTACTCGCTCTTCATCACAACTTTTGTTGACATATCTTCCTTCATCACTGTGCCACCCTCACAAGTCAAATGGCCTAGTGTTTTAATTATCGAGCTTACGGTGTGATATTGTCTAACAAATTTCAAATTAAGTTTATTAATATCTTTTTGATGAAATGGCTTTGTATTAGACAACCGCGAAACTGGGTGGATAAGGCCCAACAGAAGGATCCAAACGCTGAAGTTGATATCAAAGAAATAAATAATATTTGTAAGCATTCCAGGAGCACGCACCTAACCAGCACCTGAAATTCCCAAATTATATCCCTCGAAATATATATGCATACTAACATACATACATACATACACATATACCGAAGTCATGATTTCTAGTCAAATAAGTACTACTTCCTCCTTCCCAAATTCGATGTATTCCTTTCTACTTTTAGGAAGGTAAAAACTGATTTCTAATTTGGAAAGTACGCTACAATGTTGCATGAAATTATTTACTGCCCGCGAAAAGCATTAAGGCGAGAAAATCATATTAAGCTTTTGAAATTGATTTCAACTTTACATTCTCTTAAAAAGAGCTAAACAACACAACAAATTTGGGGCGGAGGGAGTAATATCTAATAGTCTAATACAACTAAGCCAGTCATACACTCACAGACAGCCGCTTGAATTACCACAAAATAAGCAAATAACTCAGTTTCCCATAGAGTTCTTTAATGTCTTTTAGTCTGAACAAATTTATTTTTTAAATGTCCACGTTGAAATTAAAATCAATTACCATGATCTCCATAAAAGAACCAAGGTAAACCACCAATTTATTCTGAATTCAAGATTATATCCCAATTCAGTGAAGCACTTAGGCAGCAGAGAATCAACAGGCCAGCCAAAAAGAATATCAAGGTACTGTAGTTAAGATAATTAAAACCCATCATTGACTGTCAGACATACATTTAATTATGACATCCAGTTCCATACAGTTTAAAATGTAGCTGCGTACATCATGCACTCGACTGGGTATATTCATTTTCCCTTTAGGGGCTTTGAGTAGAACACTGATATACAACAAAATTTAAGTGTTCCGACAATTGGATGAAACACAATTTTGCTAAAACCCGTCTACACAAAATCTTCACAAACTGAATTGGTGTAAGAATATTGATGGATAAAATTATAAATGTTCTCTTTATCCAAACAGTGACTCAGTTTCAACTAATATAATGAGTTAAATTGACAACTAAATATTTATTGAGTTCAAACCAACAGGATATATTGATTTCCTACAAGGGGCTTTGAGTACAATCCTATGAGATTTATCACAACAATGTCTACTGATACCTGGAACAAATACAACAGTTGAGCTAAAAAAATACTTAAATAATATTTAGGGAGTTAACTTGATCCGTCACAAAAATTAGAAGACAAAAAGAAATATCCCACGAAAGAAACCAGATGCGCATAGAGACTCGGTTACTATTAAATTCGACCTGTTTTAGTGCACACTGGTGACTGGACATAAGCGGGCACTGATACCAAACTCATTTTTCATCACAATATCAAAGACCAATTAGCTCAAGGCGCCTTACCTTTGTATAATTACATATATGCCGCGGACCAAGAATTGTAGTACCTCTGACATGTGAGATCCCGCAGGAAGACAAGATCAACTAGTTACGGTAATGCTACAATCATGGATATCTTACAGGTTACCTTTGTATCATAGCATATCATGGACTAAGAATTGCAATACCTCTGACATGAGATCCAGCAGGAAGATTAAATATCAACTAGTTACAGTAATGCAACAAGGATAAAAGACACTTTCATCCCCTCAGGTTCGACACAGACACTTTCACCCCTTCCAGTTTGGGAAATGACACTTTCACTCCTGAAGTGATGTGTCATTCCATACTCTAAGCGGGCAAATTAATTGCAGAAACTACTATCCGTGACAGAGCCCAACCCCCAGACTAACGGCGTCACAATTCGCCAGTGTAGTGTCCTGAAATTTTGCACACAAAAGGGGTGAAAGTGCCTTTGCATCAAACTTGAGGGGTGAAAGTGTCTTTTTCCCATGCAACAATCATGGATGTCTTCCAGGTAACAAGTTCAAACGTAGAAGTGCTTGCATGCTAGTGAGTGTGAAAAAATGAGCCTGCATGCCTATTGAGCTAGATACAGATCAACAGGTAAAAACCAGTAGTGTCATTCCAAGCCAAAGATATCACTTCATTTAGTTTGTGAAAGATAATGGTGGGGTGCAGAGTATAAATGGTTCATAGATATCTTAAAGGAAGAAAGAGAAAGTAAGACAATTTTTTTTAAAAAGTCTATCAGCAGCATGGGGATGGAAGAACAATATGATCTTAATTGTATGCATGTTTACCGGTACAAATGTAAAAGCTTGGTTCAAGAGCTGGTTAGTTATGTGGATGCCTTTTCTATTCTCTTTCATTTTACTCCCTTGTAACCAAAAAAATGATAAATGTACTTTCCTCAATTGAATTTCCTTTCAATCCTTCCAAACTAGAACATGAGGCACACACTGTGCAAGTGCAAAGTTCAAAATTACTCTCGAGGGGTTCAAAAGTTTGGGAGATCATGTGAGTAGGTATTTAGGAGGTACATAAAAGATTACACCACACGTTGAACCAAAGACAATAATATACACACTTGTCATGTAAATACCAGGCAGAATATAGCTTAAAGGGAAAATGAAGTTTATATTCCCATCAAGTACCTCTTTATTAGTACTTGGACACAAACCTTTTGTATACCCTTCAATAAATCTGTTTGTAACAGTCAACAAATTTGATAATACACAAGCCATTGACTCATCACAACTATGATAATGACTCAAAGCATTAGGGGTTTTGTAATATAGAATTTCCAACAGATTTTATGAAATTAAAACAACTCCACAAATAAACGAGAGTTACCAGGACAAATGCGCTCCTGTGCCATGCAGGTTACGGCCTCACCCACAATCCCATCATCTCGAACAGGCATACACGTAAAGGATACAAATTTACCCATTGCTTCTTTAGAAACGCGATATTGAAGAAGTCCCGAAACCTCAGGTATCAGGATACCAGAGTCACTTTCAACCTGCATATGTCAGAGATTAAAATAAAGAGTGAAATGTAAAGTCAATTGAGATATTATTACATATAAGGAATAAACACAACATTTGTAAATGAACATATTATTTGATATCTGGGTATTATTACTTCTATAGTCATAGAATAATCATTTTTCATGTTTCTGATACAGGCTTTTACTTGCCCTGTACATAGGCTAGCTATGTACTTAGGTTTATACACATTAATGCCCACACAAAAAAACTACTTATAAATGTCTACTTGTTACGACCCGATCTCATGAACCAACCAATTTTAGTTTTGGGCCACCAATGATCTATGTCACTGATCATAAGAGCCGACAGGCCTTTATTCAGCTCCATTACACTTCTCCAGATACATTGTCTTTCCCCCAGTCCTGACATCAATAGCAACTGTCTTGGGAACCAAATTTCAGTCATCTCCTTGAATTTTTATTCAGGGACCTGCTATTAGTATGGATTCCAAGAGCTATAGTTATCTTAGGAAGAAAGATATATGTATCAAGTATCAACATATTGAGCATTTGGATAATTAAACTATTAAAGAAAGCGGCACTGCGGTGCTAGATTGCCTCATATACCCATCTTTATATTGGGTGCATCGGCTTTGATCTGGATAATTGACTCCAATTATCATAAATGTAGTCCAGAGTTGAAATTTTTCCCTCAAAAAAAAAAGAAAAGAAAAGAAGAAAGAAAGAAAAAAAATATCGTCCAGAATAGCTAAAGCAAACCGAGGGACACTCTTGAACAAACAGAAACATAGAGGTGGAATTAATGATTGCAAGTGCCAAGGCTGGGATGCATCTACATGGTTTCGTTTCAGAATGTCAAACTTAAAGTGGATAGAGTTGTAATGATTTTGTGCCATCATAAGGAACATCTTTAGCAAAGAAAATATACCAACATTACTACAACACAAGGATAGATGTAAATGTCTTCTCAAAAAAAAAAGGATAGATGTAAATGTTCAAATATAGCTTATTTTAGTGACTGCTCAAAGTAATTCATGATCAGAGGCAAATTGTTTGTTTCGCGATATAGGACTAAAAGAAGCGAGTAAATCTTTGATGACAAGTATTCAATGACGCATCCACGAGAGAAAAGCAATATAACATGGATATACCTTGTGAAGATACCAATCACAAACGCTTTTTCCTTCATGACCCCCTCTATAGCCATATGATGCAGTCAGTATGCCACCTTCAGAGTATTCGCCAGTGACAGATAAGGACTCTAGCCTTGGGGGAAGACCTGAACACGTGACAAAGCAAACATAAATTGTATGTAAATTAGCGGGCTAAAATATAAATGTTGTTAAGATTGATCTTATGTACTCTCATCGTCCCAAATCTGAGTCCCGTTTCGTGTTTCTATAAGTCCAAAGTGTAGTTGACTTACATTCAACAACCTTCTCGGATATAGCAAATGCTGGTTCACCAGAGAAGCCATATGGAGTCACAGGAGTAAACTTCACAACGATGAAATAGCCGACAGCTTCTAAAGGTATGCGGAACGCCTATCAAAGGCATAAGAGACCTCAAAACCATGACAAAAATAACACATTAGAATGAAAATATCACTTTATTTAATCTCCTACCTTGAATGTTTCTGAAGAGCTAAGAGCTTCAAGTTTTTCCACCTCAAATTTTGAATATTTTGTTTTAAACCATTGAACTTTGCTATATTCTTCAGAACATCCAGTCACAGTACTAGTGACAGTGACCAGAGTGTGCTCCCTCAGATCACCAATTATCTCGACATTTGTTACTTTGGGGTATCCTGGACATATTGCAAAGATCAAGACATGTGCAACAACAAAGCTCATAGACCAGTATCTTAAATTGGACATTGTGAGGGGCATTTTGGTCAATTTACAAGGGGTCCCTCCAGGAATGAATTTTGGAAATCCAATTCCAGTACTATGAAGAACAAGTCGAGCATGAGCATGGAGCTTTGACACGAATTCCAGGGTTGGATTTAGAAATTGTTTCCAACACGAAACTTGTAGTGTTAGATGAAACAAGAAGATCATATACAAGTAATTGAGGGCGTCTGCTCTACATGTTGTAATGAGGTTTGATATTTCAAACGAACTGACGACGTTAATAAGATCATATTGCATCGAGGAAAAGGCAAGAACAAGGTTTTACCGAAAGCTCCGGCAGCCATGGCAGTCTCCGGCGTGGAACTTGCCCAGATTCCGGCGAGTTAAGGTTTGTTTTGGGTTTCTCTCGATTCGCCTGGAACAACAGTACGGTATTCAAATTTACAACCGGGAAGGAGAATGGAATCGAATTTAAAGTTAGGGTTCCTTACCGAATTCTGATAGTTCGACGAATTGGTTGAGGGCTTCTTCTGCTCTACATGTTGTAATGACACTCCTGGTTTCCCTCCAGAATGCTATGAAGAAGATCGATTACCATGGATTTAGTGAGAAATTTATAGTGTTAATATTTACTACCTCTCCTTACTTCACTTTTTGATAGGAGTGCAACCTGGCTGAACCCGACCAACCCGAACCTAGCCCGAACTAAAGTCGGGCTTAGGCACATGTTTTGAGTAACTTGGATGGGCTCGGTCAAAAATTCTCAACCCGAATTGCAATTAGGGTCGGGCTTGGGTACGAATATTAAACGATGGGCTAGTTCGAATTGCCCGATTTATATACTCATCTCAGTACCTATAAATGTTATATTTAGAGAGTTTTGTATAGCATATTTATCAATAATCTATTATTTTTTAATTGTTGATTTTTTTTATTATGTTTATGTTCTTAACAAATAGTTTTTTTTTTTCACAAAATATTTAGTATCCTCTTGTTAAATTGATAATTTTTTAATCCCCTCTAACAATATATAGTCACATTCAGTATTTATTTTTATATATAACTTATGAACTTAACTTATGGGACAAATATAATTAATTTGAATGTGATAATTATGTTAATTTATTTAGTTTAATGGGTTAGTCCGAATTCAACCCGAATCCGAATTGGTTCGTTCGAATTTGGATTTGGGCGGGCTCGCGATGCCCCTAATCCGGGCTGGGTTAGGCTTGGGCAACCGCGACAGAACTCGGATTTGTGCTTGGACAAGGGTGTCAACCCGCCCGAGTTGCAGTCATACTTTTTGACACTATTCATTGTGTCACTTTGACCCAGTGATTTGGTTAGCAAAAAGATACACGAATTTGGTAATCTTTACATGACCTTGTAGAGTAAACTTTACTCTACGTTACTATGAAAAAATTGACAAAAAAATACATGGTTTTGATATCCAAATCACCGAGTCAAAGTGACCAAACTACGGGTAAAAAAGTCAATCGAAGGAGAAAGAGAAGAAACAGAGGTAGTACATGTTAGCCACGTCTTTGAGGTAATAATCCACCTAGCACTCCCAAATTCAAAACTATTTTTTTTTAACAAAAACTAATCTATTACAAGAATTTACAAGGTGTCGTTGCCAACTAGAAGTCCAGAACTATACAATGGGACTTGAGGTCAGCATATGACCAAACATGTAAAATATATGAGAAGAAAGTACCAAGCAAACCATACAACCAAACAAGCCCAATACTTATGTAGGAAAAACAAGAAAAAACTTAACGCAACACCAAACATGCCTTAAATATGTTCATGAAGCCCAGATCTTGCAACTGGCGGCAGTGGAAGACCTACCAACTGTATGGTCGGTGAGGCAGTGAGTTGTGCGAAAAGCTTCTGAAACCCCGTCAAAGACCTTCGCAAGGCAGCGACAGTGAAGCGGTGAGGAACCGTGGGAGACGTCGTCGAAACCTCGGCGAGGACAACAGCGACGGTTGAGAAACCTTGGAAGCACCTTCATGGAAACACCCAATTTGACCCAAGGGTTGCTAGCTTCGAGGTACCTGAGAGCTCCGCGACAGTCAGTGAAACGATGAGACCCAGAGAGAAACACGCGGCGAGAAAACCACTAAAATCTGAGAAACAGTCGGCGAACCGACAAGAAGACGATGGCGGTGGAATCACGGTGTGGAACACCAACAGGAGGAATCGAAGAGAAACTTTCTGGTCTGAATACACCGTCCTATTACCACATCTAGTTTATCTTTGTTAGAATTCAACAACTGGAGTGAATTCGGTCCAAAATTTTCTATTAATTAACTGTTTTTATGAGCAAAATGGTCCAATAAAAAGAATATTAGCACTAAGAGCAGAGCCACCTCCACCGCCACTGTCAACCTAGATTTCGGCAACCCACCGCAATGAGCGGAGCTACAATAGGACAACTGGGGGCACTCAACTTTTCAAATTTTATATTTTTACCCTATTTTGCTTAGTATATGTAGTTTAGCCCCCACAAAAACTACACTATAGCCCTCATTGAACTTTTCAAAATTCATAATATACTCTTGTTTTATTTAATTGTTCATTTTAGTCCCACTGTGGCGAATTCCTGGGTCCGCCCCTGCCCACCGCCATTATCACCGCTACAACCACCATATGCCGCCACCATGTCTCACCAGAAAAGCCAACCGCAACTCACCAAACCTTCTCTCTACATCAACCAGGCCATTCTCTGCTCGGATCGAACAAAAACTATCATCAATCCACCTTCAATTCGAACAAATCTGAATACCCATTCAAACCCGATCAAAACCTAACAACCAAATCACCGCTATGTATTCTCCTGACCGAACCCAGACAGGGAACTCTGTCAAAAAAATAGATCGAGAAGGAGAGAGCAAATTAACAGAGGGAGAGAAGTGGCAGAGATCGAGTCGGTTGTGGTGTTCTGAGTTGATGGCTTTCAAAAACAGAGGAAGCTAGAGGGAGAGAGATGCATCAGATTGAGTTACCAAAAAAATCCCTTCTTAGTCTTCATGGGATACAACCGGTCTCATATGCTGCTTCTTTCCTCTTCTTTTTCTTGAGTTTATTTTGTTTTCTTTGTAATTTATTTCCTCTTCTTTCTCTTTAGTTTTTGATTTGTTTTCTTCATAGTATAAAATTTACATGGACAATTATACCCCTGACAGTGTTATGTTTTTTAAACGTAATTTATTCCAGTGGTTAGTTACTAACAATTAGGGGTGTACATGGGTCAGTTTGGGCGGTTTATGAGGGAAAAAGGAACCCGATCCAATAATCATTGGGTTAGATAAATTCAAGTCAAAACCAATCCGGCTGCTAGAAAAATAACACCAAGCCAACAAGATGGATTGGTTTGGTTTGGGTGGGTTGGCCGGGCTGCCTTCATTCTAAATAAAATATTATTTTCAGCTTCTAAACATCAATGTGTTGGACTGTTGATGCATAAATCAACAGTCTGGCGCAAAACAGAAAATATAATTTCAAATTTTAATGGTTAGAGTGAACAAAGAAAATGAATTGAAATACTTAATAGACCATCCAGATGACTAATTTGATTACTACAAAATTCTAAAATTAGAAAAATGAAGAAAATTGGGAGAAAATTAGGGATTGATCTTCCTTTGATGAAGACCTGACGTTGCTATGTAGAAAATGAAAGGGAAAAGTCTTTGAGACTTTGACATGTACATTAAATAATAAATTATATAATATATATGATAGAGATTTTATAGATACTATTCATTTATTATATATATTACTTATTTTGGGTTGGGGTGAGTTTGTTTCTGGATTTTATAATTAAATCCACAACCCGAACCAAAATACTGGTTCGGGCTAAAATATAATCTGTATGCAGCCTAATCATTTTGGATTCGGTTGGATTAGTAGGGTTGGATGGGTCAAGCGGTTTTCTGTACACCCTTAGTAACAATTACAAGCAGAAAGTGGTAATAAGGTGCTTTTGAAATTGGATATGGTAGGTGAATTATTATGCCAAATTAGAGTCTAAACTGGAGGTGGTTAATATGTAATTCACCCGAATTTATACTAAGGTGGGGAGTTGAGTGGTATCTAGCTTAGCTAGGGTGGTGACACATGTAAAGGTAATGTGGAGTTGGTAGTGTGAAAAGAATTGTTTTCACATTTAGGAGGTCTGTGAAATTTTCAAAGGTTGGGGACAAAATAGAATTAACAATAAATCCAACTTTATGATATTCTCACTTTTTGTCCCACTATTTATAGCATTTAATACTATACCCACAACTTACAAAAGTGACCAACATGCTAAGAACCCAGCTTAAATCACAGAATCGGAAATTTACACATTTATTCCCATTTGTGTCCGATAATTTCATATATGCCCCCACTACTCTTTAAAAAGTATAAAATCACCCCATAAGAATCTAAAATCACTTTTTTATACTAAAAACTTTATTAATCATTCATCTACAACAAATATACACTCATTTGCGTGAAGAGAATACATGCCCATAGTACATACTGACATACAAAGGGAAGACGCAGTAGATGATATTTTACAAGACCATAGGAGATACTCAGAAACTTATAGTACAGACTCATACAGACAAAGACCTAAATACTAGACTCAGACTTTGCGAACAGACTGGACGTGATGTTGATCTCACACTAACACTTGATGAAGCACTGCAGGTGGAGTGGGATGAACGACAAAAGTAGGTACTTGATTACAGCCACAGGAAGCCAAAAGATCTGTTGCAGAGTTCCCTTCTCCGTAACTGTGTTGTATCCTCCATTGACTATGGAAGTGGAGGACGTGCCTACAATCATGAATCAGAGGAGCAAGCCAATGATGGTTTATACGAGTATTAGTGAGCACATGAAAAGCAATTAAAGAATCTTTACAATGATCAAAAGTGAAATATGTAAAGTTGCTGCTAAGTATAACCCATCGCTAAGAGCATGAATTGAATTGCTGCCATGAGATTGAGTTTACGACTGAAGCCGATTATCCATTGGCCGCTGGAGTTACGAATGAGGCCACCACTGCCTGCCTTGCCGGAGGCTGCTACCCAATACAATGCCCAACTTTTGGAGTCCTTCGTCACACATACAATGGGTTACGACCTAAAATAAATCACTTCCGTGCGCATTATTTAGCTTGAGAAACCAACAAAAAACATTTATACTTCCGCCTCACAACTTTCTTAATATTGCACTTGGAGTCATGCTTAAAAATTAGGGGTGTTACCATATAAAAATCAGTTGTACAAAACCAATGACTTACTAGAAAATGCATTCTTTCTTCCACTTGAAGATAATTCACTTCCGCTCCCAAAATCAATCGTCCTCTTCAACCAAATATCCAAATTCCAAATCATGCAAATATCAAGAAAGAATAGAATAAATATATCTATATATAATTTTTCCAGTTAAGGGGAGGGACCTGTAGTATCAATTTTCACAAATTCAGCAAAAAAGATTCACTTAGAAGGTAAACAAAGTCCCTCTTTGTAGTAGTAACCTGAAAACAGTGTTTTTAGAAGGGACGTCTCCCAGAGTAAAACGAAAGTCAGACAGGTTGTCCAACTCTCTAACCCAAACACTAATCATAATAACATATTTGAGTAGGTGAAAGTTGACCCATAGCAATCTAGCATGATAGACAGAAAAACATTAAGAAAAGTTCAGCTACCTCGAACTTGTGTCTACTTAGCTCTTTTCTGCTATCTTAGTACCTATCCTACTTCTAATCACATGTCCTAGAGCCACGTCGCTTCCTTCGTTTTTTATTAATTCGTAATGGCATGGTTCATTGCAGAAAGAAACTTTTTATCAAGTTGTTACAGTGATCAATCTCCCCCGTCCTACCAAACGCCTTCTCCCTAGGGCTTCTGGATTGTTGAGAGAAAGAGAGTAATAACTGCTCTAGGAAAATGTCTCCCAATCGCAAACAAGACCAAACTTGTAGGTTGTGGCAATATCGTGCTGCACAGGATAGTCGGTAATCAGAACAGCATCTATTCCTAAAACACTGCAACAAGGAAAATATTTACCAGGACCAATGTCGGATTATCTCTTTTAGCTGACACAGACTTGAGGAGAATGAGATTTATCTACTTTGACAACGTATTTAAAATTACACTAACCGAACCGTGCGCAGAAGAATGGGTCTTCTGTTATGTTTATGGGGTTCCAAGTCAAAGATCAGTTTAGAATAGCTTTTTAATTTCCAGCAAAATTATTGTTGTAAGCAAAGGTCAACCTGTTGAAGCAAATTAATTCCACGCAGTAATGGTTCATGTGGCTAGATTTAGCTTAGAAGAATCATATGAGAAGATGAAGAACTTGCTTGCATGTGGAATCTTGGTCATTATTCAAATCTAGCTCTAGAATGTAATCTAACTCGCCAAGTATATACCACTGCCCATTTTCAAGAGTTAATATGTACAATACTTGCAATCACAATCAACACAGCCACATTAAGTTCGATTAAGGGAGAAACTTTCTTTGCAAATATAAAAAAAGAGACAATTCACTGATATCCTTCACAACTCAAATTAAGGAGCAAGATCATGGACCTTTTTCATGAGATATGTTTTAACTCAGACTAAACACAAATTGAGTTAGATGACCAGTCACGTGTAGGGAGTGAATGATGCAGATATGTTTGCTGTTATATATTTTCATGGATACAAAATGCTCAAACATGATCCGATCAATGAATTGAATTTCTTTCAGAGCTCACAAATTATATTACCTCCGTAAACATCCTTGTCCGAAAAGTACTTTTCCATCAACTGAGTGGTTTCAACAGCCTCATATTTCCGGAATCTCTCGATGAATTCCTTGCTATCCATATCCCTAGAAAGGCGTAAAGTGTAGGCACTCAATCAGTTGAATAACTAGCATCGGGGTATACTCTATCGAGTGAATCTCAAGTTCAAAGTACAAGTCATTAACAGTCAATAGAGACAATTGAAATCTAAAAATGTAAAAATAGCTCTGAGGGCATGAGGACACAAATATGGAATACAAATTATTAACATGGGGATTATGGAGATAGATCGATGGAGCCCAGAAACCTATGCAGAGGAGTCCATCTCTATCTTTAGAAGACAAAGAGCGCGATGGTGGTTGTTGCGGCAGTAACGAAAGAAGACGAATACATGAACCCTAATACTTCTATATATACACGATCGTGGGGGACAAGTTAGAAACTGAAACGTGACACCCGATCAAATGGAAAGGGAACATATCGTCAATAAATATCAAATACATATAGCAATTCATATTCATTATCTTCACCGAGCTCATCTCAACTGAATAACTAGCATCGGGGTATACTCTATCGAGTGAATCTCAAGTTCAAAGTATAAGTCATTAACAGTCAATAGGGACAACTGAAATCTAAAGATGTAAATATAGCTCTGAGGGCATGAGGACACAAATATGGAATACAAATTATTTAAATGGGGATTATGGAGATAGATCGATGGAGCCCAGAAACCTATGCAGAGGAGTCCATCTCTATCTTTAGAAAACAAAGAGCACGATGGTGGCTGTTGCTGCAGTAACGAAAGAAGAAGAATACATGAACCCTAATACTTCTATATATATATACACGACTGTGGGGGACAAGTTAGAAACTGAAACGTGACACCCGGTCAAATGGAAAGGGAACATATCGTCAATAAATATCAAATACATATAGCAATTCATATTCATTATCTTCACCGAGCTCATCTCAACTGCTTGTAGGTGTATGCACAATGTGTGTGGAAATACAGTCTATTCAGAATCATCAAAGTTCAGAGTTATTGCAAATGAAATTGAATGGAAGCTCTGCAAACACAGGACCAAACTTCCCCAATTAGCTTCCGTACCTTACGTATAAAATATGAGTCCATTATGCTAATCATATTTTATTTTTAACCATTCTTTGGTAACCATGTTTTATTGTTGCAACAGTGGTACCAGTGATCATTTTCACCTATATTCCCAATGAATCCAACTACAGTCTTTTTACTAATTTCAGCAAATTGGGCATATGCTACTGCATCCCAAAAACACCCAAATCAGCCCATAGCCCCCAAAACTAGACCACACAATGAAACACACGGAAAGAAAACTTTCAGTCTTCGGTGTAGACAGAACCGATGTGATTGTACACAATGATCTACTTTCATTACCTGATCATTACCTGATCATAACAACATATAATTCAATTATAGTTCATGTGGTACCCAATGTTGCAACAATAAAAACAAGGTTACCAAAGAATGGTTAGAAATAAAAACCTCTAATGTGTAGTCATTGGTGGGTTGCTCTGATAATAATTGTTGAAAGGGTTTAATGGGCTCAGATTAGCATCATCGTTGCCTAATTAAAAACTCACAGGACCGATGTGATTGTACTCAATGATCTACTTTCATTACCTGATTATAACAACGTATAATTCAATTATAGTTCATAACTTGCCTCCCTCCAATTACATAAATAAAGAGCCTTCTCGAGAAAAAGAAAATCTAGATGCGTGTGTGGGATCTACAAAGGAAGGTTTTGGAACTTCTCTAATTCCTCAATCACATACAAAAGGCTCTAGCTTTAGACCTGATACATCACCAAACAGCCAATTTAAGGCACATAACTATAGAAGTAGTAACAAAGCAAACACAAAGCACAGAAAATAGACAGAAGTTGATAAAGGTCATGAGAACAAGGGATTCACTTACGGGAAGGGATGGACAGCGGGAGGCTTTTCCTCAACATGGCATACGCCGTTTTTTATTCTGAAAGCAGGACGTTGTTTGGGAATTTCGGTGGTTGGAGGATCTTTCCGAAGCAAAGTCGGAGGAAGCCATCGGCAAAGTCATCGAGGACACCTTTAGATTCACACCGACAGAACCCCAGGCAGAGACAGAAATAGGCTCAGGTAGGTGTAAATTCAAACAACAAACGTTGCCACCGCTTTGTATTTCGTTCTTTTCTTAAACGACTAATTACTAGGGCTGGTTGTCGGCCCAGTGGACGGAAAACCCGCCCAGTCCAGCCCAGCCCAGCCCAGCCCATCTATTGTAGGGCTCAGGTTCCAATTTTTGACACTTTCAGCCCATCATTGGCGTAAAACAGAGGCACTGTTTGATGTTTGACAATTTTTAACATTTTAGCTTAGGCCCAGCACAACTCAGTGCGCCAACGCCATAGACATATTTGTAGTAGGGCTAAAACTAAAATGATAGAACCCAAACTCAACCCATAACTAGTCCGGGCTCATTTTGTTAGCCAAAGCCAATGAGGGGCTGTAATTGTCCAAAATCCAAACTCTAACCCAACAATAGGCGGATCTTTTGTCCACTGGGCCGATGACCAGCCCAAGTAATGAGTCATTCTTTTGCCCAAGTAATGAGTCGTTTAAGAAAAGAACGCGAAGAAAAACAGTGGCACTGTTTGATGTTTGAATTCACACCTACCTGAACCTATTCGTCTTTCGGGGTGAATCAAAAGGCATCCTCGATGACTTCGCCGATGCCTTCCTCCGACTCTGCTTCGGAAGATCCTCCAACCACTACATCTCCCAAACAACACCGTGCTATCAGAATAAAAATGTCGTATGCGATGTGGTTGAAGAAAGCCTCCTGCAGCCAATCCCTTTAAGTGAACCCCATATGCTCTCGAACTTCATCAATTTCTGTCTATTTTCTGTACTTGGTGATTGCTTTGTTACTACTATAGTTATGTGCGTTTGATTAGGCGTAAAATTGGCAGTTTGGTGTATCAGGTCTAAAGCTAAAAGATTTTGTTAGTGATTGAGGAATTAGAGAATATCCAAAACCTTCCTTTGTAGATCCTACATAAGCATCTAGATTTTTTTTTTCAAGACGGTTGTTTATTTATGTACATGTACTAGCAGGCAGGAATATGAACTATAATTGAATTATAAGTTGTTACAATCAGGTAATAAAAACTGATCACTGTGTACAATCACATCGATAATGGGATTTCCTAATTAGAGAACAAAAAAACTAATCTAAGCCCATTAAACCCCTTCAGCAAGTGTTATCGGAGTAACCCACCATGACAACACCTGAGGGTTTTTATTTCTAACCATTCTTTGATAACCATGTTTTCATTGTTGCAACAATGGTACCAGTGATCATTTTCACCAATATTCCAAATGAATTCAACAATCGGCTTTTTACTAATTTCAGCCAAATTGGACATATACTATTCCATCCCAAAAATACCCAAATCAGCCCATAGCCCCCAAAACCAGACCACACATTAAAACACACAGGAAGAGAAACTTTCAGTCTTCGGTGTGGACAGAAACATGCAAGGTATTATCATTTGCATTACTCCGATAACAATTGTTGAGGGGGTTTAAACGGCTCAGATTAGCTCCATCATTGCCTAATTAGGAACTGAAAGGCCGATGTGATTGTACTCAATGATCTACTTTCATTACCTAATTATAACAACATATAATTCAATTATAATTCATAACTTGCCTCCGGGTACATAAATAAAGAACCTTCTTGAAACGAAATCTAGATGCTTGTATATTTAGATCTTTCTTATTCCTCAATCGCAAACACAATATCTAACTTTACACATGATACATCGCCAAACAGCCAATTTTACGCCTAATCAAACGCACATAACTATAGTAATAGAAGTAGTAACAAAACAAACACAAAGCACAGAAAATAGATAGAAATTGATGAAGTTTGTGAGCACAAGGGATTCACTTACTCGAAGGGATACAGGAGGCTTTTCATCAACATCGCATACGCCATTTTTTATTCTGAAAGCACGGCGTCGTTGGGGAAATTTGATGGTTGGAGGATCTTTTCGAAGCAAAGTCGGAGGAAGCCATCGGCTAAGTCGTAGATGACACCTTTTGGTTCACAGCGACAAAACCCAAGTCACAGATAGGCTCAGGTAGGTGTAATTCAAACAACATTGCCACCGTTTTATTTTTTTGTTCTTTTCTTAAACGACTCATTGCTATGGCATTGTCGTTGGAACAGTGACAGAAAACCCGCTATTGTAAGGTAAGTGTTTCAATTTTTTACAATTTCAGCCCATTATTTGCATGTTCTAACAAAATGAGCCCTAACTAACTATGTGGGTTGAGTTTGGGTATAATCATTTTAGATTAAGACACCATAGACATATTTGTAGTAGGGCTTAAACTAAAATGATAGATCCCAAACTGAAAACATAATTAGTACAGGCTCATTTCGTAAGCCAAAGCCAATGAGGGGCATAAATTGTACAGAATCAAAACCCTTAGCCTACCTACAATAGGCAGGTTTTCTGTCCACTGGACCGATGACCAGCCTAGTAACGATTCGTTTAAGAGCAAAAAGAAAGCGACGGCACCGTTTGATGTTTGAATTCACACCTGCCCACCTACCTGAGCCTAATTTTGTCTCTCGATTCTCTCGGTGAGAGTCACAAGGCGTCCTCGATGACTTCGCCGATAACTTCCTCCGACTCTGCTTTGAAAGATCCTCCAACCACCAAATTTCCCAAACGACACCGTGCTTTCAGAATAAATATGGTGTCTGTGATGTGGTTGAAGAAAAGCCTCCAGCAGTCAATCCCTTCGAGTAAGTGAACCCCCTACACTCTCGAATTTTATCATTTTTTTGTGCTTTGTGTTTGCTTTGTTACTAATATAGTTATGTGTGTTTGAATAGGCGTAAAATTGGATGTTTGGAGATATATTAAGTCTGAAGCTGAAAGATTTTGTTTGTGATCGAGGAATTAGAGGAGATCCTTTCTAGATCCTACATAAGCATCTAGATTTTGTTTCAAGAAGGTTTTATATTTATGAACTCGGAGGCAGGATCATGAACTAAATTGAATTATATGTTGTTATAATCAAGTAATAAATAGATCACTGAGTACAATCACATCGGTTCTGAGAGTTCCTAATTAGGCAACGAAAAAGCTAATATGAACCCATTAAACCCCTTCAGCAAGTGTTGTGGGAACTGATAGAAGAATTTGAGAGGAACTATATGATTGAGAGTTCATGATAATCAGCGAGTACAATGAGCCTATAAATACGCGACCAATACTTGGTCAACAAGAAACATAAACCGAAGAAGGTAACATAATTATCTTAACTAGGAAACACAATAATATAAACGACCTAATATGGAAAATAAATAACCTAACTATAATCTACTATAATGGTAATATCATCCCCCTTAAACTCAATGTACCAATATTGAGTTTGCAAGTAGACACCAGAGCAGCAAGGGAGAAGACAAAGTGGTTGAGAAGGTCAAGGCGAGAAGACCAGCATCTGAAGGTGATAGGACTGGATTCGCCGGCGGCTGAGAAGATGAGAAAAAGAGTCGGGTTTGCCAGCGTTTGAGAAGAAGAGCCGCAAATTTACGCCATGTTGTGTAAGAGTAAAAGAAAATTGTTTTTACGAAATATCGTGCCTGAGTAGAAAAAGTTTTACGGCAAATTGTGTCGAGAAGAAAAGAAGAAAATTGTTGTATGACAGACTGTCTAGAAGAAGAAAGAAAATAAGAATTTTACGACATTTTGTGTCGAGAACAAGGGGCAAAAATGGTTGTACGAAAGATTGTGTCGAGAAGAAGAAAACACTTTTACGACTTGTTGGTTGAAATGAGACTGTTTAACGGGTCTAAATAGAGATAGTTTAACAAGATACCGGGTCGTACGGGACGGTTTAACAACATATCGGCTCGTATCGAGGTTTTGTTTAGTGACTTCTCACGTCAACTTTGAACTTTAGGGTCAAATCTTGAAATTTCAGAACTTTGGACCCAGTAGGTATGATTCAGCAACCAAGAAGGGCTTAATGGAAAATAATTCAAAACCTTTTATCTTCTTCCTCTGAAGAAACCACGAGCTCGACGGTGGCAAGGGCAAAGTAAGGCAGTTTGTACCGGCGAGTGACGAATTCCTAGTAGAATGGGATGCATAGATTGCATTCTTCTCCACTTGGAAATGAAGATGTCAGTACTCGAGTTCCGCACTAAAGGAGAAGCTGAAAGAAACTCAGTTTAGGTGCATTAAGTGGTTGTTATGTGAATGTGGGTGAACTGCAAACAACTTTTTGCTGAATTGCTTAACTTGTAGCCTGATAGTATCCATTTGAAGATGCCATAGATCCTCGATATTATACTTTTGTTCATTTTCTCAGATGGCTCTCAAGTGGGTAGTTGATAACTAAATTCAGACTCGATATGTGATTCAGCTTAGGATTGTAGTAGGCGTGCGGAGTACAAGAGCTAACTATGTTGATGGCAGGCTGAGGACAAGACACAAGCATTTTGTCTTTTAGATACTGTGTGGGGTCTGCTTAAGACTGAGCGACATGAAACCTGAACAGATAAGCAGAAAGCTCTGCCTCCAGTAAATTGAAATTCGAAATTCCAGAAATGCCTAGAACGTCTATCCTGATGCCAACATTCTAGTCCAACAAAAAGTAAATGAAATTTGGGTAAAAATCAGAACACACACACACACACACACACACACACAAAAAAAAAAAAAAAAAAAAAAAAAAAAAAAAGAGTGGTATAGTAAAAACGCTTACACATACTGCACTTAAGAATAAATATCACACGGAGAAGCTCAAACTAAGCTCAGTAAACACTAAAATGCATTTGTCACATAAATCTTGGGACCACAGCATAGTCAAACACCATATCTTTAGCTGGGAGCCTGGACAGAGGCAGGTGTAAGTGTTTGGGGGAACCTGATACGTGTATGAACCTGTAACAGGACACGGCGTGAGAACCGGATACATCGTGGTTAATTGATTTAGTTGTTTATTTTAATTATTAAGAGTTCAGGGAGAACTTTATTTGTTTGGGGGTTTTATCGTTGTTAGGTTAATTGTTAGAGGGGTCTTGGGTAATTAGTTGTTTAGCCATTAGTATTTAAAGACATGTCCGAGTCAGTTTATTTTATCAATCTATTAATGGATAAGAAGAATTAAAAGTTAGTAGTAAATTTGTTTCTGGAGACCTCAGCATCTCGAACCGCTGAAACAAGGGGATCATAGCTTCTCTAACTGCTTCTATATCGATAGAGTAAGTTGATAGGGTTTACCTATCGATGTAGCAGCTCCCACACCTCGAGAAGCTACGATCTGCTTCATCGATAGGTAAACCCTATCACCTTACCCTATCAATATAGAAGCAGTTCGAGAAGCTACGATCCCCTTGTTTCAGCGGTTCGAGATGATGAGATCTCCAGAAACTAATTTACTACTAACTTTTAATTCTTCTCGTTCATTAATTGATTGCTAAAATAAACTGACCCGGACACGTCTTTAAATACTAATGGCTAACCAACTAATTACCCGACACCCCCTCTAACAATTTACCTAATAGCGATAGAACCCCCCAAACATATAAATTACTCCCTAAACTCTTCATAATTAAAATAAACAACTAAATTAATTAAACACTACGCATCTGGTTCCCAAACCGTGTCCTAATACGATTTCATACACGTGGATGAACATAAGATCACAGTTTTAAAAAAAAAATGGTATAGTAAAAACACTTACATATACTGCACGTAAGATTAAATATCACAAGGAGAAGCTCAAACTAAGCTCAGTAAACACTAAAATGCATTTGTCACATAAATCTTGGGACCACAGCATAGTCAAACACCATATCTTTAGCTGGGAGCCTGGACAGAGGCAGGTGTAAGTGTTTAGGGGAACCTGATACGTGTATGAACTGGTAACAGGACACGGCGTGGGAACCGGATACATCGTGGCTAATTGATTTAGTTGTTTATTTTAATTATTAAGAGTTCAGGGAGAACTTTATTTGTTTGGGGGTTTTATCGTTGTTAGGTTAATTGTTAGAGGGGGTCTTGGGTAATTAGTTGTTTAGCCATTAGTATTTAAAGACATGTCCGAGTCAGTTTATTTTATCAATCTATTAATGGATAAGAAGAATTAAAAGTTAGTAGTAAATTTGTTTCTGGAGACCTCAGCATCTCGAACCTCTGAAACAAGGGGATCATAGCTTCTCGAACTGCTTCTATATCGATAGAGTAAGTTGATAGGGTTTACCTATCGATGTAGCAGCTCCCACACCTCGAGAAGCTACGATCTGCTTCATCGATAGGTAAACCCTATCACCTTACCCTATCAATATAGAAGCAGTTCGAGAAGCTACGATCCCCTTGTTTCAGCGGTTCGAGATGATGAGATCTCCAGAAACTAATTTACTACTAACTTTTAATTCTTCTCGTTCACTAATTGATTGCTAAAATAAACTGACCCGGACACGTCTTTAAATACTAATGGCTAACCAACTAATTACCCGAGACCCCCTCTAACAATTTACCTAATAGCGATAGAACCCCCCAAACATATAAATTACTCCCTAAACTCTTCATAATTAAAATAAACAACTAAATTAATGAAACACGACGCATCTGGTTCCCAAACCGTGTCCTAATACGATTTCATACACGTGGATGAACATAAGATCACAGTTTAAAAAAAAAAAAAAAAAGAGTGGTATAGTAAAAACGCTTACATATACTGCACATAAGATTAAATATCACAAGGAGAAGCTCAAACTAAGCTCAGTAAACACTAAAATGCATTTGACACATAAATCTTGGGACCACAGCATAGTCAAACACCATATCTTTAGCTGAGAGCCTGGACAGAGGAAGGTGTAAGTGTTTAGGGGAACCTGATACGTGTATGAACTGGTAACAGGACACGGCGTGGGAACCGGATACATCGTGGCTAATTGATTTAGTTGTTTATTTTAATTATTAAGAGTTCAGGGAGAACTTTATTTGTTTGGGGGTTTTATCGTTGTTAGGCTAATTGTTAGAGGGGGTCTTGGGTAATTAGTTGTTTAGCCATTAGTATTTAAAGACATGTCCGAGTCAGTTTATTTTATCAATCTATTAATGGATAAGAAGAATTAAAAGTTAGTAGTAAATTTGTTTCTGGAGACCTCAGCATCTCGAACCTCTGAAACAAGGGGATCATAGCTTCTCGAACTGCTTCTACATCGATAGAGTAAGTTGATAGGGTTTACCTATCGATGTAGCAGCTCCCACACCTCGAGAAGCTACGATCTGCTTCATCGATAGGTAAACCCTATCACCTTACCCTATCAATATAGAAGGAGTTCGAGATGCTACGATCCCCTTGTTTCAGCGGTTCGAGATGATGAGATCTCCAGAAACTAATTTACTACTAACTTTTAATTCTTCTCGTTCATTAATTGATTGCTAAAATAAACTGACCCGGACACGTCTTTAAATACTAATGGCTAACCAACTAATTACCTGAGACCCCCTCTAACAATTTACCTAATAGCGATAGAACCCCCCAAACATATAAATTGCTCCCTAAACTCTTCATAATTAAAATAAACAACTAAATTAATGAAACACGACGCATCTGGTTCCCAAACCGTGTCCTAATACGATTTCATACACGTGGATGAACATAAGATCACAGTTTAAAAAAAAAAAAAGTGGTATAGTAAAAACGCTTACATATACTGCACATAAGATTAAATATCACAAGGAGAAGCTCAAACTAAGCTCAGTTAACACTAAAATGCATTTGACACATAAATCTTGGGACCACAGCATAGTCAAACACCATATCTTTAGCTGAGAGCCTGGACAGAGGAAGGTGTAAGTGTTTAGGGGAACCTGATACGTGTATGAACTGGTAACAGGACACGGCGTGGGAACCGGATACATCGTGGCTAATTGATTTAGTTGTTTATTTCAATTATTAAGAGTTCAGGGAGAACTTTATTTGTTTGGGGGTTTTATCGTTGTTAGGTTAATTGTTAGAGGGGGTCTTGGGTAATTAGTTGTTTAGCCATTAGTATTTAAAGACATGTCCGAGTCAGTTTATTTTATCAATCTATTAATGGATAAGAAGAATTAAAAGTTAGTAGTAAATTTGTTTCTGGAGACCTCAGCATCTCGAACCTCTGAAACAAGGGGATCATAGCTTCTCGAACTGCTTCTACATCGATAGAGTAAGTTGATAGGGTTTACCTATCGATGTAGCAGCTCCCACACCTCGAGAAGCTACGATCTGCTTCATCGATAGGTAAACCCTATCACCTTACCCTATCAATATAGAAGCAGTTCGAGAAGCTACGATCCCCTTGTTTCAGCGGTTCGAGATGATGAGATCTCCAGAAACTAATTTACTACTAACTTTTAATTCTTCTCGTTCATTAATTGATTGCTAAAATAAACTGACCCGGACACGTCTTTAAATACTAATGGCTAACCAACTAATTACCCGAGACCCCCTCTAACAATTTACCTAATAGCGATAGAACCCCCCAAACATATAAATTACTCCCTAAACTCTTCATAATTAAAATAAACAACTAAATTAATTAAACACTACGCATCTGGTTCCCAAACCGTGATACGATTTCATACACGTGGATGAACATAAGATCACAGTTTTTTAAAAAAAAAAAAAGTGGTGTAGTAAAAACGCTTACATATACTGCACGTAAGATTAAATATCACAAGGAGAAGCTCAAACTAAGCTCAGTAAACACTAAAATGCATTTGTCACATAAATATTGGGACCACAGCATAGTCAAACACCATATCTTTAGCTGGGAGCCTGGACAGAGGCAGGTGTAAGTGTTTAGGGGAACCTGATACGTGTATGAACCTGTCACAGGACACGGCGTGGGAACCGGATACATCGTGGTTAATTGATTTAGTTGTTTATTTTAATTATTAAGAGTTCTGGGAGAACTTTATTTGTTTGGGGGTTTTGTCGTTGTTAGGTTAATTGTTAGAGGGGGATCTTGGGTAATTAGTTGTTTAGCCATTAGTATTTAAAGACATGCCCGGGTCAGTTTATTTTATCAATCTATTAATGAATAAGAAGAATTAAAAGTTAGTAGTAAATTTGTTTCTGGAGACCTCAGCATCTCAAACTGCTGAAACAAGGGGATCGTAGCTTCTCAAACTGCTTCTATATTGATAGAGTAAGTTGATAGGGTTTACCTATCGATGTAGCAGCTCCCACACCTCGAGAAGCTACGATCTGCTTCATCGATAGGTAAACCCTATCACCTTACTCTATCGATATAGAAGCAGTTTGAGAAGCTATGATCCACTTGTTTCAGCGGTTAGAGATGCTGAGATCTCCAGAAACTAATTTACTACTAACTTTTAATTATTCTCGTTCATTAATTGATTGCTAAAATAAACTGACCCGGACACGTATTTAAATACTAATGGCTAACCAACTAATTACCCAAGACCCCCTCTAACAATTTACCTAATAACGATAGAACCCCCAAACATATAAATTACTCCATAACTATTCATAATTAAAATAAACAACTTAATTAATTAAACACGACGCATCTGGTTCCCAAACCGTGTCCTGATACGATTTCATACTCGTGGATGAACATAAAAAAAAAAAAAAAAAAAAAAAAAAGTGGTATAGTAAAAACGCTTACATATACCGCGCAAAAGATAAATATCACAAGGAGAAGCTCAAACTAAGCTCAGTAAACACTAAAATGCATTTGGCACATAAATCTTGGGACCACGGCATAGTCAAACACCATATCTTTAGCTGGGAGCCTAGACAGAGGCAGGTGTAAGTGTTTGGGGGAACCTGATACAGGTATGAACCTGTAACAGGACACGGCGTGGGAACCGGATACATTGTAGTTAATTGATTTAGTTGTTTATTTTAATTATTAAGAGTTCAAGGAGAACTTTATTTGTTTGGGGGTTTTATCGTTGTTAGGTTACTTGTTAGAAGGGGTCTTGGGTAATTAGTTGTTTAGCCATTAGTATTTAAAGACATGCCCGGGTCAGTTTATTTTATCAATCTATTAATGAATAAGAAGAATTAAAAGTTAGTAGTAAATTTGTTTCTGGAGACCTCAGCATCTCGAACCGCTGAAACAAGGGGATAGTAGCTTCTCGAACTGCTTCTATATCGATAGAGTAAGTTGATAGGGTTTACCTATCGATGTAGCAGCTCCCACACCTCGAGAAGCTACGATCTGCTTCATCGATAGGTAAACCCTATCACCTTACTCTATCGATATAGAAGCAGTTCGAGAAGCTACGATCCCCTTGTTTCAGCGGTTCGAGATGCTAAGGTCTCCAGAAACTAATTTACTACTAACTTTTAATTCTTCTCGTTCATTAATTGATTGCTAAAATAAACTGACCTGGACACGTCTTTAAATACTAAAGGCTAACCAACTAATTACCCAAGACCCCCTCTAACAATTTACCTAATAATGATAGAACCCCCAAACATATAAAGTACTCCCTCAACTCTTCATAATTAAAATAAACAACTAAATTAATTAAACACGACGCATCTGGTTCCCAAACCGTGTCCTGATACGAGTTCATACTCGTTTGGGTTCGTACCCGTATCAGAACCTGTGTCAAGTGGATGAACCGAACAAGCAGCGAACTACAAGTAAACCGTAAACCCACATAATTTTTGCAAAGGTGAAGTGCTATATAAATGGTTCATGATATCACACAATCTACCGAGCTGCCCTTCGAGTTGAACAGGCCAAGACACAGACACTTGGGGTTCGAAGGAACATTAGCCTGTATCCGTAGATGAAGACGGCCAACTAAGGGGTTGGTTGCTGGACTTGATAGTGATGAAGATTACCAGGCTGGTGTGACCAGTTAATGGTATTAAGGAGCTAGATCTCCTCTCCCCACAAAACAAAAGTGGAGTCCTATGGGATGCACAGTAGATAACTGCATGTTATATGGCTCAAAGCACTGTCAAATTTGAAATCCTTATTTCCATAAGCATTCTAATTTAGTATTTGCAACGGCTGGCTTTCTTTATATTATATAGCTTTAATATTTGCTTTCAGCATTTGATATTCAGTAGGTCAGCAAGAATCTTTACGAAAGATAAACGGTGCCCAGAATAAAACTGGTGTGCTAAGTGCTATGGAATCACCCTCAGACAACTTTAAAACTCACCGCAGGAGCATGAAGTTTCAAAGTTCAAGATTCAGCAAAGAAGGTTTCAGACAACTCTAAAACTCACCGCAGTTAGGTGAGTTTGATAGAATGGTTTCTGATGGAAAAACTGGTTTTTAGATTATGGATTAAATAAACGTTTTTCTAGAGATTGTGTATAAACCAGTGTGTTTGGTGATGGTTTTTAAACTAGATTAAAAACTGACGAAATGTGTTTTGTGATAGTTTTTAAAATAGAACCATTTGATGAAATGACATGTTTGTCCTTGTGTTACAATGGGTAGTATTTTTTTATAAATATGCTGATGACTTAATGAGAAATGCTAGCGATCCCACCAATATCTCCCACTCATCTCCCACATTCCTTCAACACAGACGCAATCATGCCAAATGCGTATTCACATTACTAATTTTGCATTTGGGTGGGAGATGAGGGAGATATTGGCGGGATCCCTAACTCTCTATCCTAGTAAACCCACAAACTGCCAACATTAATCCACTTATACTTCTTTTGATACAACGTTGAGTAACGAATAGTAAAAAAGATAGTCAACTATGTAAATTGCACCACAAAAATGGTTTATTTAAAATAATAAGAAGCTTACACAAAAGATAGTCCGAAATATGTGAAAATAAAGTTTCATGAAAAAAAATCATGGAAAAAAAAAGAAAAATAAGATATACGATTTTTATAATGATATTAAGGATGAAAAAGTAAAACAAGTACAAAAAGTGAAGACCCATTAGGGTAACATTGTCTTTGTGTGTTACACAAACAATCCAAATAAAAAAGGCACCAAAAGTTATAACCGCTTTTCAAAACACTGCAAACAAAATGCCTTCAATAATCTATATGGCTTTTAATCCATAAACCATAATAATCTTGTTTACCAAACGCACCCTTAGGAAGCAAACTAAGTCTCTATTTGTAGTAGTAAGCTGAAAGCAGCATTTTTAGATAAATATTTTCCAGAGTAAGACGGAAGTCAGAAAGGTCGCCAACTCTCTAACCCAAAGAGTAATGATAATAACCTGCCCGAGTAGGTAAAAGTTGACATATAGCAACCTGCATGATCAACAGAACTGTCTCAACTCTTACTACCAACTGCTTCTGGGTTATCTCAACACCTATCATACTCTTGATCGTAGTTTCTAGAGCGACGTCTCTTCCTTTGTTTTGTATTAATTCCTAATTGCATGGTTCAAAGTAGAAAGAAACTTTTGATCAAGTATTTACAACTCAACTCAATAATCCTCTTCCCAGCTAGCGGGGTTAACTGACTAGTGACTACATTCATCTGTCTCCCTTGTCCAACCAAACGCCTTTCACTCCATCAGGCTACTGGATTTACAACTACACCACAAATTTCATTATTAGAGTTACCTAGTTACGTTTAGTGAGAGAGTGAGAGAGAGAGAGAGAGAGAGATGAATAACTTCTCTAGGAAAGTATCTCTCAATCGCAAACAAAATCAGAATTGAAGGCTGTGGCAATGTCGCGCTGCACAGGCTATCGGAATTCGGAAATCAGAACAGTATCTAAAACACGCCTACAAAAGAATATGTTAGCCAGGACCGACTGACAGATAACCAAGATGTTCTCTTATATCCTACACAGACTCCAGGAGAATGAGATCAATCTATTTTGACAAGTGATAAAATTACACTAACCGAGCTCTGCGCAGAAGCATGGGTCATTCCGTTTATGGTCATTCCTGCATGCATGCATGAAGAACTTGCATGCATGTAGGATCTTAGTCAAAACTCAAATCTAGGTCCAGAATATAATCTAACTTGGCAAGTATATACCACCACCCATTTTCAAAAGTTTATTTGCACAATACTTACTAGAACAATCAACACAACCAGATAAAGTTAGATTAACGGAGTAACTTTCTATGCAAAAATAAAAAAGGGAAATTCACTGATATCCTTCACCACTCAATATAAGTAACAAGAACATTAGACTTTTTCATGCCTAAGCATGAGAAACGTTTTGACTCGGATTGAACACGGTACATCCACAAATTGGGTAAAAGGACCTGTCACGTCAAGGGAGTGAGTGAATAAAGCAGATATATTTGCTTTTATATATTTTTATAGATATAAAATGCTGAAACGCAATCCAATCGATGAGTTGAACTTCTTTCAGAGATCACACAGAATATATTACCTTCGTATACATCCTTGTAGCAGAAGTACTTCGCCACCAACCAAGTGGTTCTACCAACCTCATATTTGCGAAAAATGTCGATGTATTCTTTGCTATACATAATCCTAGATAAAAGGAAAGTGTTAGCACTTAGCACTCAATCAATTGAATAAATAACATCGGGGGTACTCTAAATCAAGTTCAAAGTAGAAGACATTAACAGTTAATAGAGAATTGAAATGTGAAGATGACGTAGATATAGTTGTGACTCGTGAGGTACGAACACTAAAAAAGGAATACGAAACGTTAAAACAATGATTATGGAGATCTAGCGATGGAGCCCAGAAACCTAGGCAAAGGAGTCCATCTCTAACTTTGAGAGACAAAGAACACGATGGTGCCTGTCGCTGCAATAACGACAGAGGAACCATATACGAATCTTAATATTTCCATAGATACATTACTTTGCTGGTCGGGTTAGAAACGGAAACTTAACACCGGGACAAATCACAAATGGAAAGCGTACACAACTAACAAACCATCAAATAAGTACGATTACGCATATTTGACTGAGTTCATGTCCACTGCTCGTAGGTGAGATTAAATCCAGAATCGTCAATTTCAGAGTTGTGGCAAATTGCATTGAACGAAATTTTCTGCAAAAGCATAAGTATCATATATTCAAATCCTTTCAAGGTTAATACTCCTTAGACCAAATTTTACTAATTAGCTTTTGTACCTTCACTTAAGTTACGGTAAATACGCTATTATGCATTATTTTTAACCCCCATGGTATCAGTGCTTTTATCTATATTCCAAATAAATCCAACTATTAGTAGAAGTTGACAACATTAGAGGCTTTCAATTACTTTCAGCCAAATTGGGCATCTACCGCTATCGCATCCCAAACCCCCTCCCCCAAATCAGCACATAGTAGATAGTACACCCCTCTTACCATACCCACAGCATAAAAACACAAAGGTGGAGAAACTATCAGTCTTTGGTGTTGACATAAACATTCAAGGAGTTGGTATTTGTTGGTTGCTCCTATCGTAATTGGCTGAAGGCTTCATGGACTCAAATTAGCTTTGTTGTTGCCTAATTAAGAACACCCAGAACTTATGTGATCATAATCAAGGATCTTTGTGTGTGGACCGTTTAAATGGTTAGTGATGATATTGGGAGGGAGGTGTAACGCTGCTGCTTGTTTGTCGGGGTGAAGTGGGTACATAGGCTGCTAAGAGAGCAAAATTTAGGAAGAAAAAATAGTCGGCCCGCCAATTTCGACAGAACTTGACGGAAAGGCTAATATGAAAATTCTCCGAGACGAAATTTACCACAGCTTCCGTACTAAAAAAATAAAGTTGCCAACTGGCAACAACGGCCATAACTCAAATACAAAAGCTAGAGTGAATTAAATTCCCAAAAATGTCAATTTGGTGCGGTTCATAATTGTCGTCGAAACTCTGCCTTTATTTACTTTACCACGTTGGGGCATCTCCAACCCATGCCTTTTTCCCCCTCCCCTCACCTCCCCCTCCCCCCACGGGCCCACTATTTTCCCCCTCCCCCTCCCCCAAACTAGTAATCAGGGGCGGAGCCATGTAGGGGCACGGGGGGGCACGTGCCCCCCCAGAATTTTCCGAAAACACTAGATAACCCTTAATTTGTAAAAGAATATTAACCCAGCCTTATTACAAATACAGAAGTGCCCCCCCCCCCCCCCCCCCTTATTATCAAAGTTGTGTCCAGCGGAGTTGGTGAAAGGCTTCGCTGTAAATTAAAATGAAGGGGGTTCGAGTCTCCCCGTGCGTGTTTTCTATTTTTTTTCCGAAAAAATTAAAAAAACAAGAAAATTAATGTGCCGAAGAGGATTCGAACCCTAACGGCCGAAGTCAATAATGGAGTGCCTCACCAACTGAACTAGTAGACTGATAGCGATGTTATTGATACATAATATTACTTTAAATAGAGTACAAGTACTAGCCGAGTTGTGCCCCCCCTTCGTTGAAATCCTGGCTCCGCCACTGCTAGTAATCGTCTCCAACCATGTGAGGGGAGGGGCAAGGCAAAATTTCTCCCCATAGCACCCCCTCCCCCTCCCCCTCCCCCTCCCCCCATAGAGTTGGACATGAACTGTAATTTTATACGGTTTTCCCCCTCCCCCATAGGGTTGGAGATGCCCTTAATAATAGCCTAACAAAATATATATTCTAAAAACAAAACCCAGGTGCTTTTATACATGGTGCAACTTGAACTGAATTTAGAGCATGTTTGGTTCCAGCTTAAAATCTCAATAATCTGATTAAAATAATCTGGGGTGAATAAGCTGGCTGAAATTATAATCTGAAAACTGTTTGGCATGCACTGAAAATCTTGAATTAAAATTTAATTGCGTTTGGCAACACTTGCAGCTTTTACTATCAAATTTTCAAAAAATGTCATTATTTGAACATATGATACGTCTAAGATGTTATGCGTTTGCACAAATTAACAATTCATGCATTAAAGAGATGGTAGAGTATGGTATTTCAAACACTATACCTAAAAAATCTCCAAAATCGGAGATTATATAATCTGCAGATTATTAGCCAACTTAAATTAAAATCTGACTCAAAAAATCTACGAAACAAACGAGATTAAATTTTTTGGCAGATTTTTTAGACATCCTCTTACTTTCTTGATTAAAAAAAAAAACAAACAAACAAACAAATTCTCTATATTAGGACTGATAATTCGTTTCCAAAAAACATTGTTTACACACAATCAAACCACATAAAAAAGTAACAAATCAAAACAGGAACTGTGAAATTGATGGAAGTTCAAAAGGACGAAGAGATCGTAAAGGATTCACTTACTCGACGAGAATGGCTGCGGAGGATTTTCTTCGACGACGTCGTTGACGCCATTTTCAGACTTCAGAAACCCTACGTACGAAGCTAGAACTCGCCAGAATGTCTCCGCCGATACGCCCCTAGAAAAGGTGTGGCAGGAGAATCTGAAAGCGAGACCTCCGTTTGGAAGTCGGGTGGCTGGAGCCTCGGAGGAACTCCGGAAGCGGAGTCGAGAAGCCGTCGACCAAGTCACTGGAAAGCCATTTGATTCACTCCACCTGAAAGTTGATGAAACGCCAGAAAAAATATTGGGAGAGGGTGTTTGAGCCCCGATTATTTTATTTTATCCCATTTTTTTTTTTTTTTTTTTTTTTTTGAGAAAAGCTTGCATTTTATTTAAATACGGACTTTATCAGCAATCCAATTGTCATACAAGTTGGAAGGGCATGTATTAGCCCAAAAGAAATATGCACCAGCCGGGAATAAAATTAAAAGTCAACCCTAATTTTAACTCATTTCAAAAAAAAAAAAAAAAAACACCCTAATTTTAACTCTTTCACCTTATACATTCTTTTTGCCTTCTCCCTCCGTGTCCCCCACCAAAACAAACGCGGGAACAGCGGGACTGTCTCTCTTCATCCCCCTCTCCCCTCTGTCATCTCTCTTGTCTCCGGCTAACCAACATGCGTCTTTTTCGTCTCCGGCGTGACCCCTCTCTCACCCACTCTCATCATGGCTGGCTCTTCTTCACAAGGTAGATTCAATTCGGTGCCCGAAGATGAAGTGGAAGAACACCAGTTGTATGATGTCGATTTAGGCTATGGTGAAGCCGGTGCTAATCTTGGAGGAATTGCCTCAAACCCAGAAGAAGAAGAAGAAGAAGAAGAAGAAGAAGAAGAAGAAGAAGAAGAAGAAGAAGATGTCAGTTTTTTTTTTAATTTGTAATGTGTATATTACTTGATTTTATTTTGAAATTGCACCCACTATAGCCCGAATTTGAACAAAACATCGAACAAAACACACTGAAATTGGTATGAAATTGACCAAAATTGACTATTTTGAACCAACCCTACAAGATGGACATGAAGTCGAGGACCGATCATGCTACATTGTGATTTTGTTCCCAAAATGAGGGTTCTCTGTCAATTGGGACATAATCTCGAACAAGCGAGATCGAAGCCCGAACTTGCTAGACCGAGTTTCGATCTTGCAAGATCGGATCTCGAACTTCAAGATCTGGTTTTGATCTAGCAAGTTCGGGGTACGATTTTGCTAGTTGGAGATTATGGGCAGAATTTCAGCATTCTCTGTGAAAGTACTTGTTAGGGATGTGGAATGAACTTAAATGTTTATAATTGATTTTGAATTGCAGTTTCAATTAATTTGATTGATTTAACGGTTGGACTACTAGTTTTTGGCTCGTTATTTGTTTTTAGGTTGCAGTTATGGTATTTCACGGGCGACTCGTATCCAAGAAGAAGCATGATATTTGGTTCAAAGTGAATGACATGCCGATCCGTTTCTCAAAGAAGGAGTTTGTACTATGCTCGGGGCTGAACATGAGAAGGTGGTATATGAATGGCGAGCTTAAGAAACGACTTGATGACACGACTTTCATGGACACTTATTTCAAAGAAATATCGGGGTCTGATCCGATTGAGCCGAAGAGAATCAAAGCTGCTTTGAGCATTTTTCATTAAAGCTACATGCGTACGAAGGATCCCAACAAAATAAAGGACGAGCGAAGAAGGTTTGCGCGAGTTTGATGATCGGTCTCTTGTTGACCGAGTTCATGCGCAGTTTCAACACCAAAGGGCTTCCTCGTGACATGTGGGGCATCATAACAGACTTGGAATTCTGTAACAAGTTTGACTGGGGGGAATTATGTATGGGGTGGTGTGTTGAAGGAGTTTAATACCGACGTTACAAAGTGGTCGCCAACGGACACTGAGCTTCCTGCGAGCCACACAATTTGTCTCCTCCCTTTCGTGTTTCAGGTACGAGGATAGTGGATGTTGTGGACCCGGCGATTGATGAGATGTACCACAAGTTCTGGGAGAATCGGGTCAAGATACGTCGGATCGGGAGGCTGAGGCTTCAGCAGGTGAAACAGGCGCATCCGGTCTAGGCGACACATCCAGCACACATCATTCTCCACCCCAGACATCTGTCCCAATTTACACAGCCGATCCAGCCTACACAGGTCCTCCAAACGCTTCAATGGCCTTGCTAAGAGCTGTTGTTCAGAATATGTTCGCTGAGTTTGAGAAGAAGGTGTCAGACAAGCTTGAAGCGATGGATGAAAATACCGATCTGAGGCTCCAAACATTAGAGTATGAACTCCAATGGCTCCCACGACAGGTGGAAATAAGACATAACGAGATTACTAAATTGATTGTGTCGGGGACATCTGATGCGGGCACCGATGAGTTTGCGACAGAAGGGGTAAATCTCGGTCCCACTGGCTATGCATGGGTATCGAGGAGACGACATCCTTGTACGCCTCCCTAACGTAGCCAGAACCGTAGTATCGGGACGTGAGGTCGATGAGGGTCGTACCTTGAGGCTTTGCAGCCATTACATGAATGCAAGGACGAAGATGCATCTGAAGGAATCCACAATCGCACTCGAAATTCTCTGTATCAGCGACAACGTCCCCATGAAGCTCTGATCGTATTTGAAACGTGTGATCACTCAGGGGAACAACCCGAAGCGTTCGAGACTTTTGAAGGTTTTTCTCCAACTTCTCTTGAACTTTACCAACAAATGGTCCGTTGAGTTTCAATCCTTCCCTCCGACGTTGTTCCCACCAGCTTATCGTTTGTATTTACAAAGTGGTCTAGCAAGTGGATGGGGGAAGGTTCCGGGCAGCGACCATGGCACTGTGGAACGATTCGGCGTGGTTGGATGTCATGATCTCGAACCTCCTACTCTTGCAATAGATATGAGACCATTTCTCAAATGGGACCGTCTTCGTAAGGTACTGACATATCGTTAATCTGAAAGTCGCATTCTTGGCAGTGCATGCTAGGCCAAGTCCCTTAAAGGCTTTGTGAGAATTCTTGGTAGTTTTTGGCAAACGCCGCCTTGTGGAATAAATGTATGAATGAATTATTCGGAAAATTCTTAGCAAGATTTCCCTTCAAGTGATAGTAACAGAATGCATGATGCGCTTCGGTGTACACTCTTTCGACCGCATTCTTGATTGCTTCGTGTCTGTCCGAACGAAAACTGTCCCGGGTTGATTGTCAACAGTTAGGGTTAGTTTTTTCAGGAACCAAGTCCACGCCTCAGTGCATTCGAATTCAATGATCCCGCAAGCTATCGGGAATATGTGGTGTTGAGCGTCTGTGGTAGTTGCTACCACTAGTTGTCCCTTGAATTTTGTCTTCATGAACGCGACATCGATTATGATTACTGGTCGCATGTACTGGACCACCCTAATGCATGGTCCGAGTGCCAAAAAGCAATACAGGAAGCGTTGTTTCGAATCTACCTTGAAATCTGTAATGCTTCCATCGTTCATTTGTTTCACCATATGCAGATAACTAGGGGCGTATGCATAGTTCTCGCATGCTGTCCCAAATACCATTGTCACCGTCTTTCTACGAGCGTCTAAGTCCTTGAAGTGGGTGCATGGTTGTTCGAGATTTTTCTCGCATAATTTTTAAACCTCCTTTGTTGATGGCGCCTTTGTTGTGTCGACAAACTGGTCTATCATTCGATCAGCGATATATTGTGCACTACATGCTTTGTTCACCATGTGTAATCCCAACCTAAGCTTCGAGCATGTGTGGTAGGGGTTGTGGTGCGCTAGGCGCCATAATCCTGTATTTCATATTATACGAGCACATGCGCGCCAATCGCAAGTCTCGTCTTTACAACGCCAATCTGTCTCGAAGAATTTGGTACTGTGAGCCATGATTGCATCACCATTTTTCACGGCAGCATCTCGGACTTTCATATCGAACTATTTTCTTGATGAAAACATTCATTGTTCTAGCTTAAATCTGGTGCCATCATATCGCTGGTTGCTAGAAGTAACCCCCGGTGGAACAGGTTGTGGTTCGTACGATGAAGGCAAATTTCCGTTGTAATCATAATCATCACCATTATCATCTTTGTCTTCATGATCACCCTCGCTTGTCGGACCTTCATCAAACATAGGACCGCCATCCAGTTTTTCATCGTTTAATTATCTTCATGGAACCTGGAGTGCTCACATACGCGGTCGCAGCCCGGAGTGAGTCAGCCGCCCTCCGCATACGTACTCTCAACTGGGAGCGGAGTGCCCCACCTGCCATCAAGCCGGCAGTGCTTTCTGCACCAGGCCTCAGGTGCAATCAGGGTCTTCGACCCAAGGGATGTACAATCCCTAACCCCGTCCATTTATCTTTTCACTTTCATATTTAATTTCACATGCAAATCGTGCATGAACATCAACATTTACAATATCATCATGCTAACAGCATATCCACAATCAACACAGTTGATAGCATGTGTTAGCATTATGTGCGCCCATGTGGGGTGCACAATGCAATTATCCTAAACTTATGGGTTTAGGTGAGACAAGCTCAAACCTTATGGGGTTAGTAGCAAGGACATCAACCCTAGGGGGTAACGTTGCAATTAGGTATAAGTATGTCTATATAAGGAGACAGCCTCCTAGATTATTATATGTGCTAGAGAGACATAATAATACACAATACTGTAGAGATCATGTGCTGATCATAATACAGTAAACCCTAGACTCTCTCTTCAACTAGCCTCCATTGGGTGGAACTTGGTGTGGATCAGAGCTCTCGTCCTAGTGATTCGAGCCAGATTGTGGGAGCAAGAAGAGCACGTGAAAGCAAGCATCCTACGATCATCCGTTGCGCTTAGGAGCTAAGGAAGACAAGGTAAACACATGAATCTTCCGCTATAATTCATGTTGTAGATCTGTATGTGATAGATCAGATTCGTCCTTCAGCATGTATCCAGCATAGTCATGAATATCAACAGTATATTCGAATAGCAATTTCAGCAGCATCTCTGTATGATTCAAATACTCAAATAACAATTTGACAGCACCTCCATATGAATCATATATCAACTTACAATTTCACAATAATAAGGCATAGCATCGACACAGTAATAGTAATTCGATAATTATAACAGTTATATCGAAGCAGTACAACGACTAGCATATAAACAGGCAACGCAATACGTTTAGAGCTATAACTTTGAGATTCCCTACCTCGGTCCGACGAAGCTGCTAATATATAATATTATAGAACCTCCAGAACCTCCGAATATAATATCGAGAATATCCTTTACTAATCTTTCTAGCTCTCTCTCTAGTGTTTGACTGAAATCTGGAATGAGAATTAACTATAACGTCGGGTTCTATTCATAGGGAATGGCGACGAGTAATACCGCAACGCGCAGGGGGTGTATGTGTCAATTACCCGGACTGCTGACTCGTCCGGGCTGGACATGTGTCGCATCCCCGGAATGCGACACAACAAGCGTCGCTACATGTCGCGTATGGGGGCCATAGCTCTCTTACCACTAAGCCCACGCATGGGCTGTTCAAGACACACACACGTTCATGGCAAAAGCCATGACATGGCTGCCACATGGTTGCATCCAATCAAGTGTAGCCACACCTCTTATGTAACGTGATACTCATAACAGACTACCATTTCAATTTATCTTTGTCTAGAGACTTACTGTACAAGTAGGAGTAGAAGGCTATCAAATTTCAAATTTCAAATTTCAAATTTCATTTCTCTTCCTCTTTCTTACCGTTGAAGTAACCCATGAACCTTATCACTTCAATTGATCATCTCTTCTATCTTTATCCTTTATCTATTTCTTATTATTCCTTTTCTATTTACTTTTGAGAGATGTATAAGTATCATTAATTGGTTACTAGAAAACCACCACGTAAGCACTATGCTAATATTTTACAAAACAACTCATTTTGCCTAAACCATGTGTTGGTGATACCACCAGAATTCTCTTGTTCCTTTCTTTTGATCACGGTGTACAAGTCACAGAAATGACCAACTTGTCTTGCTATGTCATTTATTTGATTTCTTTATTTTCCTATGTCTTGAATTTAATTTTAGTGCATACTCATAACCAAAGTTAATATTAATTTTGTTCCCAAACATGCACGTATACACTTTGCATGTACATGAACATGCGGATGTAAAATCGTTTAAATAATATGCTAATCTTGATGTCTCTTTCTATCCCATGTAATAGTCCACCTGGAGATGTCAACATAATAGGACACTTAGTTGTATTTGTTTCGAAGGGATAGCTCTTTTTTTTTTTTTTTTTTTTTGAGAAAGGAAGGGATAGCTAAACTTATTTAATTTCTTCACATTCTCATACAAACTTGCTAATGGTACTATTAGTCTACTACTTTATATAATAACACCATGTACATGGAATTACCATTAGAAAGGATAACTACTTATTTTAAGGCTATGGACTAAAAATGATTTGGTCATTGATAAAAATTATTTCAGCCCTTTGTATAATGTTCAAGCCATTTCGAAAAATACTATTTGTGTTACGTAAACAATACCATACTCCTGTATCTTGTATTGAATCAATAATGTCAAACCTCATAAATTAAAAATTTCAATAACATGATAACATATATGATCTTGTAGAAAATTTAATCTAATGTTTCACGAAAACTGGGCTATTACATCTCCACCCCCTTAAAAGAAATTTTGTCCTCAAAATTTAAAATATACATGAGTCTGTAAACAGATGAGGGTAGTTCTCTCGCATTAGTGCCTCACGCTCCCACGTCATCTCCTCAACACCACCACGGCTCCATAAAACTTTCACTAAGGGAATTGCTCGTCCTCTGAGAATCTTCTCTTGGTGATCTAAAACTCGAATAGGTTTTTCTTCAAACAATACATCATCTGATATGTCTAAATCTTCAAAATACAGGACATGAGATGGGTTGGCTCGTATTTCCTCAGCATAGAAACGTGAAATACACTGTGAACACTTGAAAGCTGAGGTGGCAATGCCAAACGATATGCTACATCACCAACTCTCTCCAGAATCTCAAACGGGCCAATAAAATGTGGTGATAACTTTCCCTTCTTACCAAATCGAATCAAACCTCTTCTAGGCATAACTTTCAAGAAAACGTGATCACCAACCTCAAAGTATAATGGCATACGTCTCTGATATGCATAACTCTTTTGACGACTCTGAGCTGTAAGAAGTCTATGTCTAATAAGTTTAATCTTCTCAGTTGTCTCCATGACAAGCTCAGGTCCTAAAATAAGAGTGTCTCCAACTTCAGCCCAACATAATGGTGATCGGCAAGGCCTACCGTACAATGCCTCATAAGGCGTCATCCCAATGCTAGCCTGAAAACTGTTATTGTGTGCAAACTCTACAAGAGGTAAATGATCTTCCCAACTACCCTTTAGATCCATGACACAAGCTCTAAGCGTGTCTTCCAATATCTGAATAGTCCTCTCAGATTGGCCACTGTCTGAGGGTGAAAAGATGTACTAAAACATAACTGAGAACCTAAAGCATGTTGCAAACTCTGCCAAAACTAGGAAGTGAATCGAGGGTCTCTATCTGAAACAATAGATACCGGAACTCCATGTAAACGAACTATCTCCTTGATATAAAGGCGACTCAAAGCATCTAATGAGTCAGTCATTCGAATATACTGTTGATATTCGTGACTATGTTGGATACATGCTATCAACTGTGTTGATTGTTGATATGCTGTTAGCATGATGATATTATCGATGTTGATGTCCATGCACGATTTGCATGTGAAATTAAATATGAAAGTGGAAAGAACGGGGTTAGGGATTGTACATCCCTTGGTTCAAGGACCCTGATTGCACCCGAGGCCTGGTGCAGAAAGCACTGCCAGCTTGATGGCAGGTGGGGCACTCCGCTCCCAGTTGAGAGTACGTATGCAGAGGGCGGCTGACTCACTCCGGGCTGCGACCGCGCATGTGAGCACCCCAGGTTCCATGAAGATAATAAAATGATGAAAGACTTGCATATGCATAACATGATCAAATTGAACTGTGATGGCATGCTGATGTGATACGTGTACCATGAAACAATACGTGCTTGGACTGTTGCCTTGATGTTCTCTACTGAGCTTGCAGTAAGCTCACCCTAACATTTTACAGGTACAAGTTATAGTGGTGCTGGTTACTTCCATGGGGTGTAAGGGTTGGTTCCGACAACGACAATCTCGTCATTCACATTGGTTGTCATTGCATCATCGGCTTCAATAGCATAATCCACAAACCCTGAATCCCACTCCAAAGACGCCACTCCGATAGAAGACTCAACTGGACACTGTGTCGTGCTCCGAATAGGTTCCATCTTATAAGGACCCTCATGAAACGACATACATCGGAATTACACCGGCCTCCTTGTAAATTACAAAACACTCTTTGATGTCCGAGTCATCATCGATGATAGAGGGATGCACAACCATATGCATATCTCCTCCGTACCGATGATGCAACATGATATCTTGTGGGTCGCACCCCAAATCCATCTTCTCGGCTATTGTCCTAGTAAAATTTGAATACTTGATTCCATTCTCGATGAAGAAACTCTTTGTTATTCTGTCCTCAACGTACGTGTGACAACCATTATCGTGATTCCACTCCCCAAAGAAAGATACAACTGCTATAAGGCCCACTATTGTTGAAAATATGAGATTCCACATGAATAAGGCAATGATAGTTCTGAAATGAAACAAAAGGAGCTCAAAAAAGTAAACCAGAATCCAAATTTGCATAGTCGAGTCCCGATCAAGTAAGATCCGGGTTTGATCAAGCTTGTTTGAGGTATGTACTTGCAAAGTTGTTTCTCGATCATCTTGATTGAGGCTCGATCTAGCAAGCTCGGGGTTCGATCAAGCCTGTTCGAGGTTCGAACTTGCAAACTCGGCCCTTAATCTTCTTGATTGTGTCTCGTTCTTGCTAGATCGTGGTTTTGATCCCATAGAGCATGGTCTCTGTGAATGGGTTAAAATCTTGATCTTGCTGTTAGTGAATCGATCTTGCTAGATCGAGATTCTGGTACCAATTCCAGTGCTCTCGGGTTCTTCACTTAAATTTCACACATTTTCAAGATTTTGACGTAAAAACATGAAAAAACTTGGAAATAAACTCATTAAACATCATACCTTAGTTTTATGATGGATTTCTCGAAGAAGAACACAATTTAACAGAGCTTCGCACAAACCCAACAATGGGGGAGGATGAGAGAGAGAAAAGAAGGAGAATTTTTTTTATCTTGTTTCTGACTTTTGGGACTGCAATGAGAGTAGAAGAGAGGGAGACAGGGTTGTTGTGAGGAGAGTTATTCCTCTGCCAAGAAATTCAAGAGGGAGAGAAGGAGAGAGAAGTAGGTTGGTGAGGGTTATTGATTGCAACTAACGTTGCATGGAAAAACCTTTGCAACAAAAAAAATAACAAACCATAAAAGAAATATAATAAAAAAGTGATGGTGGGTCCCCATTTTGTTAACCCCCTAACTCTAACCCACATATTACATATCTTGTCCCTTTTTGCTCACATTTTCAAATCTCCCCCCTTTTTACAAAATCCTTATAAGATTCTCCCTTTTTGAAAAATAGCCCTTTGATTCACTCCACCAGAAAGTTGATGAAACGCCAGAAAAATATTGGGAGAGGGAGGGTGTTTGAGCCCCCATTGTTGCAAACAGGGGTAATATTATCTCCAAATAAAATAATGAACCTCCACTCAAAAAAAGTGATGGTGGGTCCCCATTTTGTTAACCCCCTAACTCTAACCCACATATTACATATCTCGTCCCTTTTTGCTCACATTTTCAAATCTCCCCCATTTTTGCAAAATCCTTATAATATTCTCCCTTTTTGCAAAATAGCCCGATGAAACGCCCCTTGTTTCTTTTAGGGTAAATTGCATTTTACCCCCTGTGGATAGGGTTTGTACGAAAAACTCCCCTGGGGTTCCAAATGTTGCACTATACCTCCTTGTGGTTTAGTTTTTGTGGGGTTCCGTTAAATTTAACGGAATCCGTCAAGACTAACCTTAAACACCCATTTTACCCTCAGTATATAGAACTGTCAAAAGTTAATAAAAAATTGAGAGAGAAAACAGATTCGATCTGGAGGTTGGAGGACAGAGAGGAGGAAGAAGAAGGAGAAGGAGATGGAAGTGGAGGAGGAGGAGAAGACGTGCCGCCGCCGCATCCCCAGACAGAGGAGAACGGCGACGACGAGGGCGTAGGTGGAGGAAGAAGAAGGGCGAACGAGAAAATAACGAACAAGAAGGAGAAGAGTAGAAGGCCGCCCTGGCCTTCGCGACATCAGCAGCCATCTCCCTACAAACTTAAAGAACGGCGAACAAGAAGAAGGAAGATAGAAGGCCTCCATCGCATCCCGTCGTGGCCTCTAATCTGGTCCTCAATCAACCCAAATCTGGGTTTATATGAGGCAGAGAGTGGAGAAGAAATATTTCGATTCCGATCTAGTCCTCGCCACGACTCTGCTAAGGTTGCTGCAGCGACGACAGTGTTGTGGAACGATTTTCCCTTGCTCTTCCATACCCTTCTGCTTGAACACACCAACATAACCAAGTTGGACCCAAGTTGCCACAGTGGGTCTTTAATCGAATCGGCTCCCACCACAATTGGTTTACCGAGTGCATATTCAATCTGCTACCTCATTTTTTATTTGATACCACCCCACTGTTTTGCAACTTCATCTTGTAATGGTTAATTCCATTAATTGTTTCAAGCTACTGTAGTAGTTGGGATGTCTCAATGTGTGTTTAAGGAATTGGGTATGCTTGCTTTGAGGAATTAGGTTTGTTCTAGAACTGGAGGCCACAACTTGGGGCGTGTTGGAGTAATTGGGTGCCTTAATTGAATCCAATTTTTACTTAATTTCCATTATATTAGTAATTGGAATGCACAATTTATAGGTTCAAGTTTTTTTTCATTGAGGAAATGAGGAAGGATAAACAGTTGAGATTGTTGAGAGAAAATTGATAGAGAGAGAGAGAGAGTGAAAAGAGAAAATGAGGGGATTAGACTATATAACGGTGGGATTTAGGTATAATGCAACATTTGGAACCCCATGGGGTTTTTTTGCACAAATCCCTAACTATAGGGGGTAAAATGCAATAAAACAAACTATCCTTTGTTTCAAAAAAAAATCCATACTTCTGATAAAACAGAGGAAGGAAACGGTCTCGACTGGGGGATTTCTCTGAAGCAATTCCCTTTAAAGCTATCCATACTTCGTCCGCCGTAATAATGGCTATCTAACAAAGCCATGTTTTCTACACAAAGGATCATATCCGCCGGACCCATGAGAGGTTCCGTGGTAGCGTGGGTGGGGTTAGTTGTACGAACAATATCTGTAAAGAAATTTCCAAAATGTTTACCATCTCCTCCTCGTTATTGGTCCACCTTCTTGATGATCCTGGATGACTCAAATGAAGTTTCGCGTCCGGCTAATTCTTGATTTTCAGTAGAAGAACGCGGTGTTCTTGTCGCCGTATTTCAACCATAGCATCCGCGGTCTATGTCGCTAGAGAAACTCTTCCTCCTCTAGTAGCTTGGAGATCTATCACTTGCAATTAGTTGTCTCGATGGTAACCTGCATGGTATGAAATTACGAGCCCAGGACCATTAGCTGATGGCAAAGGGCTTTTAAGCGTTGCCTGATGTTACTAATTACTTCATTGTCCCAGATGGAGAGACTTCGGGCCACGATGGACAGTTTTTCGGGCACTCGTCCCTCTACTGCATTCCTACTATTTTCAACGAAAGCTGCACATTCCTTATGGCGCAGCCAAGCTGCCTCGAAAAAAAAAGTGTTCCATTGCTCTAATTCTTCCCGTTATTTTTTTCTCGAAAATTACTCTCTATCGGTGCATGATCAGACATATTTGCAACCAAAAAATTAACTTTAGCCATACCGAAAATCTCTCCATCCATCCGTCGCAAAGGCTCAGTCAAGCCTCTCTCGAATGAAATTTTCTTCTTCTCTATTGTTTTCCCAAGTGAATTGATTTCCGACATAACCCATATCTCAAAATTCAAGCCGATAAATAACTTCTTCGGAAATCTTGAACTTGTTGAAAGTAATTGTAGAGTTTTGATAACGGATACGCAGCGAAATAAACATAAATTAATACGTTCAAGACCCTCCAAGGATCAGATGAAAAGATTACATAACGATAGTAAAGGATTTGAGTATCAACATACCTTTGGGTTCTCCTGTGATGACTTCACACGTAAAATTGTGTTCACGTCACTATGGCCAGTCCACTCCTAGGATTGAATCCAGATCCTTCAAGCCTTTGTGCTAGCTAGGATTGAAGGAAGAAGAGGAAAAAGATCACAAACACGCGAACCAGAGCAAAGAGGTGGGCGACACCTCTTGTGGCCGACGAGTGGGGGCAGCCCCAAGGGGGGTTTCGGCCTACTTTGGGATTTGCTCTCTCTCCTTGATTTTCCCTCCCACTCAATGTGCTATGAGCATCAGTTGTGGGAATAAGCTAGGAGTGTCCTTTATATAGTTCAACAACTCCTTGTTAACTGTATAAAGCCCCCCCATCATAATTCTGTCTATACACGGATTAGTCCAACTTGCAAATTAGTCCTACTAAGTTTGTAAGTAGTTGCGTATTGATCCTTCCATTTAATTAATCATATTAATTAGTTCCATAGTCTGGTCTAATCCATAGGGAGCGTGACCCCATAGGTTTCTACGTAGTTGGTAGTAACAAGTTACAAACATGGAGCGACCTCTAGCAAGAAATCCATGCCACCCAAATAATAGAAATAGTCATCCGACAAACCTTGTGCAAGTATTGTCACATCCCTTTGTCTCTATATTCGGTTTGGACACAAGACATACAAGTCACACTCGTATATCCAATCCATAGTTTCTCGATCTGAATAGTCTTATCCATGCATATAACATCAATATCCTTATATTGATTTATCTCTATAAGCACCATCCCTCGAGTGGCCGTGGATATTTTCTCCCGTTATGTGGGAGGAAAAAATTCTATCTACATCACTACCATCTCTAAGCTTGCTTCCTATTGTGTCCGATATACGCCTTTATTGCTACCCAATTACGGTGTAGGGTTTGAAGGTATCAAAACACAATACTCCACAACTAGAGGACCTAGTGACTTCAAGTCCAAGGATGACAATACCGTTGTCACTATGAGAAGCGCTTGTGATTTTACATAACTTGTATGTAGCCTTCTCATAAATTGGTCAATCCAGTATGCCATTACCCCTAATGTATACCCATGTGGTTGATCATGATATCTTCATATCAATCCAACCCCATTTTAGTCTATAGTTGATCATCCTATTAATCAGTATAATCGACTAGGGATACTTAAGATAAACAACACATTTGTAATCTAAGGACGTCATTTTATTAAATATCTCCATAAATAATACAATGAATATTCTAGCTAAGGTAATGTTCATACTGAAAGAGATTGCCTCTAGGGCATCTATTCCAACAGTCTCCCACTTGTACTAGAGCCAATCTAGTGCATCTCGTATGCCAATAGATCTAGTGTGTCCTTCATGCTTGCGCTGAACAAGCGGCTTCGTAAGTGGATCTGACAGATTTTCATCTGTAGGAATCTTGCATATCATCACTTCTCCTCTATCGATAATATCTCAAATAAGATCGAACTTTCTGAGTACGTGTTTGGATTTCTGGTGTGAGTTGGGTTCCTTGGATTGTGCGATCGCTCCAGTGTTGTCACAATACAACTCTATTGGATCCACAATACTAGGAACTACACCAAGATCAGTGATGAACTTTCTAATCCAAACAGCCTCCTTTGCTGTGCCACTCGTAGTAATGTACTCATCCTCAGTTGTAGAATCAGCTACCGTCTCTTGCTTGGAACTCTTCCAGCTCACCGCTGCTCCTTTCAGGCAAAACACAAATCCTGACTGCGATCTGAAATCATCTCTGTCGGTTTGGAAGCTTGCAGCCGTGTAACCCCTTACATGTAACTCTTCCTCACCTCCATAAATCAAGAATGCATCCTTAGTTCTTGTCAAGTAATTGAGGATGTACTTGAACACTATCCAGTGACTCTCACCCGGATTAGACTGATATTTTCTTGTCACACTCAACGCGAATGACACATTTGGTCTAGTACATAACTTGGAGTACATGATGGATCCTATGGCCGAGGCCTAGGGAACCCTACTCATGCGTTCCTTCTCAATCTCATTGGAAGGACAATCATACTTCGAAAGAGTGATCCCATGGGACATGGGATGAATACCTTCTTGGAATCTTGCATGTTGAACTGATTCAACACCTTGTCTATATATGTATTCTGACTTAGGCCTAGAAGCTTCCTCGATCTATCCCTATAGATCTTGATACCCAGTATATAAGCTGCATCCCCTAAGTCCTTCATTGATAAAACACTTTCCCACCCAATTATTAACAGATTGCCACATAGGAATGTCGTTTCCAATGAGTAGTATGTCATCCACATACAAGACCAGAAAAGCAACAGAGCTCCCACTAACCTTTTGTAGACACAAGACTCAACTTCGTTCTTAATGAAGTCAAACTCTTTGACTCCTTCATCAAAACGTCGATTCCAACACCTAGAAGCTTGCTTTAATCCATAAATGGATCGTTGCAGCTTACAGACTTTTATTTGCATGATCTGGACCCACAAAACCCTCAGGTTGTGTCATGTACACATCCTCGAGGAGGTTTCCAAACAGAAACGCTGTTTTGACATCCATCTGTCAAATCTCATAGTCGTAGTAAGCTGCAATAGCGAGTAGGATTCGAATGGATTTGGTCATTGCCACTGGTGAAAAGGTTTCATCATAGTCAATACCATGAATCTGTTTGAGACCTTTTGCCACCAATCGGCCCTTATAGGTAATCACATTACCATCCATGTCAGTTTTCTTCTTGAAGACCCACTTGCACCCTATGGGTCGCGCCCCTTGGGGTGGTTCCAACAAAGTCCATATTTTGTTGGTGTAGATAGTGCTTTCTAGACAGGCAGATCTTAGCCACGTGGCGACCATCGAGCACACCTAGATGTGCTCCACACACACTGGATCACCAGCCGCGCTGATCCACGTGGGGGCTGCGAGACAGGGCCCTCGCATACCACCACACGGGACCTGTAGGGACTTAGTGGTTTGGAGGCTAGGGTAAGTCCTGTCGCGCGTGAGCGACAACCAAGCCCGCGCGCGACCTCTAGTAACTGCCTTGAGAGATTTATGGCAGAGCTCCATAAACCCGGTCAACCCGGTCAACCTCATAACAGTTCCTGTATACGCGGATAACATGCCGTAACTGTCCCTATATACGCGGACGAACGTGCCGTTGTGGTTAAGCTAATTAAGCCGCCATTAATGGGCGCACTAACCACACTACAACGGTCACATTCTCCGTTATATATAGGATCGTTAACCCTTCCATACAAGGGAGAACAACCGGAGATACGCGGAAGCTCTGCCAAAATCCTGTCTCTCTCTCATACAGTGCTATTGTCTTACTCTCTCCCTACACACAGCCTTACTTCTCCTGTGTTCTTTCTATTCCCTACTCTTGGTGTATATTGAATTCTCTCTGCAGGATTCTCTCGTACACATTTGGTGAACCCGACGTGAATCTTACCACTGCAAGCAACCATGTCTCATGAAGATGATGTCAGTAACAGATCGCCCTCCACGGAGACCACCTCGGGAGAGGAGACCCGTCACACTCCTACGGCCGCCGGTGAGGCTCCGACGCTAGAGGCCTTGAACGCCACCATCCATAATCAGGCAAAGGCTCTTAAGGCTCAATCCGCACAGATGGAACGGATAATGGCCATCCTAGGGACCCTTGCCCTGAATCCCACATTGGCCATTGCCGTCTCTCAGGTAGGAGGTGCTTCCACCACTCAAGGGATGGGGGTGATACCCACACCACCTAACCCTAATCTGCAAACCCCACCGGTGATGGCGCAGTTGCCCTCAGTTCAGGGGCAAACAACTCAAATATCGCCTCCTACCACTCATATTCCTCACCCACCAATTCTGACAACCAACCCGTCTTCACAATACCCCTTGCCTCCTCCGCCGGCGACGTGGGGCAACGTGAATTAACAGTACGCTCCTAGCCCGACCGCGACATATGTGTCGCCTCCAACTGCAACAACCCTTCCTCCTGCTGCTGGGGGAAGTGCATCGGAGTGCATGACATCGCTGCAGCGGCGCATAGAAACCATCTTGGCTAATCAACCGTTCGCAGATACCATCATTCCAAAGGTGGACAATGATCCGCCTATCCTACGAGAAATTTATCTCATGCCTAACCCCGCAGGGTACAAGGCTCCTAAATGGGACAAGTTCGAAGACGTCAACGGGAATGCTCACGAGCACGTCATGCGTTTCATCGATGTGATGGGACCATATGGAGCCGATCCTAAGCTACTAATGCGTGAGTTCCCCAAATCTTTGGGAAATGTCGCCTACAAGTGGTACAGGACATTAGAGGCCGGATCCTTGAAGACCTGGGATGACATGGTTCAGAAGTTTTATACCAAATTCTTCCAGGTAGAGGAAAAGGTGACAATGATCCATCTCTCTCGCATGTACCAGAAGCGCGAGGAGGACGGAGTAACGTTCATCAAGAAATTCAGGGCCAAGTCCTTGGAATGCAGAGACGAAGTGCTTGAGGGCAGGCTCGTGGAAATATGTCTGCAAGGTATGCGAGACGAGTACAAAGGTATGCTCATCAACCTACAGACTCCTACCTTTTCAAAATTGATGGATTGCACGAAAAACATAGAGCCTATAGTGGAGAGGCAGAAGAAGAAACACGCCCCCGAACGATCCCCGAGCGGAACTACTTTTAAAATTGGAAGGTTTAGCTACAAGAGGGTGCGTGAGGCTGAGGTGAATATAGTCTCGCCGCAAAAGCAGCCCAGGGTTACAAACTTGGATGCGCCACCACTACAATGTTCGGTGGAGGAGGCGACTGACTTGTGCAAGCAGTGGCGTAAGGACGGTATCTTACCGCCGCTCGAAAGGATACCCTCCAGGGAGATGATGAGAGACCCAAAGTGGTGCGAATGCCACGGAAGATCATGCACCCCACGACTGATTGCAAGAAGCTCATAAATATGGTGAGCCGAAAGATGAAAGACGGCGAGTTGATCGTCAGCGACCATAGGCAGGATGTGCGAAACAATTCACTGCCCGCCCATGCGGAGCAAGAGCCGAAAGGCAAAGAGGTTGCCATGATCGCGATTATGGATCTCGAAGAGATTGCGGAAGACGGTTTGCCCGTCATTGCCGAAGTCTACAACAATGAGGACTACAATATAGATACGGAGGACGAACGTGCCGAGCGGATGAAGGGGTCGCACGGGTTCAGCAGGTTCTTCGATGAAATGAACTTTTCGGAGAAATGCCGAAAAGAAATGACAAAAGCAATCCTAAGGATAGCAGAGGATTACAAAGAAGACATTGTGGTTTCCAATGGGAAAGTTGTCAGAGCATCTCGTTCCACAAAAAAGGTCATGACCTTCTCCGCAAGCGACAAGAAGACAGATGCGAGCCACCAGAAACCCTTGTACGTAACAGCAGTAATCAATGGTGTTGAGTTCAAGAGGGCGTTCGTCGACGGAGGAGCGGCAGTCAACGTCGTCTCGCTCAACACTGTGAAGTTAGCGGGGATCCCTGAGCAGAAGATCGTCAGAAGACCATCCCCGCTGATGGGATTTGGAAGCGATTCTAGGATGACGATAGGATGGATCCGTCTGGGCGTCCAGATAGGCAAAATCAAATGTTCAGCCAAATTCTACGTCATCGATGCGAACACTACGTATCATATGATCATAGGGCGAGCTTGGATTCATCGCTTCGATGCAGTCCCCTCGACAGCTCACCAGGTGATGAAGGCTATCTGGAACGACAGAGTAGTGGAGATACCAGCTTCGGTAAACCCCTTCAATTTGGACGAGGCGCACCTCACCGAGGCAGTGTGGTTCACTGAAATGGCAGACGAGCAAACGCCAAGGCCGTGTAATTCGAATCCTTTGCCTCGATGGGGGGACATCAAGGATCAATCAACAGGAGGAGTAATGGTGACAAGGGAGGAGGCCAAGGAAAAGCCGTCCACGCGAGAAGAGGCACCGCGGATTGCCTATCAAAGAAAGAATGTGTACACCCTGAAAAGGATAGTAAAACACGATCCCGCGGGCAAAGAGATATAAAGCTTCTACGCAAACGGGAAGAAGTGCTACCACATATGAAGGTGCGCGGGGATACCCCCACGCGAGCATGGGGATATCCCTGAGCAAATCAATCAAATCGAGCATGTCATGGAATTAGACAAGCCAGCGCCAGACGTTTTGGAGGATAAGCTAAAAGAGGCGCCTGAATGTATGGAGGATAAGCCCAAGCCGCAGAAGCAGGAGCTGAAGGAGGTATTGCTAAGCCCAAGCGAAGAAAAGAAGAGACCCGTCTTTCTGAGTGCAGACCTCACAAGCGAGGAGGAAGAAAGACTGCTGCAGCTTCTGGCCGAGTACAAAGATGTGTTTGCATGGGAATATGATGAGATGCCTGGCCTGGACGCGAGCATTACCATGCATAGGTTGGATGTAATCCCAGGATCTAAGCCGGTAAAGCAGAGCACAAGGAGCTTTAGGCCGGAGATAAACATGAAAATCAAGCAAGAAATTGTCAAGCTGTTGACTGCCAGGTTCATCGAGCCCAATCACCATCCCACATGGTTGGCTAATATTGTGCCCGTGGTGAAATAGAATGGACAGCTTCGCATTTGTGTGGACTTCAGAGATCTTAACCGCTTCTGCCCTAAGGATGATTTTCCGCTGCCCAATATCGACCTGCTCATCAATTCGACTGCGGGTCATCGCATGTTCAGCTTTATGGATGGCTTCAGTGGGTACAACCAGATCAAAATGGACCCTGAAGACGCACAGAAAACCACATTCATCACGCCAGTGGAGTCTTCAATTACACGGTTATGCCGTTCAGACTCAAGAACGCAGACGCGAGTTATCAGCGAGCCATGATGGCTCTGTTTCATGACACGATGCACAAGGAAGTGGAAATTTATGTTGATGACTTGGTTTTCAAGTCCAAGGAGGAAGCGGACCACTTGGGGGACTTGCGAAAATTATTCGAGAGATACAGAAGTTTCCAGATAAAGATGAACCCCATGAAGTGCGCATTCAGAGTGACCTCGGGGAAGTTCTTGGGATGTGTAATACATCGCCAGGGCGTCGAGCCTGATCCCGCAAAAGTATCAGCCGTCACCAGCATGACGGCGCCGCACAACCAAAGTGCTTTGAAGACATTCTTGGGGAAGTTATCTTACCTGCGAAGTTTCATCCCTGCGATTGCAGAAATTACCTTCTGTTTCAGCGATCTCCTCAAGAAGAATGATGTGTACAATTGGACCACAGAGCATGAGGCCGCGTTCGGAAGGCTAAAGGACTTGCTGACATCACCAAGGGTAATGATCGCACCGCAGCTCGGATCGCCGCTTTTGCTATACCTAACATCGACAAAGAAGTCTATAGGGGCACTTTTGGCTCAGGAATATGAAGGGCCAGAAAGGCCGATTTACTATATTTCTCGCATAGTGCAACCAGCAGAATCAAGGTACACAGATATCGAGAGTCATTGCCTTGCTCTGTTCTTTGTAATAGAAAAGTTGAAGCACTATTTCGCTTCGCACAAAGTGGTAGTGGTTACAAAGAGCGACCCCATACGGTACCTCTTGACTCACACTTCTCCTGGTGGAAGACTTGCAAAATGGTATATGACCGTCTCTCAATACGACATCACGTGCGTTCGACCGCGGGCAATCAAATCGCAGGCGGTGGCGGATCTACCAACAGTTCCCTGATAATAGCCACGAGCCCATGATCGAGGAAGAACTAGAGGGACCCGAGATCTATGCAGTTGAGTTGCCTTACTGGACGCTTCACTTCGATGGATCGTCAACAAGGAAAGGTGGAGGAATTGGAATAGTTCTGACCAAACCTGATGGAGAGGTCATACAAATGTCCACAAAACTCGACTTCGCAGTCACTAACAACCAAGCGGAGTATGAGGCTCTCATTGCAGGTCTCCGCGCAGCCAGGGCAATAGAAGTAAGCAATTTGACGGTTATGGGGGATTCCAAGCTAATCGTCAAACAAGCTTCAGGCGAGTATGGATTGAAGGAAGTAAATCTATTGCCCTACCGGACTTTGGTACAGAAGCTGGTGCAACAATTCTGCGATGTCAGGTACGAGCATAAACCCAGAGCAGATAATTGGCATGCTGATGCTTTAGCCACTCTGGGATCCAAGGTTAGTGCGGATAAGTGTCCCGCGAGAATCTCGATTGAAGTGCGAATGTCGTCGGCATTGACAGAGGACGCATGCGAGGATGAATGAATGGACGATGTAGACTGGAGGAAGCCAATATTGCGCGCCATCGCAGAGGGAACGAGTAAAGAAACTGGGCATCCACTAAGGGGTACTGCATACACGACAACGCTCTCCACTACAAAGGCCCAGGTGGGATACTCATGCATGCGTCTCGCAGCAGGAGGGACAAGCGCTGTTAGAAAAGATTCACCAGCATACTTGCGGGGAAAGTGAAGTATCAATCTATCAAAAAGCCCAAAGGTATGGGATTCACTGGCCGGACATGTCAGCGGTTGCGGCGTTGATGCAAGGAAATTGCGAGAGTTGCGCACTGATCAAGGACTCTTTAACAATTTTTCTGGTCGATGACGACATGGATTGGAGAAAGCCACTCTTCGATTTTCTCACATAGGGAATCGAGCCCGAATCGAGAAAAGAAGCCGAGAAACTGAAAAGGAAAGCAGCCCGGTACGTGGTGCAAGAAAACATACTCTGGCGAAGGGGTCACGACGGTAATTTGCTTCGATGCCTAGATAGTAAGGAAGCGCAAGAGGTGATGGACTTCTCTCACCAAGTGGAACATCAGGGAGGTGCGAAACTATGCAGACAGCTTCTCACAGTTGGTTACTTCTGGCCCACCATGGAGGTAGATTGCCGCGCTAAAGTAAGGAGATGCCAGGAGTTTCAATTCAAAGGGAACCTCGTGCATGCCCCTGCTGTAGACCTACATGCATTGGGGACACTATGGCCGTTCCACACTTGGGCTATGGATTTTGTCGGCCCTATTCGACCAGCCTCGTATGGGAATCAGTTTATTCTCACCGCGACCCAGTTATTCACCAAGTGGGTAGAGGCAATACCGTTGAAGACAGCAAATGCGCTTGCTGTAGTCCATTTCATCCAAGAGAACTTCATATACAGGTTCGGGATTCCTAACACAATTCTCTCAGATAATGGTACCCCCTTCGTCAATCGCCAAGTAGCTGCAAAGCTAGCGGAGTACAACGTAAGGCATATATGTTCTACTCCTTATTATCCAAAAGGGAATGGTCAAGCAGAAGCGACCAACGTGACGCTGCTAAGAATCCTGAGCAAGATGGTTGCGGACGACCACAAGAAATGGGCCGATTCTTTGAACATAGCCTTGTGGGCGTACCAAACTTCTCTGAGGACTCCCATAGGAGTCTCCCCATTTCTCTTGTGATATGGAGCTGAAGCTGTTGTACCGGCGGAGGTGAAAATCAACTCTGCAAGGTTGGCCTTTCATGTGCTATATGACAATCAGCGTGACCATGACCTGATTTTATTGGAAGAAAAGCGAGAGCAAGCCAAACGGACTAATAAACGGTACAAAGAGAGGATCGCTCGCGCCTACAACAAAACGGTCCAACATCGAGATTTCGCAGTTGGGGACCTGGTCTTGCGCGCATCGGATCACTGCATGCGGGAGGCTGCTCACCCAAAATTCGCAGCCAACTGGGAAGGATCTTCCGAAGTCAAAGAAGTCTCTGACAGTGGCTACTGCAATATACAAAGGCTACATGGGACGGCCACAACCCCAAGCTCAGTCAACATGCGCTGGATTAAGAAGTATTATCCCTAACTTCTCTCCTTACATGCATCAGATTACAATGCCTATTTATGTCTAGTATTATGATAGACTCATGCGTCGTTCCTCCCATATGAGGGACTTGTAATTTCGCCTCTCCCATATGAAGGTGTTTATAATAAAAGACTTCTCCCAAATGGGAAGAATTTTATGACTTTGGCTGTCTTTTATCGCTTCATTTACTTCTCTGTTTCTTGACAACGAAAAGCCTATCTGTTGAGATAGCAGCACTAATAAAATACGATCTAAATTGATCTTAAAGCCTATCTGCCGAGATAGCACCACTATGCCAACGCGATCTAAATTGATCTTAAAGCCTATCTGCCGAGATAGCAGCACTATGCAAACGCGATCTAAATTGATCTTAAAGCCTATCTGCCGAGATAGCAGCACTATGCCAATGCGATCTAAATTGATCTTAAAGCCTATCTGCCGAGATAGCAGCACTATGCCAATGCGATCTAAATCGATCTTAAAGCCTATCTGCCGAGATATCAGCACTATGCAAACGCGATCTAAATTGATCTTAAAGCCTATCTGCCGAGATAGCAGCACTATGCAAACGCGATCCGAATTGATCTTAAAGCCTATTTGCTAAATTAGCAGTAGCATTCGAATGCGATCTTAAATGATTTACAAGCTCATCTGCCTAAGATTGCAGCTCTAATGTACGATCTTAACTGGTCTGCGAACCTATCTATTCGATAGCTAGCCAAAGCAGCAACACCCTGTGTAAAACGCAGAATTGTGCACACAAATATCCAAATGCAAGAGGCGAAAGAAACATAATTCGTTTTATTGCCAACTCGCATGCGATATTACAAAATGTTCTGTCATACGAAGAACAGCAAATACTCAAACTATATTTCATTAAGAGTCAAAATGACTTACAATCTATCTGTCTAGATAGCAGCTTACAAGTGAAAGCTAATGGTAAGGTAAATCTTACTATAAAACGAACGACCTACAAACGCTACAAAAGCTATGTGATGCCGTCTTCAAGATCCCAGGATCTGACAAGGCCTCTGTCTGGTTTTCTGCCCAAGAGATATGCCAGATGAACCACCTGTTCAGGCGGATGCGGCGGTGAAGAACAGGCAAGCAGCAACTCCGAGGGCAGGAGGCTCCTTGTCCACGGAGACGAGCACAATGGCTCGCCACCCCGAGTTCAAGAACGTGGAGGCAAATAGTTCTCCTCCGGGAAAGCTAGAGGAGAAACCCCCCGTTCATTACGAGTTGGTAAAAATGTTAGTACAGCACTGCACCTCGCCGGAAGGCAGCCGGAAATACGACCTGCAAACATAATATACGAAGAAAATTCTTCGAGCAAGCATGAGGTATTATGTGCATCTTCTTTACGATGGTTATGAAGGTCAATAAGCTTCGTAAAGAAGACCTTGGAAGCTATTTCTATGGCACAAAACATAAACTCAGGTTTCACAACTTGAAATTGCCATGAATCAACAAAAGACAAGCGTTGAGGTCAGCAGTCGTAAGGACTCATGGCAAGCCACATTTTGGGATGAAGAATCCAAGCCGCAAGAGGCAGGGTTTATATAGACCCTACAGAGACCCTTCAGTTCCCTAGCTGAGTCAGGTGGAAAAGGGGTAAGAATCAATCACTTACGTCTTGAAAGAGGTAACATTCAATTACCCTACTAAAGGCTACGACGATTCGGTGGCGTGCCCTAATTAATGACGGAAGGTCATAATACGGATGGACTTCCCAAGGAAAGCGTGCTTATCTGATAAGCAGTTAACGCGAAAATCAAGGCAGATATGTCACCAGGTGACGTCATAATTTATACGCATAAAAATATTCGAGCAAATCCCGGGAAGGGCAAAACGGACATTCAAGTCTTGAATAAAAAAAGGGGGAGAAACCCTAGCAACATTACAATAATGTTTTGTTTCAAAATAAATACTTGCTATTTTTCAAAATAAATCTTTGATCAGGGGGTCATCAGGAGAAAACAAGAGTGATGTATTTGTCACTTGGTCCACTTCTCGCTTCAGCTGCTCGTACTTGGCGCTCATCTCATGGAAGAGCTTGACAGCCTCTTCAGCCTTCTGCCTTTGTTCCTCTACCTTTCGCCCCTCATCTGCGAGATTATGGAAGCCGCGCTTCAAATTCACGGCTGCGCGAATCTGGGTGACTCTGTTGACAAGATACCCGAAGCCCAGCTTGCCTTGAACTTTGGCTTGAAGGCCTTGGCACATGCTGAAAAGCAGCTGCGCACTCTGAGGAGAAATGGTCGCAGGGGTGGCCGCAGACAGCTGCTCCAAAATCCAGATGGCCTCGATTAAGAACAATCTTATGTTAAAAGGTTCTATCTCTAGAGACCTCGCAAATGACCGAGGATAGGAGAGACGCATCCGAACCAGCCAGTTCACATCAGCTTGCTTCAAACCTAACAATGTTGATTCAAGTTTAGAACATGAAACTCGTAAATGAAGAGTGCAAGATGCGGAAAAAAAAAATGGTAACATACCGGTTCCTTCAAGGTTCTCGCGCAAAGAAGGGATGCACATTGCTGGAACAGCTGAAGTCTGTCCTCGCTCCATTGCTCTTCTATCAGCTGCGAGCTCTAGTTCCTCATAGTCGGCAGGAAGGGTATAGGCAGCACCAGGTGCGATTGCAGTTCCCACTTGCGAAGTCCAAAAGCTCCACGCTTGAGGAACCTCCGGAGGCTCAATCCCTGCTGGAGGAATGGCAACAGTAGAAGCTGCTGCTCGATCAGGAACTCCTTCGGGTGCGAGGGGCTCGTGAGACTCGGGAGCACTCATTGGGACATTCACATTCGCATGAGATGCTACATCTTCCACGACCTGCTCATGAACCTTGGCCTCAACAGCATCTGTCTCCATTTCCTCAGCTGCAGCATTAGTATCTTCCTCCATCAGCACGGTGTCAGCTTTGATGTCCTCAGAAACTTCGATGACATCTTCCAAGGGCTCTCCTACATACTCTGCAGCTGCGACAGGCTTCTCAACATGAGAGCTTCGCTCTGGGGCATAGGATGCAGAGGGTTGACTTCTTTGTTCTGGCACGGCCTCATCAGCATCGCCTGCGATATAAGACAGGAAAATGTGAGGTAACTTGTATCATACAATGTTTTGCTATTTTGATAAACCAAGAGCGAGCACCTCCACGCGTAGGTGGGATTGTAGCATCTTCATCATATGCTAAAGACGCGAAACCATATCCTATTAACGTATCTTCGTTAAGCACATCCTTAAGGTGAGCGTGACCTGGGGTGCGAAGAAACTTGTTATGATGGTAATTGGGTTGCTAAGCCTAGTTTACAGACATTGCTTGGATGATTACCTGAGGGTTCACCACACTTGCTTACTAGCCATCGGCGAATATCGGCTTTCGATAAGCCATGCTTTAATGCACCGAAAATCACTTCTTGGTTAGTTACTGCAAGATTAAAGATCTCACCTTGATTGCCACCTGCGATTTCCTCAAAATCCGCTTGAGCTTGCTCCAAAGCGGCCGCATCTTCCTCATCGGCTTGAGCCGCATCTTCCTCATCGGCTTGCTGCGCGAAGTCGTCAACGTGTTGTTCTTCTAAACTCCTCTGCTTTATGAGCTCGATCTCATCTTCTTCTCGCTTCCTTCTTCTTTCCGCAGCCTCCGCAGCTGTTCTCCTGGACTCAGCAAGGATGTCCTCGTCTATGGCTTCGCTGGAAACGCCAGAGTGAGAACCCCTCTTCTGCCTCTTGGCCAGAAGGCCGCTGATGGTTTCTTCATCCTCATCTGCGAAAGAACAAACTGTTCAGTAAATAGTGCAAGAGTCTAAGTAATGAGAAGATAAGTTCGTTCGAGATACCTTCCGAATCTTCCTCTTGTATCTCACCTCTTTATTCTTCTCTTTCATCTTCCACTCTCTCTTCTTCTTCATCATCATCTCTTTCTATCACCTCCCTTCTCTCATCCTCCTCTTCCTCCTGACCAAACGGAACAAAAGTCTCGACTGCGAGCTCTTTCCGCGCCTTGCTTGGCATGCGACCTTTGCCTTTGTCCTTGGAAGTAAGGGACTTCGCAGGGGAGGAAGCTGGAGCACTCCTAGGGTAAGAGATTGTGATTCCCTTCTGCCTTGGTCTCTTTTCCCTTGGAGCAGCAACTGCTGGAGGAGATGGAGCGTCCCTGGGAGGAGACAAAGCTGGAGTGTTGTCTATTAGCGAGTCAGCAAATGCGTCCATTACCTCGCGAATTCGGGCCTCAATTGCGGGAGCCATTCCCATTGCTAGCCGAATCGGCTCACCCTGCCTTCTCGCAGCAACAATGGTGTTGATCAGCGACTTGGAACGCTCGCCAGAAGCAAACCTCCTCAGATAGCACTAAAACAGAAAATGGAGCATAAGTTTTGACATATCAAAGGAAAGAAACTTAACGCGCGCAGAGGAATTTGTTTACCTTGGCAAAATCTTCGCTGTACTTGATGACATGTGAAGCACCTTCCCTAACTGCGGCCATCTTCTCTTCAAGGATGGTAGAGGGGCACAAGTGATTCTCATGGTCCAACAATGAGTAGAAGCCATATTGGGAGTCATCCAAGCTACAGTTAGGACGGAAGGGGAAGGAATTTCTCTTGATCACAGGAGCTCTGCTTGGCTGAGGGGTCGACTGTGTCTCAAATCTGGCCTGCTGGGTAGTCCATTAGGCAACCCAATTCTTGGAGTAGCCACCTGCGCGGTTACCTGAAGGTTGATCAAAGGGAAGGTTGCTCCTCAGAATCGTTTGGCACTCGCCAGACAGTAGCCGCTTGTAGCAACCTCTTACAATGGATCTGGGCCAGACTGATGGCGCCACCGCATCAAACCCTAACAGGGGAGAAACGCGAGTGGGATCGACATCGACTGTGATCCTCTCGTACCTGGGAGTAAGCTCGCGAACATACTCAGCAAGAGCAGGGAGAGAACCCCTTAGACACCAGTAGAAGAATTCGCGATAGCGCTCATGGAAACGCTTATGACCCTCGAAAAGAAGTTCTTCCGAGAAAGCAACAGGTCTGGCAGGATACAACTTTGGGAACCATCGCACATTTTCAATGTGCGTGGCATAAGGCCTAGCCGTAAACTTGCTGCGGTCATCGCATATCAGGCTCCAGGTACACTTAGGAAAATGGGTCCCAAACCATCTAGCAGCCCTTCCACTGGAAAGTTCGTCCTCCGCACCTGGGACACACCAAGGTGCATAGGAGGGCCATCGCTCAAAAACCCTCATAGTCAGGAATGCGATGTTAACATAAGTCAACACATCAAGGCGACCGCGAGAGTCCTTGGTCGCCACAACCAATTAGTGCAATCTATGGTACAGGGTGCCCAAGACTAGTGGCCCAAGCGCGACCTTCTGACCGAGGGTCAGTTTCACAGCAAGAGGAAGGACGTGGTAGAAAACCCCATCATGAGGGTGACCATCAATTAGGTACCTCGATAACTAGGCGCAAAGAAAAGCACACAAGGTCAGATGATAACCTTTCCCGTTCACATAATTCTTCGCCTTCGGGTTCTGGCTCAGGAGTTTCTTGGTGATACTACTACTCGCATAGTCGCGAAAGAAGTACTCCACCCACTTGCCCCAAGTGTTCTTCGCAGATGTATCAACCAGCTGCCAGTGGGGAAGAAGTTTCGCAGGTGTCCACCGGGTGGAAATTTTCTTTACCTCTGACAAGTATTCCTCCATCTGCTTGTATAGAGCAAGTTCCGGATCGGTCCTCAAAGGGCTTAGAGGATCCACCTCACCAACAGGAGAAAGATCATACAACATATGCACATCCTCCAGAGTGGGAGCAGCCTTGAACTCAGCATAGTGGAAGGTGTGAGTCGCAGGCGAATAGCGGGAAAGAAGGTTTAGAAGCATGGACTGGTCCAACTTCACGGCAGCACCCTTCATAGCACGGACTGCGAAATAAAATCCAGCATTGTTCAATGCGATGGCATGATGGGTCAATACAAGGTCGATCCACTCATCCATGAAGTCCAATTTCTGAACAAACGCCTGGGTACAAATTGCAGTATGGGGGAAAAACCCATTTTCAACCCCTAATCGAACCACATCCTTGGAATCGATCAATTCTAGCATGGCCGCGTTAACAGGTGGGGTCAATGTTTGCAACTCTTCAGAGGGAACAGGAGTCGGCAGGTTCTTCACCTTAACCCTAGCATGATAAAAATATTTTCCGCCCAAATAGGGGGCTTTCCGCCATAAGGTTTGGGGAAGATCAGGTATTTCTTCGACCTCTTTAACGAGTTTTGTTCCTTTTGTCTTTGCCATTCCTGCGGAAGAGCAAGAAAAAAAGGGGGAGAAACACACACACTTTCAGTTCGAATTTCAAGAATCAGTTCGAATTTCAGTTTGCAGCAACTATGTTTTGTCAAAAGAAGATGAACAGTTCAGTGTCAAATCTGGGTTTGAAAGACCGGAATCGTTTATATTGCTTGAAATTTCAGAAGTCCCACATTCAAAATTGTTGCAATCTGGCGATTAGATCAGTTATGGGTTTAAAGAACAAGGTCTCTTTTGCAGTTCTGGGTTTAAAGGACAAAGTCTCTTTTGCAGTTTTCAATGAATGAAATTTGTTTCAGATAGTCACGGGTTTGCAGATCCAATACAGTTCAAAGCATATATCTGTACATTAAATGGATTTGAGCAAAGCCAACCTTGTTTTGGTAAAGCTTGCTTGGATGAAACCAGTTGAAGGAGACGATTGACAAGAAAGAACTGATGATTAATCACTTGGATATGCTCTTGAAGGCTTCCGGGTATCATTCACTTTAAGAGAAAGAAGTGATGCTTTGCAACAATGGAGAGCACAGAGTATTTATCCAAAAGCAATGAGGGGTTGCGTCCTTTCAGCAGTCCAATCGCAACCGTCACCGTCGAATCGCGCAATCACAAGACAAGCTGACGTCATGCCTAAAACCCTAAAAGACCAGACGGCACGACTCTAGGGATTTTAGGTCATAATGACACGCACAGGGGCTGAATTTGCGTGTATTTGAATTGGTGCGTGGCGGCGACGCGTACATCGGTTCCTGCGCATTGAAGCCTATCCGGCTATGCGTCTTCACGCGCAGAAAGGGGGCTAATGTAGATAGTGCTTTCTAGACAGACAGATCTTAGCCACGTGGCGACCATCCAGCTTACCTAGCTGTGCTCCACACACACTGGATCACCAGCCGCGCTGATCCACGTGGGGGCTGCGAGACAGGGCCCTCACATACCACCACACGGGACCTGTAGGGACTTAGTGGTTTGGAGGCTAGGGTAAGTCCTGTCGCGCGCGAGCGAAAACCAAGCCCGCGCGCTACCTCTAGTAACTGCTTTGAGAGATTTATGGCACGAGCTCCATAAACCCGGTCAACCCGGTCAACCTCATAACGGTTCCGGTATACGCGGATAACGTGCCGTAACGGTCCCTATATACGCGGATGAACGTGCCGCTGTGGTTAAGCTAATTAAGCCGCCATTAATGGGCGCACTAACCACACTAAAACGGTCACATTCTCCGTTATATATAGGATCGTTAACCCTTCCATACAAGGGCGAACAACCGGAGATACGCAGATGCTCTGCCAAAATCCTGTCTCTTTCTCATACAGTGCTATTGTCTTACTCTCTCCCTACACAGCCTTACTTCTCCTGTTTTCTTTCTATTCCCTACTCTTGGTGTATATTGAATTCTCTCTGCAGGATTCTCTAGTACACAGTTGGTATACATGGATTCCATCTCGGATCTCATGGCCTGAAACCACTTCTGAGAGTCCGACCCCTTCATGGCCTCTCCATAGGTAGTAGGCTCATCTTCTATGAGCAATGTGTCACCAGACTCACTCACGAGAAGTCCATAACTCTCTGGCTCTTGGCGCACTCTACTTGATCTACGAAGTTCTTGTGTTACTTGAACAGGCTGCTCCACAACTTCTTGTGGCTCCTGTTCATGTTCCATAGTAGGATTAATGCTTTGTGGTTCTTGAATTTTTTCAAGTTCTACAGTCCTCCCACTTGATTCTTTAGAGAAAAATTCTCTTTCTATAAACACGCCGGTCCGAACGACAAACACTTTGTTCTAGGTTGGATTGTAGAAATAATAACCTTAGTTTCCTTAGGGTTTCCTACAAATTTGCATTTATCCGATTCGGGCCCTAACTTGTCAGGTTGTAAACGTTTTACATAGACATCACAGCCCCAAATCTTCATGAACGACTCTGTGGGACGCCTCCCACTCCACATCTCATATGGAGTCTTCATGACCGATTTTGATGGAACACGGTTAATGATAAAAGCTGCACATAATAGAGTGTAGCCCCAAACTGATAATGGAAGATCAGTTTGACACATCATAGATTGAATCATGTCCAACAATGTTCGATTTATCCTCTCGGACACGCCATTCCATTGTGGCGTTCCGGGTGGAGTGAGTTGGGATACTATCCCGCACTCTCTAAGATAGTCGTCAAACTCTTGACTCAAGTATTCACCTCCACGATCTGATCGTAGAGCGTACTTTTGCCAAGTTGCTTCTCTACTTCATCCTCGAATTCTTTGAACCTTTCAAAGGATTCGAATTTGGCCTTCATAAGGTATACAAATCCATATCTACTAAATTCATAAATAAACGTAATGAAGTAGACATAACCACCATTGGAAGGCGTGCTAAATGGTCCACACACATCAGTATGTATGAGTGTCAATTGCTCACTAGTCCTCTCACCTTTCTTATTGAAAGGGGACTTTGTCATTTTTCCCAATAGACAAGCCTCACATGTCTCATATGATTCAAAATCAAATGAGTCTAGAAATCCATCTTTAGGGAGTATACATACACATTTCTCGTTTATATGGCCTAAACGACAGTGCCATAGATAAGCAGGATTTAAATAATTTATTTATTCCTTTTGGTATTTATGTTATAGACCGGATTATTTAGATCAAGGATATACAATCCATTAAATAATTGCGCACTACAATAGTGAATACTATCAAAATAAATGAAGCAACAATTGACATTTATTGAAATAGTAAAACCTTCCTTGTCCAAACAAGAAATAGAAATAATGTTTCTGCTCATAGCAGACACATAATAGCAATTATTTAATTTTAAAATTAATCCTGAAGGCAGAGACAACTCGTACACGCCTACGGCCAATGCAACAACATTTGCTCCATTCCTAATGCGCAAGTCTATCTCCCCTTTAGCCAATCTTATATTTCTCTTTAGATCCTTCACATTTCGACAAATGTGAGATCCACATCCAGTATCCAATACCCAAGGTGAAGAGACACTTAAATTGACATCAATAACAAAAATTCACGGCGGTGGTGGAATCACTATTTCAAGCCTTTTATCCTCCAGATACATTGGGCAGTTCCTCTTCCAATGTCCAGGCTGACTACAGTAGTGACAATCACCCTTAGTCAAGCCCTTGGCAACGCCACCAACGAATTTAAGGGCAACTTCCTTGAATTTGGCAACTGCCTTGCCTTTCCTTTCGGAGGAAGAAGCAAACTTTTTTCCTTTCCCTTTCTGCACCATCATGATGGCCTTGCCATTTCCCTTGTTGACGCTTTGTTCAGCTGCCCTCAACATTTTGAGTAATTCTGGCAGAGGTTTCACGATCTCATTCATGTTATAGCTCATGATGAACTGTCCATAACTCTCCGATTGCAGAATGGGATCAGTGGCTAGCTCATCGCCGACTGGAAACCCTAGACATGCGAGATTCTCCAAGTACCCGATCATATGGAGCACATGAGGTCCCACAGGGTTTTCCTCTGACAGATGAGATTTGAACAATTCCTTGGAAACTTCATATTTCTCAATCCTTGCCTGCTCTTGAAAGAGCTGCTTCAAGTGTTCGATCATATCGAACACACTCATGTTCTCGTGTTGCTTCTGAAGCTCGGAGCTCATAGTGCAAAGCATAAGTCAGGCTACATCATTAGCATCATATACGATCTTTTGATACACCTTTAGGGCTACATGAGTATTATTTTCTGGACCCTCAGGAACTTGCCCCTGTAAAGTGTACAATTTCTTTTCTTGCTTGAGAACAATTCTCAAGTTTCTGTACCAGTCAAGAAAGTTGGTTCCACAAAGCTTGTCCTTCTCAAGAACAGCTCACAGGGAATGTGATGAACTCGATGAGTTGTTCTACAAAACGAGAAATATACAATTTTTAGTATTTTGTGAACAAATGACTATATTTAATAATGGCTAGATTATTAAACATAACTCCCACTATTTTTCTCGTATTAATAACCATCCATATTAATGCGGAAAATATCATTATATTTTCTAGTGGTCCAAGATTCATATTTCATCTCTCTTGAGCTTTCTTTGGTAAGTCACCCAAAATTGGCTATTAGGTATGAACAATTCCAATTACATCCTTATGCAACTCTTGGTTCAATTGGGCAAATAACTCATTATTTATCCATCCTATGAATAATTCCAATTGGTTACCTCTAGGCTTTTGAACTTATTAAAATCACCCAGTTGCGTCCAACCTCTTACTCAAACAATTGCACATTACTTGTTTGTGCCATCGCACCATATCACGATGAATCAAATCGCCTTTTGGCACACACGAGTTTGAGACATCATGACTATGATGAGTGTTTGAATAACGAGAAGGAAAAAAAGTAATATTTAAAATTTGAGGGATTTTTCATTTCAATTTAATTGTTTTGTTGATCCATATCAACTGATCTACTTATTTGGGTTGGGCAATCCCACAATAAAAGATTCGGGTTGTTAATTATCTTATTATCAATTTGCATGCATCAACCATACACCCACAATAAATAATAAGACAATAAAATAAACAACAACAAAAAGAAACTTAAAGAGAAAATCGATAACCAAAAGTAGAATTAAGTTATGAATATTACAATTTAGCTAATAATAAAACAATCTTTGATAAGACAATTTTACAAGTACTATATGTTAAAAAAATTATGTGATCTACTAAGTGATCTAACTTAAGCTCAACGTCTTCGTCTCGATCCGTGTTCTCAATCCCCCACCTTGATTGATGACATGCGATTTTAAAATGACAAAGGCCCATGCAGTTTTGAAAAAAATGATCAGTAACAACTGAATAAATACACACTACGACTTCTAAAGCATTGAGTCGCACACAAGCATAAGTTGTAATAAATTAAGAGCTTTGAAAGAAATATACGTAATGGAGTTGAGAACAATTTGGAACAATTATAATGAATAGCGTAGCGAGAATTCTCAACTTTAAAACATTTATAAACCGCGAGTATTCAAGATATTCCTGGACAAGTAAAATATCAACAGTAAATAAGTTATTTTGAAGATAACGATATTAAGTCACGTGTAGTCAATGTTTCTCAACTCATTTCATTCAATTATGGCATATCAAGAGACACAAACAACATCAATAGAGTATTCAACTTTCTTCCAAGTCCGATTAACCGTTAAGTTTAGCTGAGGCATGTCCAGAGCCACCAGCAGGATTGATGTAAACAGAGGGATCACAAAAGTAATCATAAAGGATTCCTTCTAGGGTATATGAAACCCTATTTCACCCGAGCGTTAAGGGAGCCCATACGTCAATCCCCGCTCACAACATTAGCTAAAAGGCCTTAAGTGTCGACACCCCTATACCGTAGTGACCTTTACAAGTATAAGTAGCACTCTATAACTCTATAAATACCTTAGTACATTTTGGCTCGTCGGGGCGGATTTGTGAACATTCAAGTTCAATCCTATAATACGAAGTATTCCTTCAATGACCGTAGCCAAAAATAATAGGAGGATCGCTTGGCGCCTCCGCCCGTAACCATAAACAGCACAACTCTGTACATCGTCCTAAATCTATTAAAAGTTTTTTAGTTCTTATCTTTTCACTAACCAAGTCGGATTTCACAAGTAATTTCCAAGAGTTCTCACAAAGGATTCATGAATATTCAAACAACTTTCGAGTATAAATCATGTTTTTTCATACTTTTTCAGTCAACAAAATACTCATTTAAAAAATCACACAAATACTCACATTTTTTTTGTAAGAGTCGCACATATGTACTTACCACCGAGATAAAGCACAACCAAAAGCAAGAAACTAATCCTAGCACTCCAACGACAACCGCTCTCTCCTACGAGGCCGATGTCTACAATCACACGTATAACGTACTCGTTACAACCAATTTACACATCGCTAATCCAAATGCAACCCTACATGAATCATAGTCCTATATGTCACAAATGCACATATAATGATGTTCACATGTCCAAATAAATCCAATATAACACTTTGAAATTCAAAAACTCAAGTTTTCTAAAAAATGTGAAACTACAATGCTGAACAGAATTGTAGGTCTGACTTTAGAGCCCTTATTTACCACATCAAAATAATTCATCAAATTATGAAAATCACCGAGAAGATATATTAATGTGTCTACTTTCTGAAACATGAAGAATCTTATCCATATCTATTATAAAATTAAAGATAGAGAATAAACAAATAGTATTGTGCACAGACAAGTTTGACAGAAAGTTTCAACTTTGAATAACAATTACTACTACCTGAAAAATGTTAAAAAATTCACATCTTCTCCAGATTTAATCCTCAATGTGTCTAGTTACAACACAAGAAAGATGAGGTTCCAAAACTTTCTGAAAAGTGGGTTTTTAACAAAAAATGGCGAAACTGGTCCAGAAACAGATTTTCATAAAACACGCAACTTTGAATGAGCTTATATCCCTAAACAAAAAGGCTATGGAGTTGATTTTTTTTCTCAAAATTACCCTCTATGAGTCTTGTTTCAGAATATTCAAGAGTTGAAAATTCTACACAAACAAAATTTGGAGATAATCCATGCTTTTCACAAACTGGCCAGATTGTATCAACATGCAAAATTTTCAAAAATGAACAAGAATGGTTCTAATGAGGCATGCAACTTATGCAGACTTGATTTTCACCAAAATAGCACCATTTTAATCATGAAATAACATTTTTACATGCTCTTGACACAAATTATCAAAAATATCTTGAGTTACAAATGCAAAGAAGATGACATTCACAACACGCATGTGGGTTCTAGTTTGAGTTTCATGAAATGGTCTAAATTTCGAAGTCAAACATATAATATAACCATGGGAATGAAGAATCAAGCATGGAAATGAAGAAATCTAAGATGAACTTTCATCAATCAAAGGTAAAGATGGACATGCAAGCATCAATTCAAGACTAGGAGAAACTTTACCCCAAGATTCAAGAAGATGGTGAGGAAAAGAATGAAATTGGCCTTCAATTCTTGAGAAGAATGATGAAATAACTCCCCTCCATAATCATACTATGCTTGGACTCAAGTTTTTCATGTTTGGAAGAGTAGAAAATGAAATTTTGATGGTGTTTTTGTGAGGTCAACACCCAAATACAGGAATGGAACTTTGAGAGAGAGAGAAGAGAAGTCATTGGAGTGTTTTTGAGGAGAATATGATGCAAAGAAATGAAAATGAAAGGGATAAAGTGAGGGTGAAAGTGATGGGTGATGAAAATAATGATAGTGATGGAGGTATGTACACATTTAGTGTAATGGTGATGAGAAAGTTTATTGTATTGAGAGTTGACCAAACTAATGGGAAGGGCTTGGAGAGAAATCATAAGTCCTAACAAATTAGTTGAGTAGAAAATGTAAAAAAGTAATAGTTAAGGGGTGAAAATATGAATTACATGGTTAATGGATGGAGTTGAAGTATAAAAACCAAGTGTAAATGGGAGTGAAAATGTAATTTCCAATTACTAGCTATCACATACAAGTCATTTTTTTATATATTAGAAAATTTCAAACAAGTTGCTATGTATAAAAGTATCAAATTTTCACATTTACAAAACTACAAACATGCACCAAATATACAAAATAAATTTCAAATACTATTACTCACATAACCGAAACTACAAAATAACTTCAAAGCGAAATTTTATGTAACCATAGATGTCAAATGGTACACATATACTCTAAAACTAATAACATGTCAAGAACAAGTTTGAAATATAAGTTTATTGAAATTCTCAAATACTTTTGAGAAGTTACTAAATAACCCCTAACTGAAATACGGGGTATTACAGATGTGGATATGGCCTCTAAACTAAGATATTCCCAAGCCAATGAGAATGTTTATTAACCCTAAAAAGCAAGGTTATCTCCATGTGTAATACCCCGTAAAATACTTAGGGATAAAACAGTAAAATTAACAAGTTAAATACAAAATTTCGTAAAAAGAAAAATATAAATAAAATTGTATAAATTATTGTATTTGATAGTTGAGAAAATTTCGTAAAATTTTAAGAAGTATTGGAATGGTATTCGTAAATAATTGCGCGAGAATTTTCTTGTTATTGACACGTGTATAACCACCGCGTAAAGTAGTGTTGTTGTCACACCCAATAATTGTCTTAGAAGAATTCTCATCAGACTTTGTTTCTCTCTCATTGTCCTTTTGTTATTTGTTTTCTTTCACTTCTCCTCCTTCATTTTGCTTCTTCTTCTTCCACTTTTTCCTCTCGGCAAAAGTTTTGCCCGACAACACCACCTCACCACCGACTCTAACACTCTTCCCTCTTATAAAAGCTATCCCTACTCACCCTTTTCAGCAGCACACACCAGTCACCACCTGCCTTCATCGCCGCCATAGTCAACATCATCTTCTCCACCTCCGGCAACCACCAACACCACCACGGTAACCACCTCCATCACTCTCCCCCTCGCCACTGCTCCCTCTCCCTCTCTCTGCCTCGCCTTATCCTCTGCCCAGAAGCAGAGAGCCAACAACAGCAGCAACAGCGGTTAGCACCAACAAACAGCCACCACCACACCACCGCTGCTACCACTGAGGAGAAGCCACCAAGAGCACACCACAGGCCACACCTCCTCCTTCTTACTACCCTCTGTTTATCCCTCTCTCTTACTCTCTGCTCAGAGCAGAGACTCGAAGCAGCAACAGCAGCAGTGGCCAGAAGCCACCACCACCGCCGCTGCAACTTCTGGCGAGTACCTGAAAGACCACCGGAAGACCACCACCTCTGTAAACTCTCAAAGTCCTTCTCACACCGCTCAGTCGAGACCAAAACAGAATAAGGAAGAACGACATAACAGCAGCTGTAGAAGCCGCAGCACAGGGCACACCAAATCGCCGGCGAACCTCCATTAACGCCGGCGAAGCTCTCGGCCGAACACCACCAGTGCCACCCACGGGACAAAACTCCCTCCAAACAACTCCTAGAGGTCCGACCAAGCCTCCAGAAGTCTCATCCGAACCCAGAAGCGACCAAACCACCGGCGTCGAGCTCCCTCTACGGCGCTGCCGTTCGGCCACCCGACCCGACTCAATCCTTGACCGTTTCGCGTGATTTTTGGTACCGGTACGCTCTACTCTTCACCCTGAGTTGATTTAGATTGTCGAAACCGTATCTTGATGCTTAGATTCACGCTTAGATTGATCAAATTGAAAATTCATGCTTAGGGGGAGGTAGTTGTATTTTTCAGAAACTATTTTAGTTATAAGAGGGGGGTATTTATGCTATTTCAGTAAAATATGGGGGTTTTGTTGTTATTTAACAACTGAAATCATAAACATAAACTAAACATAAGATTTTGAAGTTTAAAATTATTTTTATACTTTCTAGTTATTATGCTAATTATAAAAATAATAATAATAGACTATAATAATAATAATAGTAGCAATTATAATAACTAATAAAAATTGTAGTAGCAATAGTAGTAGTAGTAATAATAATAATAATAATAATAATAATAATAATAATAATAATAATAATAATAATAATAATAATAATAATAATAGTAGTAGTGGTGATTATGATAAATAGTAATAACAATAATAGAAATAGTAACAACAATAATGATAAGAAGAAGAAGAATAACAATAATAATAATAATAATACTAATAGTGATAACAATAATAGTAATTATAATAATAGTTAAAAATGATAGTTATATTAATATTTATAACAATGATAATAGTCATAGCCAAATAAAATGTAATTTAAATAATCAAATAATATAGATAAAATATGAACTAGCTAAATAGAATTTATTTTCTTGAAAATAAACAAGCTCAAAAGCATAACTTCTAATTATTAATTTCCGGTGTATTTTAAAATAGTGGTAAATAAGAAATATTTTAGAATTTATAATTAATGGTTTTCTCAATTAATAACAGATGCTTATTTGTACTAATAAAAATAATATTTTCTCCCAACTTGTATTTGTTTACTAAAAAATTATAAATTGTTTTCATAATTAATTTTATAAGTTTGATAAATAAATGGCTAACTTAATAGTATTATTTATTCAATAATTTATTCGTAACTTGAAAATAGATATGTTGAAAAAATTAGTATTTAATAATTATTAAAAGTTTATGGACTTAAATTTTTAATTCCTATATAATATTAACATTTAGAATATTATAAAAAATATGAATATATATAGATAGGGAAAATTATGAGATTTCAAATAAAACTTGTTAGGCTTATAATAATTTTTGATTCCATGTTTGTGTCGATAAACTTGTAATCAAATGAAGAAACGTAACGTGTAGGTGACAAGTTGTAGGCGAGGGCCACGTGACATTCTAGGAGGCTTTACGAGCTAACTGTTGAGGATCAAGGTAAGTATACATGCCAAGCCTAGCGTGCCCAGCTTCCTTCGTGTCGTAATGTGATTTTCAATAATTGTCTCAAATTGTATTTTGTGATTTATATGTCTTATTTGTGACTACTTTATATTTTACAGAAGTTGCTTTGAATTGATACTGTCACACACAAAAATAATAATGCGTAATAACGTAAAGTGAAAAGTGTTGTACGGGAGAAGCTCATGATTGTCGTGTTGACTTCAGTCACTCGGCCTGTGATTTAGATTGGTCGTGGTTGACTTCGGTCACCCGACCCGTTTATTTTAACCCGGTCGCAACCTGCCGGGTGTCTCCATGTACTCACCCCTCTGGCCGCAAGAAGTCTTTGGGGGCTGCCGGTAGTTAAGGTCATGGTAGCTAGTGATAGAATAGTAGATTCTTCCCCGTGTCAACAAAGTTAATAATACAGTTTTCTATGAGATTTGGACAGTTATAAAGGAAAATAAGAAGAGATTGGGAATCATATTCCCCGTTTACAAGTTGAGAAAGGAGATTAAAAGAAAGAGAAGATTACATTTGAGTCCTACTTTACTCTTCAAGTTTACTGTTTTATAATTCATTCCTCTTTGTTATTACATGAAAAGTAAACATGCCTCGTCTTCCGTTTTACGAGCTTGGGTGTTGCTTACTCAGTACTTTATGCTGACTTTAGAAAACTGCGGTCTTTGTTTTCCTTCCCCCGCAGGTTTAGATGAAGAGGACTATGACATGACCGGGTACGAGACTCACTAAGGAGGTTCCGTCACACGTTGTAAAATAGTATGAATAACGTTAGCATAATGTATAATAGGAAAGTATGACAGACTCGAGGACGTTTTGTAATGTTTAATAGTATGTAATAAATATGTTGGATGTTGTGCTTTTGATTCTCCGCCATTACATTTAGCACCGGCCTCCCTGTCTCGTCCGAGACGGATAAGGGGGTCGTTGCACCATGTGCCTCCATCTTTTAGTCCATGCTCCATAGGTCTTGTGGATATCGCCATACTCCTTGGCTTGTGGAATGCTCCATAGCTTTGTGATTCTCTGGGCTTCTTCTCCATGCATTGACTATTATCTATTCTATCTTCATAATAGCTAGCAACTATACTAAATAGAGAGATCTCACAAGTTGAGAAGAAGATCGGCTCGCAGGCCGTAAATCCTAATTAACTATTACATTAATTTGATCTGCTCGCAGGCCGTAAACCAAACCACAAAATAATAATCCACAACAAACCACAACCTAAGACCATATCCAATCACCATGCAAAAGCACATAAAAAGTTAAAATCCAATTTTAACGCGCTTGGTCAATTTTAATTGATTTTGGACATACTAGGGTCAAAACGCTCCAAGCGGGCCACATTCACTATGGCTGAAGCACCCAAAAGACCAACGCACAGCCTCGGATCGGTCGGCCGAGCCCCACGCGCGGCCGAGCCGCAGGCTCGACCGGCCTGAGCCCTTGGCCGTGCCCTAGCTTGGGCGGCAAGGCAAGGGGGAGGTCCCGGGGGGGGGGGGGGGGGGTGGCGAACCTCTTTTTGGAATTGTTCCCAAAAAAACTCCTCGCCTTGTTGCCCAAGTTTTGTTGTTTCCATACTTGAAAAAACCCCTTTCCCAAGCATGTGCCCCAACCCTATCTCCTAAATCCAAAATGTTCACATATTATGTGATCCAAACTCACTTTCCTACATCTCATGTAAAATTTGGTCTTGTTTGGTTGAATCAAATTCAAGTTGCATCTACTATGCTTAATATGTCCATTTTACTCGATAAACAACAATTTAAAGTGTAAAACAACAAAATTGTAACACATAAACTACGTTATGCTCTACAACTAGGCTCTGATACCACAGTAGGGTTTTGATAACAGATACGCAGCGGAATAAACATAAATTAATCCGTTCAAGACCTTCCAAGGATCACAGTAAGAGACTACATAACGATAGTAAAAAATTGTAGTATCAACATACCTTTGGGTTCTCCTGTGATGACTTCACACGTGAAATTGTGTTCACATCTCTATGAATAGTCCACTCCTAGGATTGAATCCGAATCCTTCAAGCCTTTGTGCTAGCTAGGATTGAAGGAAAAAGAGGAAGAAGATCACAAACACGCAAAACGGAGCAAAGAGGTGGGCGGCACGTCTTGTGGCCAACAGGTAGGGGGCAGTCCCAAGGGGGGTTTCGGCCTCCTTTGGGATTTGCTCTCTCTCCTTGCTTTTCTCTCCCACTCAATGTGTTATGAGCATTAGTTGTGGGAATAAGCTAGGAATGTCCTTTATATAGTCCAACAACTCCTTGTTAACTGTATAAAGGCCCCCATCCTAATCCTGTCTATACACCGATTAGTCTAACTTGCAAATTAGTCCTACTAAGTTTGCAAGTAGTTGCGTATTGATCCTTCCATTTAATTAATCATATTAATGACTTCCCTAGTCCGGTCTAATCCATAGGTAGTGTGACCCCATAGGATTCTACTTAGTTGGTAGTAACAAGTTACAAACATGGAGCGGCCTCTAGCAAGACATCCATGCCACCCAACTAATAGAAATAGTCATCCGACAAACCTTGTGCAAATATTGTCTCATCCCTTTGTCTCTATATCCGGATTGGACACGAGACATACAAGTCACACTCGTATATCCAATCCATAGTTTCTCGATCCTAGGAATAGTCTTATCAATGCAGATAACATCAATATTCTTATATTAATTTATCTGAGTCTGACCAGACATTCTATAAACACCATCCCACGAGTGGTCGTGGATATTTGCTCCCGTTATGTGGGAGGGACAAATTCTATCTACATCACTACCATCTCTAAGCTTGCTTCCTATTGTGTCTGATATACGCCTTTATTTCTACCCAGTTACGGTGTAGCGTTTGACGATATCAAAACACAATACTCCACAACTAGAGGATCTAGTGACTTCAAGTCCAAGGATGACAATACCGTTGTCACTATGAGAAGCGCTTGTGACTTTACATAACTTGTATGTAGCCTTCTCATAAATGGGTCAATCCAGTATGCCATTACCCCTACTCCCCTAGTGCTTACCCATGTGTTGGATCATGATATCTCCATATCAATCCAACCCCATACTAGTCTATAATTGATCGTCCTGTTAATCAGTATGATCGACTAGGGAATTACGATAAACAACACATGTGTAATCTAAGGACTTCATTATATTAAATATCTCCATAAATAATACAATGAATATTCTAGCCAAAATAATGTTCATACTAAAAGAGATTGCCTCTAGGGCATCTATTCCAACAGTAACTACTCTACCTCCTTCCTTTTCGTCACGGGAAGATATACGTTGACATCCCCCACCACGAGCCAGGCATGGTTTCTTGGTTGAAGCCAGTTTATAAGAGTCCAAGAATGACGCATTTCATGTCGAGTCAGGTCTCCATAGAAACCCGTAAAACACCAATAATAATCCATACATGCACTATTAACGTAACTCTTGATGTGAGAATGCCAAAATTTTGAAACGAAGACAGAGGTCTAACTTTCTACCAGAGAGAGAAAAAAAGACAGGTTAGTCCCAAGGATTTTAGAGACCTTGGCGAAAATTGCAATTGGGGCCTTGTGATAATTGTCAACTACTTCATATCCATTTTTATTGATTGTACGTTACCGAATTTTGAGGCCTGATGCGCAAACTAATGTGCTGTCGCAAGTGTACGAATCTTGTAATACCGGGTGCAATTAGACTCGGGTGATCGTTCCCACGAGGACTATTTCGGGTTTATTCACGTTGTCAGTTTCGGTTAACCGAGTGTAGTAACAAGGAGGAGTAGGTTGTGATTGTAGTTACTAAACTAAAAACAAAACTTAAAAACGTAAACGTAAATATTTTTTGTGACGTTTTCTGAAATAAGTTGAATCGGTTGTAACGATAATAGATGAAAACTAGGCTCCAGGATCCCCTAGGGTTTCTACAGATTTCAGTTTTACGTTCGATTATGAAAACACTCAGCAGTTTCGATATCTGTGCAACGTACCAGTTGTGCAGTGACTTTTCAGATTCCACACTTAATCTCGATCCTGCAGACTTTCGGATTCTTGTTAAGCTGCCTAAATCTGCAGTCTCGGTCTAATCCTGTTAGGGTTTCTAACCTGTCCGAATGGCCCGGGTCAAATTCTCTAACAGTTGGTCTCACGTTTTTCGATGCTAGCCCTATCTCCCTTTCTCTGGTCGGTCTATCAGGGTAAGGTACTAAATCCTGGTTTTTCTTCCTAACCCTAACTTGACGTTTTCACCTACAAGCTCGGGTCTATAGCAATCCTGGGTGATCAATCCTATCATGCATATACGATAACAATCAAAACCAGAATAACAGATATAACTTGTTGAATTAAGATAATCATCATGAATCCATAAACGAAGTAATCATAAAATCTGGGTACGAAACCCTAGGTTCACCGAGAACCTAGGTAAGAAGTTTAGCTACGGCTAGACATAATACAAAACGCAGTTTCTGAATATAAAGAGAGAGAACGAAATCAAACTAAGTCTTCGAATCTCGAATCGCGCTTTCGTGCTCTCCGTGAATGCTCTGACTTGCCCTTCGGTTGTGCTGAGAATTGTGTTGTGTCTCCGTGTCTTCAAAACGAGTCAGGACGAGTCTTTAAATAGTGCTGTTTTCCCCGAAACGCGTGCGCCCGAAATTACGGAATCTGCCATCGGTCCACCGCCTTTGACCAAAAAGTCAAACTGGCTGCGTATATACGCAGGGTTGCGTATATACGCAACCAGAGCCTATAACCACCTCCCCCTCTCCCCCTCCTGCCTGCGTATATACGCAGGCCTGCGTATAGGGGGGTGGAGATGGGGCTGCTTGGTCCTTTGGTGGGCCTGGTTGGGTCCCCTGGGTCCCACTCTTCTGCCTGACGCTCCCGGTTTGCCTCCCTTGGTGTTCTCTTGCTCTTCCGTGTTCCCGTCTTGTCCCGGTCTTGTGCACGTTTCCCGAGACGGTCCCGGCTCGGTCCCGACACGCTTCCCGATGCACCTCCCGAACCTGTTCCTGAAAAGGCAACACGAACGAAAACCCGCGATCATATCCAAGTATAGCAATAAATAAGCAGAAATCCAGGAAGTACAAATAAACGTCTCGTTCTAGATTCCCGAGGCATTCTAAGGCATTTTCTGGCAAAAACCGCTAATTCCGACACAAATACTCGTGAAATCAGGCTAAAAGATAACCCCTAATTGGGCGTTATCAAATACCCCCGCACTAAACATTGCTCGTCCCGAGCAATCCTGCCAACTCTAGCCTGCATTTCTGTCCTCGTGACTGACTCTGTACATACCCTACCGTTGCATACGCTTTCGACCCGAACCTTTCAACCGGACGACTCGATAGAAAAACTGACTCATATAGAATATACACAGACTCAAACGACTCAAAACAGACTAATTACAAAAATATTTTTGGTGAGATTGGGCAACCTCAAAAACATAAACAGTGTGTCCTCGTGATCTCATCCTTTTCAGAATGTACTTCCCTGCAAGCGATCGGTAAGTCTGAACAGATTTATATGGTGGAATTAAGCACTGGACCAAAGTACTATTACTTTGGTTATCAAACTGAGAAAATCCCTAGTTAACTTACCATCCGAGCTGTTTCCGTAAGGATCTATGTCTAATCAGGTAGGATAAGTATATGTATCAAGGTACGGCATAATCCTACTTGTTATGACATTCTCACAATTTACCAAACTCACACCCCTCACCGAGATCCCGAAAAACTGCCCGAAACACCTAAGTTCCTGCTTTTCCAATTCTCCTGTACCCCGGTGTGTCTTCGCCGTGCTCGCGGCCACGAATGTGAAGCGGTGCAAACGTCTCGAAAATTGTGCCACTCACTCAGCTTTTTTTTATTTAAATAACAAAAACATAAAACAAACTAAAAACTAGATCATGATTTTTCTTTTTCTTTTTTTTTTCTTTTATTTTTCTATTTTTTTATAAATATATATATATTTGTTTTTATAACACAACTATATATACAAATGTACACGAATACTGACAATACTAAACTGACTAAAGCTGAGTGAGTGAAAATAAATCTCTGTCGTGGGGTACGTAAGATGTCCTCATGTGAAGTACCCCCACACTAATCCTGAAGCGCTGATCCTGTAGTCGATATAATACTGTGCGGTCCCACCGAACCTCCTCATCACCAAAGATGTAGAAAAACGGCACAACCACCAATTGACCCTACAACCCCCCCGGAACCCCGTTTTGTGCGAAAAGATGCTCGCACGCGACTAACTCCTCCTGTGGTCACTATGTAGTGAAGTAATCCACCTCCGCAAATTAATGCACTGTCGCCACTAACTCACCCTGTCCTTCCCTCGCAAAACGTGTCAATATCGAAACTGTCCAAAACTGATAACTCATGAAGCTCTCCCATCTAAAACCTGCCCTACTCACTCCCTCCGTCATAACACGTAGAATAGCCAACTATCGACTGATGAGGTCTCAAAGAAGGCTGCCTAGGCTAAAGTGGCTACGAAGAAAGAGGGTAAATGGCTTCAAACGGGTTGACTAATTGGACCTAGGGGTAAGAAACAGGACGTGAGGTCCCTTGATAGCCAGTCACTCCACCGAAAAATGCGATGACCGTGACGGCGCCCGTGGGCGGGTTGTCGACTACCTATGTGACGGTGGTGTAGCAACTAGTCGGATTTTTAGCTCAGGTGATAATTACTTGCGGATTCCAAAGGTCGCTGGCTCTCACCTATCTACTATACCTCGAAGCAATTTTTCTTCTCTTTCAAAGGACTCAAACTCAATTTCTTCACTGTTTTGTTATCTCGATTGCCCTTTCTCAAAATTTTCTGATTTTAAACTTTTTTTTTTTTTTTTAAAATTATATACAATGCACGGCCAGAATGTTTGTGGTGGGTTGACTCAAATAAAGAAAATATGCTGACTCAAAAATAAAAACTGCAAATAAATACGAAAAAACGTGCAGACCGGGTTAATGCAGACACGACTACCACCCCCACACTAAGAGGTGGCATGCCCTCATGGCACTCCCTCGTCCGGAAAAAATGTCGGGTCTGACCCGATCTCGGACGTACCGGACATGCTACCCGGCGAGCTGCTACCTGAATCAGACCTAAAGACGACCGGCTGACGCGCACGTGTACGGGGCCGGTAATCAGAGGACTGCGACTCGGACCCAGTCCAACTGCTAGGTGGCTGGGATCGCAATGTCGTCCTGCCACTCGATGGCTGCTGGGTACGGGACCCAGTCTGACGGCCCGTAGGCTGCCGGGATCGTGTTCCAGGCTGCCGTCTCTCCTGTCGGGCAGGTGGCGGTGATGGCTGAGTCGGAGGAGGTGGCTGGGTCGGAGGAGGAGGTGGAGCGGATGTACACTCACTAGAGTCCACGCCATCCGACCATCCCTCGGTGAAGCTGCTGGAGTAGGTAGGGGGAAAATACAGCGGGAGTGGCGGTTCTCGGCCTGCGTGCCGAGCCGCATCCCGCTGCTCCTCTCGAATACTAGCTAGGGCAGCCTGGGTGTCCTTCGTGACCTTCCCCTGAGTCCGGCGGTTATGCGTCAAAGCTCTCCAAAGCTTGCCCACGCTCTCATACACCTTCTCTCCTATGGACTTCTGTCCACCACGACACCCCTCAAATCTCTCGTCAACGCGGGGCAATCTACGTGGCGGGGCTGCTCTAGCTCGTGGGTTGGGTCGGCCCGTGGGGCCGGCTCACCTCGCTGTCAGGCTGGCTGGGGCTGGGCATTCCTCTCAGTCCCCTGTCTACTCGACTCGGGACGCTCACTCTCTCTACTAGTACGGCACCGCCGAAGTCCGGCCGATGCCTGGCGACTGGCTGGTCGCTCCTGAGTCGAACGCCTCCTAGGGGCAGGGGCAGGTGCAGGAGCCGGGTCCTCCTCCATAATATCGTCATCCTCATCGAGGTCAACGACCGGCTGTGGTGGGCCCGGGTGACGGGCTATGAGCTTCCTATAAGGCCGTGGCCTAGGAGGAAGTAGATCACCCTCAATATCGTACATCGGAACCTCAAACTCCCGCGCCAGTTTGGCGATGAGGTTGGCGTACCCCAACCCCTTGTGGCTAGCGGTGCAGTTCCGCTCCTGCATGTACACCAATATGCGACGAGGAATATCGACCTCTCGTCGGAGAACAAGGCAATAGACTAAGAGTACGTACTCAAAGTCAAGGTAGGTAAAATGCTTAATACCCACTACCCTGTTCACTACCCACTCGGCCCACCAACGTGGCGGCCCGGTAATAAAACGAGAATGCAATTTCTTGCATATCTCGCCAGTCCCCTCTCTCTCGAAATGGGCACCCGGGTACCCACCAGTCACAACCCGCAAAAGCTCAGAATCGCTAGGCGGGTAATCTGCACACTCAGCATATGCGCACGAGAAATGGCGCAACGGGATCTGGTACGCTTGGCGGATGGTATCCGCCGTGATCAACAAAAACGTACGCCGACAATACACCCAGCGGACATCCCCGTTGGCCTCACCCTCCCCCTTATGCATGAGGTTTGCATAAAACTCACGCACCAAGTCAGAACTAGAAACATCCGGAAACCCCGCTAGGGATTGTCCGAAAATTTCCGGTCGACTCGCATACTCTGCCATCTCTGGCGGCATCTTCATATGGTCGACCTGAAAATGGTAGTCTAGGGGAAGGCTATGACCCATTTTGGTTCCGGTCAAAAAGTAGAACTGAGCGTTATGGTTCACGAACCTAAAACTGTCAAACCTCCTAGAGGTGATCTCATCCGCGTCATAGTCAGTAGGGATCTCGTCCCGCTCTTGGTCTAGGACCGGTACATTAAACTCCATAACAGTCACAACCTCGTAAAACGTGCCGACTCGGGAAAATGAAGCAAAAACGTGAAACGTGCACAAAACTAGTGTGTCTCAATAGATAGTCCACCTAAGAGCTACCAGAGGTCCACACGGAAAGTGCCGCTCCAAAAACAAAAATACCGAAAATAACGGGCCCGGCTACGGGCCGTGCCAAAACGGAAAATAAAGCGAGGGATGAGATTTTCGACCTTCCCTAAACAGGGGTGAAGACCGGAGATTCTGCCCGGAAATTCGCCGGAAAAGTCGTCGGCGGTCGCCGGAAAAGTCGCCGGAAAACGAAACTGCCCGGAAGTGAAATCCGAACCCACCAAATCGAAGCCCTCGATCTCCTCGTTCACGTTCCCTTGTACGGTTTTTGCTAGTTCTTGCTCTAACACCTTCGAATCTGCACTTTTCCTCAAGAACACCTAACTTTTTGATGGAAATTGCCCGCTCGATTTTCGCTTGTTTCCGGATTTTGATGGATGAAACTTGCTCCTTGCGACGAGGGAATTCCAGAAATGTGCCCGGATTTTGATTCGGAGGTCCGATGCAAAATCTTTGTTCTTCAAGTGGGAGAAAATGGAGGAAGAGAGAGAAAGAGAGGTGCCAACAATGGAGGTGGCCGGCCCCCTCTTCCCTCATAAACCCTAAAAATATAAAAATGACCAAAATGCCCTTGGGGTTTTGAAAAAATTACATTTTTTTTTTCTTTCTGTTCTTTCTGTTTGCGTATATACGCAATACTGCGTATATACCAATCAGAAATCAAAAAGAAAAAACAAAAAAATAAAAAAAATTGCCCCTGGTTGCGTATATACGCAGGGCTGCGTATATACGCAACCCGAGGCATTTTTTTTTTCAAATGATCTCTCTTCCTCTGTTTTCCTGGTTCTGGCTGTTTTGGATGTTTTTGTATCTGCACATTCTCAAATTCAAAGTCAAAAACCCGCTCATCTCGCCTCTCTCGGAAATTCAGAACTGAACATAATAACATAATAAATAGTAAAAATAAATAAATTAACGATTAATTTTGGGTTGCCTCCCAAACAGCGCCTTGTGATTAACGGTCGACGGTCCGACCTTGTTACCTCTTACGGGTCATCAAAATAGACCGGGTCTATTTTGACGACTTCGGCGATCTCGAGATACGGCTTGATCCGGTTCCCGTTCACCCTGAAACTGGACTTGTCTTTTGGATTTTCCAGCTCGAATGCCCCCAGGCAAAAATCTGCTTGATGATGAACGCTCCCGACCAACGAGACCTCAGCTTGGCCGGAAAGAACCGCATCCGGGTATTGTAGAGAAGCAATTTGTCGCCTTCGTTAAACTGCTTTGGCGTGATACGGTTATCATGCCACTTCTTTGTCTTCTCTTTGTAAATTTTGGCGCTCTCGAAAGCCGTTCTTCGGAATTCCTCTAATTCCAGCAGTGCCATCTTCCTCTTATCTCCTTCTAGATTATGGTCCAAGTTGAGCAGTTTGATGGCCCAATACGCCTTGTGCTCCAATTCCACCGGTAAGTGGCACGCTTTCCCAAACACGAGCTGGTATGGTGACATTCCCATCGATGTTTTGAAAGCAGTCCTGTAGGCCCAAAGCGCATCGTCCAGTCTCACGGATCAATCCTTTCGGCCGAGATTCACTGTTTTCTCGAGTATGCTCTTGATCTCTCAATTCGAAACCTCGGCTTGCCCGTTTGTCTGCGGATGGTAGGGTAACGAGACTTTATGAACTGACACGCCGTACTGTTTCAGAACTTTCGCAAAAACTCGATTGATGAAGTGAGAGCCCTCGTCACTAATCATTGCCATGGGAGTCCCGAAACGAGTGAAAACGTTACGTTTCAGAAAACGCTCAACGGTAGCTGCATCGTTTTTTCTGACACGCGATCGCTTCTATCCACTTTGTCACGTAATCTACTGCCAGCAGAATGTAAAGATTTCCCATCGAAGACGGGAACGGACCCATGAAGTCAATTCCCCATACATCAAATGGCTCTACCTCTTGCCACACGGTCATCGGCATCTCGTCCCGGTGTGACGTGTTTCCTGTCCTCTGGCACCTATCACATCCCTGCACATAGTCGTGACAGTCTTTGAAGATTGTCGGCCAGAAAAAACCGGACTGCAATATTTTATGAGCTGTTCGCGTTCCCCCAAAATGACCCCCACACTGTGATGAGTGGCAGTGTCGGATCACGTTCCAGGCCTCGTGGGTCGGGATACACCTTCTAAGGATGTTATCGGCCCCCTGTTTGAATAAGTACGGGTCGTCCCAGAAATACTGTCGACTTTCGGCAATGAACTTTTTCCGCTGCGACGGGGTGAGATCCTCGGGAAGCGTGCCAGTTACCAAGTAATTGGCTATGGCATAATACCATGGTCTCCCGATTTTTACTGCCATGATGTGCTCGTCCGGGAAGTTCTCCTTGATCGACACCGGGTCCACCTTCACGTTCTCAAGTCTGGATAGGTGATCCGCTACCACGTTCTCAACTCCCTTCTTGTCCCGAATTTCCACATTGAATTCCTGAATCAGTAGTACCCACCTCAACAGTCTCGGTTTTGCGTCCTTCTTGTCCAGCAGGTATTTCAGGGCACTATGGTCGGTAAAAACGATAACTTTCGACCCGACCAAATAGGGCCTGAATTTGTCCAGGGCATACACCACGGCCAGTAGTTCCTTTTCTGTCGTGCCATAGTTAAGCTGGGCATCTTTGAGTACCCGGCTTGCATAATAAATGACGTGGCAGACCTTATCCTTTCGCTGTCCCAAAACTGCCCCGACTGCATAGTCGCTGGCGTCACACATCAGCTCAAACGGGAGTGACCAATCTGGTGTGGTTATAACCGGGGCTGTGGTCAGCTTCTCTTTCAAATGGTCAAAAGCCTGCCGACATGCTGCATCGAAATCAAAGGGTACGTCTTTTCCGAGTAAAGCGCAGAGTGGCTTTGTGATCTTGGAAAAGTCTTTGATAAACCTTCGGTAAAATCCTGCATGTCCCAGAAAACTTTTGATCGCCCTTACGTTCGTTGGGTATGGAAGCTGCTTTATCACCTCGATCTTAGCCCTGTCCACCTCGAGTCCCTTGCTGGAAATTCTGTGACCCAGCACAATCCCCTCGGTGACCATAAAGTGACACTTTTACCAATTGAGCACCAAATTCGCCTTCTTACATCGGATCAGAACCTGGCCCAAATGGAACAGGCAGTCATCGAAACTGTCCCCGAATAGTGAAAAGTCGTCCATGAAGACCTCCAGATTTTTCTCGATCATGTCGGAAAAAATCGCCATCATACATCTCTGGAACGTGGCAGGAGCATTACACAACCCGAACGGCATGCGCCGAAACGCGAACGTACCGTATGGGCAGGTAAACGTCGTCTTTTCCTGATCCTCTGGGGCTATGCAAATCTGGTTGTACCCGGAGTACCCATCCAGAAAACAGTAATAGGCGTGGTGGGCGAGCCGGTCCAGCATCTGGTCCATGAATGGTAACGGGAAGTGGTCTTTGAGTGTTGCGTCGTTTAGTCTTCGATAGTCCATGCAGATCCGCCAGCCCGTAACGGTGCGCTGCGCAATCTGCTCCTGGTCTTTATTCTGCACCACCGTAATACCCCCCTTTTTGGGCACGCACTGGACCGGGCTGATCCACGTGCTGTCCGATATGGGGTAGATGATTCCCGCTTCCAGCCACTTCATGACCTTCTTTCGCACAACGTCCTTCATGTTCGGATTCAGTCTCCGCTGGGGCTGAATCACCGGTTTCTTGTCTTCTTCAATTCGGATCTTGTGCATGCAGTAGGAGGGGCTGATCCTCTTGATATCTGCAATCGTCCAGGCGATTGCTTCCTTATGCTCTCGCAATACTTCCAGCAGTTTCTGCTCCTGTTCCTGAGGCAACCGAGACGAAACAATTACGGGCAGAGTACTGTTTTCACCAATATACGCATACCTGAGATGGCTCGGGAGCGGTTTCAGTTCCAGTGCGGGTGGCTCCTTGAGTGACGGGACCAGAATCGTCTTTTGCCCGTCGTCTTCGTCCCCGTGCAGAGTGGTCCAGTCCTCGGTTCTCATGGCGTGCTCGCACCGAGTCTTCTCCTTTTCATCCCCGTACATGCTGTCGATCTCTTCCCACAATTGGTCCATCTCCTCGTTTTCCCAGCCTTCGTCCACCACATCTATAGCAAAGATGTCCTCGTGGTCGTAGTAATTTGGAAGTTGCAGATTTTTGAAAACGTTGAATTTCACCTTTTCTTCGTTAATCTGCGTGGTCAGTTCCCCGCTCTTGCAGTTTATCATTGCTTCGCCCGGGGCCAAAAACGGCCTGCCAAGTATGAGCGGTACCTCCCCTGCCTCCATGTCCAGGATGACGAAATCTGCCGGAAAAATCAGCTCGCCGACCTTGACCAGAATATCCTCGATAACCCCATAAGCCTGTTTTACGGACCTGTCTGCCATCTGCAGCATGATTCTGGTGGGTCGGGGTTCACCGACTTTCAAACTTTTGAAAATCGTTAACGGCATCAGGTTGATGCTGGCCCCTAGGTCACACAGAGCCTTTCCTGTGTAAGCGTTACCTAGGGCGACCGGTATAACGAAACTGCCAGGATCCTTTCTCTTCCTCGGTAGCCCATTCTTCACACAATTGCTCACTTCTGCCGTCAGGTTTATAGTCTCGAAGTCGCTCATTCGCCTCCTCCCATACAAGATGTCCTTGAGGAATTTGGCGTAAGTGGGCATCTTAGCCAAAGCCTCAGCAAAAGGTATGTTAATTTGCAGCTGCTTGAACATCTCGAGAAACCTGGCGTAGTCCTTGCTGTCATCCCTCTTTCGCATTCGCAAGGGGTACGGGACCTCCTTGGAGACTGGAACAGTTTCTGCACCTGTCTCGTTCTGCACTGCATCCTGCTCAACCGAGCCCTTCGGCTGGGGGCGATCGACTGTGCTGTCATCCTGGCCCGACAAGTTGCGTTCTACTTCTTTCGAATTTTCTGCACGTGCGTGGCTGGGATACGGTGGATCCTGCAGTGCCAATCCACTCTGAGTGGAGATAGCATTGATCTGAGCCCGTGGATTGTTTACTGTATTCGAGGGTAGGTTTCCTGGCTGTCTCTCTGTTAGCTGCTGTGCTAACTGCCCCACCTGTACTTCCAAAGCGCGCAGTGATGTTTTGGTTGTCTGCATATCTGCCGTCAGGGTGTCCATGTGCTTGAACCGGGACTCCATGTTCTGGAACATGGACTTGATCTCTTTCATCTGGGCGTCGTACTGCTGCGCAGATGGGACTGACTGGGCCTGCTGGGCTGGGGCAGCCTGCTGAGCTGGTGGCCTGTGCTGGAACCCTGGTGCATAAACTGCTGCGCTCGGGTTTTCGTACCGAAACCCGGGATGGTCTCTCGTACCTGGTCGGTACCGGCTCGGGTCCCACTGCTGCTGTACGTAATTGGTGTCTTCGGTCCTTAGCTCCTCAATGGCTCCGTCCAGATCAGGTTCTTCGACTGCTGCAACAGTCTTCTTATCCGAGTAGACTTTCGTGACCAAGTCATGAACGATCTTGGCCAGATTGTCTATCCGGTCATCCTCTGCGGGTTCGGCTCTCGCTGCCATCCTGCGATCGTCAAACAGTCGGGTGTCCTGCTTGGCCAACTGCTTCATCAGGTCATACGCACCTTATTTGTCTACGTGATACAGGAAGTTTCCCCCGGCCTCTCTGTCAATCCTGTCGGCGTTCTCCCTGTCTAGGGCATGGTAGAAAACCTGCAGGATTTTCGCGTCTCCAAAACCGTGGTTCGGGCACCGTTTGACCAATCTCATGAGTCTGTCCCATGCGTCCACCACCGTCTCCCCCATCTTCTGCCTGAATGACAAGATCTCGCTCTGTAACTGTATGAATCGGGAGGCGGGATAGAACTTTGCCAGAAAATCTGCGACACACTCCTCCCATGTGGTGATGGATCGGGGTGGTCGGGATTCGAGTCAGTCTTTGGCTACTCCGTAAAGACAGTATGGAAATAAGATCAACATGAGTGCCTCTGCTTCTACCCCCTTGTATCTGACCTTGTTGCAGTAATCTTCGAATTTCCCGATAAAGTCGTTCGGGTCTTCGTCGGCCCTGCCATGAAACGGGCAGAGAGTTTGTACCGTCTGGATGGTGGATGGTTTGATGTCAAAGTGCTCGGCGGTGATCTCGGGCACCACAATAGCTCGCTCATGCCCCCCGGTGGGGACTTCAAAATTTTCCACCAACGCCCAGATCGGTTATATGTTCTCTGGTTGCTTCGGGCAGCAAGTCCCGCTGTGACAAGCTCCTCAATGTACCGAGCCATCTGGGCTGGGGTACGTGTCTCTCGTTCCTGTCCACCGGCTTCGGTGTTCTCGGGCGTATCTCTCTGGTTGGTTGCCATCCTGCTTTCTCGGTTTCTGCGGTTCTGTTCGGTATACAGTTTTTCCGGGTTGTCGAGTGGTGACACCAAATCGCGAGGCAATCTGGGCATCAACTGAACAGTCCTGAAAACGCAGATTCAAGAAGGCAGTGAGATAAAAAGAAAAATAACAAAACGGAAAATAAACAAAAACTCAGAAAACTAATTCTGACTACTAAATATACCCTAAAAAGTCCCCGGCAACGGCGCCAAAAACTTGATGCGCAAACTAACGTGCTGTCGCAAGTGTACGAATCTTGTAATACCGGGTGCAATTAGACTCGGGTGATCGTTCCCACGAGGACTATTTCGGGTTTATTCACGTTGTCAGTTTCGGTTAACCGAGTGTAGTAACAAGGAGGAGTAGGTTGTGATTGTAGTTACTAAACTAAAAACAGAACTTAAAAACGTAAACGTAAATATTTTTTGTGACGTTTTATGAAATAAGTTGAATCGGTTGTAACGATAATAGATGAAAACTAGGCTCCAGGATCCCCTAGGGTTTCTACAGATTTCAGTTTTACGTTCGATTATGAAAACACTCAGCAGTTTCGATATCTGTGCAACGTACCAGTTGTGCAGTGACTTTTCAGATTCCACACGTAATCCCGATCCTGCAGACTTTCGGATTCTTGTTAAGCTGCCTAAATCTGCAGTCTCGGTCTAATCCTGTTAGGGTTTCTAACCTGTCCGAATGGCCCGGGTCAAATTCTCTAACAGTTGGTCTCACGTTTTTCGATGCTAGCCCTATCTCCCTTTCTCTGGTCGGTCTATCAGGGTAAAGTACTAAATCCTGGTTTTTCTTCCTAACCCTAACTTGACGTTTTCACCTACAAGCTCGGGTCTATAGCAATCATGGGTGATCAATCCTATCATGCATATACGATAACAATCAAAACCAGAATAACAGATATAACTTGCTGAATTAAGATAATCATCATGAATCCATAAACGAAGTAATCATAAAATCTGGGTACGAAACCCTAGGTTCACCGAGAACCTAGGTAAGAAGTTTAGCTACGACTAGACATAATACAAAACGCAGTTTCTGAATATAAAGAGAGAGAACGAAATCAAACTAAGTCTTCGAATCTCGAATCGCGCTTTCGTGCTCTCCGTGAATGCTCTGACTTGCCCTTCGGTTGTGCTGAGAATTGTGTTGTGTCTCCGTGTCTTCAAAACGAGTCTGGACGAGTCTTTAAATAGTGCTGTTTTCCCCGAAACGCGTGCGCTCGAAATTACGGAATCTGCCATCGGTCCACCCCCTTTGACCAAAAAGTCAAACTGGCTGCGTATATACGCAGGGTTGCGTATATACGCAACCAGAGCCTATAACCACCTCCCCCTCTCCCCCTCCTGCCTGCGTATATACGCAAGGCTGCGTATATACGCAGGCCTGCGTATATACGCAGGCAGGAGGGTGGAGATGGGGCCCTGCTTGGTCCTTTGGTGGGCCTTGTTGGGTACCCTGGGTCCCACTCTTCTGCCTGACGCTCCCGGTTTGCCTCCCTTGGTGTTCTCCTGCTCTTCCGTGTTCCCGTCTTGTCCCGGTCTTGTGCACGTTTCCCGAGACGGTCCCGGCTTGGTCCCGGCACGCTTCCCGATGCACCTCCTGAACCTGTTCCTGAAAAGGCAACACGAACGAAAATCCGCGATCATATCCAAATATAGCAATAAATAAGCAGAAATCCAGGAAGTACAAATAAACGTCTCGTTCTAGATTCCCGAGGCATTCTAAGGCATTTTCTGGCAAAAACCGCTAATTCCGACACAAATACTCGTGAAATCAGGCTAAAAGATAACCCCTAATTGGGCGTTATCAAGGCCTTAGACGGTTGCCTAAACTGCCTAATGTGAAGGCTGGCCCTGCAAAAAGATGATAGTGGAGGGGGGGGGGGGGGGGTCAATAGTGGAATGATGTGGCATTTTCGTTAGCGAACATAGTGATTTAGTCGGGTTTAGTAGCACTCATCCAAGACTTTTTGTACCGAAATTGAGTACTGTTTAGAAACTGTACGAGATTATTATCTCCCTGTTTCAAACAGCATAATTGTGCCAAATGTTCTTAATTCTTATCCGTCACTAGTATTTACTTTATTACGCATAAATACTTATCAATTGCTCCTTTAGTTTTTTTTGAGGGAATTGCTCCTTTAATTATTGCAATTGTTAATATTACATTATTTTAGTGATTAGTAATAACGTATGAAAAAGGGTTTTTCTTAGGAGAATATGGAAAAAGGATTTATGATAAGACAACACAAGCACATGTTTTTTATAAAGAAAATAGGGTAGCCAACCAAAGCTCATTGTGTGTCCTTTGACAACTGTTTTTCCATTTTTTTTAAGAAGACAACTGTTTTTCCATTACAAAAAGCAAAACAGCACTTTGGTTTCCTCCTAATAATTAAATTACTAAATTTGTGGCTAAGTGGCGCCATTTATATAAAAATATGAGAGAGAGAGTGGTCCGTCTCCAACGTCCCCACTGTGGGAGAAATAAGGCGCGAGATTAGCGCGGTCGTTATCAATGTCGGCGATGGTGACGACGATTCGATTTCAAAAATCCAAATCAAAACCCCCTTATCAATTTCTTCCATCATCACCGTCAAAATTATATAAAAATTCATTTCGCTTCCCATACGTAAACCCACAAACACCAATTCTATAATTGGGTCGTCCTTTGACTCCCCTGCAAGTACTACTACTACAACACAATCCTCCCTCTTCCGGTTCAGACGCCATTTTCGGATTCATCTTGACCGTCCCCGCTTTTGTCGGATTCTTCCTACTTTTTTGGGCGGGGTGGTTTTCTTCCAATCTATCCGCTCTTGCAGTTTTTGGGGGAATCCAATAAATAAATAATTGAGATCAATAATTTCAAACCCACAAATTCGTTCTTTTGGGTGGGAATTGGGATTAGGGGTTGACTCTAAAACCCATAAACCCATTTCTGTGTTCTTCCCCGGCGAACAAGGTCAGTCGCTTCTTTTTTCTGTGATTGTTTTTAGGGTTTTGTTGGGAATTTTAAGAAATTTAATCTGAATTCTGGGTTCTTTGGTGTTTGAATAATTCTGTTCCTATTTTTGGGTACTAACAAGCATGATTGTGTTTGGTTTGGTTTTCTGCGTTTGATGACGGCCTACTTGCATAATTGGATTCATTTTCTGATGTTCTTCCCCTTTTCTGTTTGTTTCCTTTTGCCAGACAAATTCACATGATGGTTTCTTGAGAGCATCTTTATTTTTATTTTATTTTTCTTTCTTATTTTGATAGGATGCTTCTAGATGCTTCTTTTGGGAGCCTGCACGAATGACCGAAAACGTGTAGTTTCTGTTCTGCTTGTTGGAATTCGTAACTTGTAGATGCGTGACACTCCTAATGCTATAAACACCTCAGCATTCTGTTGATTAACTCGTCTGACTTTTACAAATCTAGGTATCATTCGGTAGTTCATTTGTTTTGGTTATGTATCTTGTATGACGCTTTATTACAGTTGGGGGCTATGAATTTTCCATTTCTGTTGGAAAGAAACGAAGTTTTGGGAATACTCAACATCAATTATTTCCTAGTATGCATCATTAAATGTTTGTTTGTCTACATCCCAATTATCAGGATTGCTTAACTGAATTCTATGTTTCACGTTTCTCTGTCCAAAGTCCTTTATCGGTTATGTTCAATCAAACAGTCGTGTAGTGCATTCACCAGATACAAACCACTCCAGGTGCTCTGTACGATGTAACCACACTATATCGTAAAGCTGGAAGAGTCCTCTGTAGTTTCTGTTTAACATGATCACTGTCTGACTACATCTATTGCATTGTTTTTTTATCTGCAGTCAACATTGGATATTTCCGCACAGTGTTTGGGGGTTCAGGGCTTCAACTTCTAAGAAGCTATGGAATCTAACCAACACACGCGGAGTGTAATCGCACAGTTAATGGGTTTTGATGAATTACCGATCCAACACTCCGCTTGCAAACCTTACCTAGGTCTCTCTGAAAGTTATCTTCAGAAAAGTGCTTCCATAGGTTTGATAGAGAAGAGATCATCGTTTAAAATTCCTGCGCTTAAGGCCAATTGTCAAAAGAAACAAGAGCCTGTGAACCTCTGTGGCGTGCCAGATTTACCAACAACTACCCATGCAATTCAAGGAGGAAAAGCATACTCAACAAGAAAGGGAAAAGATTGGCATTCGAAAGAATTTGATGAAGTAATGGAAGAGATAGATTCTGAAGAATATACTTTACCAAGGCATATCCATCAACCAGATTACTCATTTGCCAAGGATCTATGTGATCTACAGTTTGGCCAACTCCATCCTCTGTCTGGTAATAGAGAAGGGACATATTCTGCATGTACTCCTTTCAATAGAAATGTTGAAATATTCAAGAGATCAGAAAGTACAATTGCAAAGTGGAACTTGTTGAGATCGCTTAAGAATCTTGAGGGTGGCTCTTTTACAGATCTCTCTGATGGAAGCAAACTACAAAATTCTGTAGTTGGGTGTCCTGGACCAAAAGGTAATGAACCACGCACTGGAGTAGTCAATAGGAGCTTAACAGATGTCACTGAACCAAAACGGAGCAATATTATACAGGGAAAAGAATCAGGTAAGAAAAATTGTAGCAAAGACAATTCGGAAGTGGGGGCATCAAATTTTAGTAGTGAGGAATTTAGTTATGTGAATTGTGATTTGCCCAGTAGCGGTATCCTTTGTTCTGATTCAGAACATGGCCAAACAGTTCAAAGAACGATGGATGAGACCAAATCTGGGCGTGAGAAGGAAGAAAACTGTTTTGTTGCCTGCTATAGTCCCAATTCAAAAGCAGTGGCAGGTACAGAGAATGCAGGAACCCTTTCGAGAACCAGTAAGGATAAAGAATTCCATTCCGTGGCTTGTAAAATGTTCGTGGAAGATAGATATCCTGACATCTTGGATTATTCTGCCACACAGGTTTGTCTTCTTCTCCTTCAAGAGTCTTTTGTGCTTAAATTAATCTTTTTGTTAGCATCTTGAAATAAGGGAAAATCCCAACTCTAACTGCTCCATTTATATCTCCCCTTAGTTTCTTTACTTGATTAGTATTTTCTCAACGAGGTAAAATTATTTTCAATCTTGGACCACTCGTAGTTAAGCAGGCCCGGGCATCCAGTGTCCAGTGCATTGAATCATTAAATTCGGCTAGATGAAATGAAAATGGGGATGAGTATGATAACTGTGACGCGGTGCATCTGCATTACGTCACCATTGTGATTCGAGTTGTCTACTGATTTAAGATTTTTTAGACAGAGTTCACTGAGCAAAAACAAGATATTTTTCAATTTGAGCTTCTCGTAATATTTTTAAACAGTAAGCTTGTGAAATTAAGAAGCGGGCAGTTCAGAAACCAATGATTTCAATTGAATGCAATGTTTCTTATATCTGTCTAGAGAGTTGGAGTTCGCCAAATAGTGTATTATTTAGGGAACATGGCCAATTCTCGTGATACACAATAGAACCTGGACTGAGGCAGGGGTCCAAGCAAGATCAAATAGAACATGGTTTGACATCACTTTCTTTAGGGTCATGGTCATCCTGTAGCTACCAAATGAGAGATTTTGAAATGAGCATAAGCCCCATGCGGGTTTTAAAATCGGTCTTGTCATACCACACGCTTACAAACAACATCCAATCCCCTTGTTTGGACAAGCACCTTCATTTTGTGCATTCTTTAATACCAACACTTAACCAAAGAAGGTCAAGCATGAAATACCAAGTCTCACGTGCTTATGGTCAAAGTCTATATCTATTTCTTAAATGACATTGCTGTAATATTAATTTTTTTATGATTGCACATTTCTCAAGAGTTCTTAACATTTTTCTATATTCACAGTTATAGTTTTCATATATATTTACTGTCATTTAACAGTTCCAGTCCAGTCAAAGTAGCTTTACGGTTTTACCAGATTCAACGGTCTCCTGTATAAAGTGTATTATAATGTTTTTTTTGTTGTTTTGCAAAACATTCTATAAGCTGTACTGTTTTTTGACTTACCCAAAAGAAACATTAGTGTTTTCTGCCAGATATTGTTTTATTTGGCAAACAGCTGTAGATTCAAGGATGGATCTTAAAAGTGCAGTATCAGGTTAATTGAAGTTATGTAATTGTTGAGTTTGCGCTGATCTTGGTAAAAAATAAAGTTGATCATGTCCCTGGTCTGAAAAAGTTACCGGTCTTCCTCTTTTTTGGGGGTGTAATAGGAATTTAGGACACCACATGAGCACTATAATCTTCTATAGCAGTAAATTCTGCAGTCATTTACTTTTAACAGAGAAGGCAATTTCTTTTATAGTTAGGTCCTCTAGTGAAGTTCAAACAAATTTTGTAGGTATAAGCTTATGCAAACATCAGCAACTAGATTCTTCTATGCAAACCTTGTAGTCAGTTTATGGTTTTCTTTTTCCTGAATAGCGTCTTTCATTTCAATTCTTGCAGTTATGTATGTTGTAACATTGGCTAACATGAACTTTTGTTTTTTTGGTGAATTACAGGAACCATCAACATTTTCTCCACAAGACGGGTTGGTTTCTTTGAGCTGCTCCAACATTGACTCTGACAATCCCATGAAATACAGAGAAAGTCATTCTGCCAGCCCAGATTCAGTTCTGGAGCCCGCCTTTGGTGATGATATTTTACATGGTTCCAGAAGATTTCGGGGTGTTTCTACTAATCTAGATGGTTAGTTAAGCAGAAAAAATGTTCTTTGTTCTGTTTCTTGTCATGGCTAGGCTTCTAAATTCTAATATTCACGACTACTGCAGGTTTAAGAATGCAACTTCAACTCCTCGAGTCAGAAGAAACAAACACAGAAGCACTTGGAATGATTGTGTCAAGTGATGAAGAAAGTGGAGAGGGATCGGTTGATCTTGCCAATGAAAGAATTAAGTTACTGCGTTCATCCAAAGCTGAAGACAGTAGGGATTACTCTTATCTTGTTGATGTTCTAGATGAAGCATGCTTTCATGGTAGTAAAACACTATTGGGTTTCCATGCATGGCACTCCTTGGATTATCCGGTGAACCCTTCTGTGTTTGAAACCCTAGAGAAGAAATATGGTGAGCAAGCATCCTCCTGGGAGAAGTCAGAAAGGAAACTTCTGTTTGACCGTATGAACTCTGGGCTGAAGCAGATTCTCCAACCGTGCATTGATATTCTCACTTGGGAAAAACCATTGAGGAAAAACTTTAGCCTTTCTCAGAGCCGTGAGGTGATTGAGGAGGAGCTATGGAGGTTTCTGGTTAGGCAGGAAAAGGAAGCCAGCAAAAGTTTGCCAGAGAAAGCGTTGGAAACAGAGTGTAGGTGGCTTGAGATGAGAGATGAGGTAGAAGTGATTGTTTGTGAAATTGAGAAATCTCTATTTGAAGAGTTAGCAGCAGAATTAGTGAGTTTTGAGTAGTTTCTTGTCAAAATGTTTTTGGGGGTCATTGCGCATATTATACAATTGTTTTCATTTTTATGGAGGGTGTGTATGATATTGTTTTGTAGAGAAATGAGAAGGAAGTGTGTAAAAAGATAAAGGTATTATTTGTAAAGGCATATATACGACATTTAGACTATTTTAAAGGAGCAGTTAAGGTATTTTGGATATTTTAAAAGAAGTTTTTCTTCTTGTCGGATCCCTCTAGGGCCTCGGAGGACGCTCAATGCTCTTATTTTTAGTTTCATTTTGCTCTGAAGAATTTTCTTGTTTGTAACCAACCCTTGAGTTTGGTTTCAATTCATGGTCTTTTTTTGCAGAAATTCTGTTTATGACTTAATCCTGATGCAACCTGGCTTTTCATCCAGCTGGCGGAATGTTTCTTCGGTCCTTCGGTGTTGCATTGCACAATCTCAGCAATGGGGGTATCTCCACTGCTGTCTTAAGGTGTTTGCTGGTGGTGTTTACAGTAAGTAGACCTCTTTAACTTCTCTTACCATAGCTGTCCTTGAAAAGTCTTAAAAACTGTGCAATGGGTTTTATCATGTACTACACTGATACTTTTCAGAATCTCATGGAATTTTAGTCTGAACTTTAAAGAATGGATCGTTTCCGTACACGTGCTAAAGTTATTTTTTTACTGTACTCCATTTATTCTCTATTTAAGCTATGATTTGGCATTCGGTTGTGTAGTTCCTTCCTGAATACTTTAATTTCTCTAACCATAGCTGTCCTTGAACAGGCTTAAAAACTGTGCAATGGGTTTTATTAAGTTCTTACTAAGTCATGGATTTTGAGTCTCAACTTTGAAGAATGCATCGTTTCCTTACCTGCACGTGCTATGTTTTTTTTTTGTACTCTCATTTATACCCTATTTAAGCTATGACTTTGCGTTTTCGGTTGTGTAGTTCCTTCATGTGGTATCTATGTTCTTGGTTCTGGGCTATCTGTTTATACAAATTTCTGATGTATTTCTAAGTTGGGAAAAATAACGCAGAAGAGAATCCGGGCCATAGTGGTCTTGCAAGTCTAGGATTCAATCCTGATGCAAGCCCACCTTTTTATGCAATAGGTGATATCTTTTGGGTTCATTTGATGTGATGTTTATTCACCTGAGCAATGTGATATCTCTACTCTAATCTTAATAATTGTATTTTCTGGTGGAGTTGGCTGTAATTTCCCTCCTGAATACTGTCCTGGGAAAGATTTTAAGAATTTTGATAGGGGTTTAATTCAAATCCTATAATTCTTACTTCCTTTAATGAAATATTGCACTTGATACTCTAGCTTGATGATCATATCATGGAGTGGACACTACTGATTTTTATCAGAATTCTAGCTTCTGTTGAGAAATTTCTGATGCCTTTCATTTTAAAGGAGAAATTGAGAAAATATCTAGATAAGGTAACCCTCTAATTTGATTCACACGAATATAGGAAAGATGCATCAGAATCTCACAGACCTTTAATGCGTATACAAGACATCAGAGAAATCAAACTCCAAAAGGTAAGAAAGAACCAAAAAAAAAAAAAAAAAAGAGGAAGAAAAAAGGAGAAATAGTTTTTACTGAGTGAGGTAAACATGGAACTGGGTGATAGTTTCTACGCCATCAGTCGTGTGCTGATCTATCTGAGGAAGAGCCTCAATAGTTGCATGTCCCTTAGCATCCTCATACTTCCCTGTCCCTCCAACCACAGCAATGTGAGACACTGGTGAACCAGTCCTGTGAATCCCAAAAAAGCTAATAGTGTCATCAACCTCATGTTCATTCCCATGGAACAGCGCGGTCAGAACCAGCGTGTGACTAGTCCCATCCAATGAGCTTGCCAAGTAGAACCCTTGCGCGCTCCCTAACACAGCTGATCCGAGCTCATGCCCTTCCGTGAGCTCATTGTCCACGACAGTGACAGACCCAAACATAAGCTGTTGGAGAGTCATGCCTTGTGGAAGCTGTCCTGCAGAGACAAAAGGCAAATTGTTGTTGTTACCGCCGTTGACAACGTTGTTGTTGTTGCCGCTGTTTTGTAGGACGGTTGAAGACGGCGAGCCGTTTAGGCCTACAAGGAACCCGGCGTTGTTGTTGTTGATGGCGCCGTTGATGGTGTTGAGCGGGACGCCGCCGTTGATTGGGAAGACTTGGCTGTTTGGTCTGGAGAAAGGTAGGTTGTTGACATCGGAACTTGCCACAATTCCTGTAACCACTCTTCCTGAAGGGTGTGATCCTCCTAGAATGTCGTGCATGAAGAACGACAATGGAGCGTCTTGTGGTCCCACGGCGGCACCTCCTGATGCTGCGCCGCCGATGGGTGCTGAAGTGGCGACGGGGCCCACCACTGGGGAAGGCCCTGCTAAAGGGGTACCCACTCCAGCTACTGGTGGGATTTGACCAACTGGTGAGGTGGGGATGGGCCCCACCACGGGGAGAGCCACATCAGCTCCATCATCGGGTACTTCAGGTGCGTCAGCGGGGATTTGGGGTTCGGGGTTCAGTTCGTCTAGGATACGAGCTGAGGCAGCGCAGGCGAAAGTTAGGGCAAGGAACAAGAGGTAGAAGGTGAACTTCATAGTTTTAGGGGGGGGGGGGGGAATTGTAGGAGAAGAGATTGTTGAAGAGAAGGTTGTTTGTTGATGAAGATAAAGAGTGATGGGGATGTGTATATATATGGATGCAGATTGAGTAATCTATAGGAAGAGATGGAGCTGGTTTTAGCTGGTTTTGGTGGAGTGGAGTGGAGCTGATGAAATGGAGCAGGTAGGGTTAGCTGGAGAAGAACCTAACACCCTTGCCATATGTTTCAGTTGGGTTCTGTATCAGGACCATCCTACTAATCTTTGTTATATTTTTAAGTCTTTATGCTAGATAACTTCACAAAACCGAGCTTTCTTGCCTTATGGCTGCACCTGTTAATTAATTATCGTCCGAGCAGAGGAAAATATTGCTGAACAAAAGTTTCACGGAAAATTTATTTTTCATGTTGTAGTTTTATAGGATTGAGAACTCGAAACACCATTATGTTTGTGCTTCTTTCTCAGTATCCTATACTACGATGGACTACTGGGATGGTGCCATTGTGTGGTACCAGGGCCGTCTTAAGACTCTGGGAGGCCTTAGGCAAAATTTTGAAAGGAGGCCTTCATTTTCTTAATTTTTTTGATTTTATCTATTTTTTAGATAAAATCAAAAAAATGTATTCGCCAATATCATAAACTATAGCCCTCCTCCAAACATCAAATAATATCCACGGAAAGGACGTAGAGAATATGAATTGGGTCGAAATACGGATTTACTCTTGCATTTAAATTCCAACTCTTCCATATTGAGAAGATTTGCATGTAATACGACTTTTGTAAATTCATGTTGGAAAAATGAATAGCACAAGAAAAGGGACATAGGAAATCAACACAATTGTTTTTTTGTTTTTTTTGTTTTTTTTTTTTTGTTTTGTTTTGTTTTTTTTTTTTTGAGAATAACACAATTGTTTTCCAGCAGAGTTAATCATGAGTTTATTATGCAACTCTACTAGTTAAGTGTTTCAATTTTCACTTCCTAATTATTGTAATTAACACCTCTCCAACCTAATCTCCTAATTTTCCTCACTTTTTTTTAATAGTGTTCATTTCAATTACCTAATGATCTCTCAAACTTAATTTCGTAATTTTCCTCCAAGTCCACTGGACGTGTCAATCTCCTAATTAACTCCTTAATTAGTGCTCTCCAATTTGTTCTCCTTATTTTCCTCTTACTCTACTAAGTGTGGCTTCATATAGTTAATTTTTCTCTCAACAATTATAGTAACAAATTCCTGATTTTGAGGCCTTCCTAATTCAGAGGCCTTAGGCGGCTGCCTAAGCTGCCTTATGGGCAAGCCGGCCCTGTGTGGTACGGTAGGACACGTGCGTCACCCTAATTTAAAAAATAAAAAAGTCATGCGCCTGTTTTTGATGCCCCTATTTTTAACATAAGTATTCAATAATACTCCACTTTTGTTTAAACCTTAGAATAGTTCCCCAGTACTTCATTGCATTATTGGGTAATTGCCTACGAGAGTTGCTTTTCTTTTGGTGGGGATTCTTGTTCAACTTCAAAGAGAGCCCTTCCTAGATTTTCATCTCACCCTATGAACTTTACTGTTAGGTTTTGAGACATTTTGTATTCGACTTCACGGTTTCTAAATTTCCCAAGATGACAGAAATTGGAGAGAACCAGTATTCCTTACTCAGAAGAGCCCAAGAGGAGTCTGATTTCTTCTAGACGAGACATGGTATTAGTAACTCTATCAGAATATATCCGTTTAATTTCGACTTTATATCATGAAAATTTGTATTATTTGGCCATCTTAGTTGCCATTTAGGTACACGCTTTGTAACACTGCCTGTGAAAATTTATTTCACGATTCAGCCATGTTGCTCTGAAGAGTAGACTGAAGTTTTTCAACGATCTATTCATCTCATAGTTGTACAGCTTCATTTCCTCTGAACTTTATCTTACATCGTACAATCCAGTTGTTTTTGTCTTTCTTTCTTGTTTCATTAATTATACATCATACAATCCAGTTGTTTTTGTCTTTCTTCGCGATCTTCATGAATGAAAATAGTAACTTTATATATATTCGTCTTCTGTTACATAGCATCTTGTAATTTCAGAAAATCACCCATACACAGACAACAACACTTTTCAAGGTTCTTTCAATTGATAACCGGAAATTACATGTTTTAACTGAGGTAAACACTGAACAGAAGGACCTTATAAGCCCCTCCTCGCGTCCTCTTTCCACTATCAGAGCTCAAGTTCTTGGCCTTTATAGTTGCATAACCGTTCGCGTTCTTGTATTTCCCTGTACCACCTATGACAGCAACATGTGACTCTGAAACATCACCGCGGTGCACCCCAAAAAACCTCAACCCATCTCTATAATCCCCATTAACAAAACTCACAGTCAGCGCCATCATATGGCTACTACTATCCTCAGAGCTAGCAACATACACTCCCTGTGCTTTCCCTTTGAGGACTGAACCAAACGCCCCTTTATACAAGGCCTCATCAATGGTTGTCACTGCCCCAACTTCCATTTCCTCCAATGTGGCTCTGGCAGGGAAAGATATCCCCATTCCTGGGATGTCTAGTGTTTGGGAATCTGTAGGATAAGTGACTGGTTGGGTTAAGGGTATCCCTCCGGCTGGAGGGAAGTATCCTATTGGCTTGGGGAAGGGGATCTGGCTGGTGACTTTGGCGGTGGCGGGTTTGGAGGAGGAGTGGTGGTGTGATTGGCTGAGGATGTCGCGCATGTAGAAGGTGAAGGAGTGGCGGACATGGTGGTGGTTTGGGGTGGGCTTGGTGAGGGTTCGGGCAGAGAAGGATTGGCTGATTATGGTTAGGAAGAAAATGAACCATGAGGACATTGCTACCATTGAAGGAAGATTAAGCACTTCCATTGGAGAAGTTCTTGATTTGGAAGCCATTTTTGTGTGTTAATATGTGGAGGGAATTGCATGAAGAGGTTTGGTTGAGTTGAAGTGGTTGATAGATTTTGTTTGTTAGTGTTTTAAAATCATGAATGAAACTTATAACAGTTTTGAGTATGTTTGATGATGCATATAACTAACTAATCCACTTGTTTAGAAGAAAACCATATCATGCTTTTTTTCCTCTCCTTTCAATTCAAAGAGAGGGATAAAGTTGTAGAAGGAAATCAACATTGCCTCCTTTTTCTGATATCTTGGATTATTCTGCCACACAGGTTTGTCTTCTTCTCCTTCAAGAGTCTTTTGTGCTTAAATTAATCTTTTTTTGTGATTGGATTAGATCTCTACTTTTGTTATCTGGTTTACTGGTTATGGCCTATAAGGGCCCGTGTAATATGGCATGTGCTTTGTACAACCTCGGTTCTTTCTCTTTCGACTCCGTTTGACTTTTTAACCCGTAATTAGATCCCTTTGACTCGGTGACTTGGATAGAAATACGATGTAAATTTTTGGCAATTGTTATCGAGTAACCTTTACTCTACAAGATCATGCAAAGATTACCAATTTTGTGTATCGTTTTATAAATCAAATCACCGGCGTCAAAATGACCCAGCAAATAGTGTCAAAAAGTGAAGTAAGCTGAAAGAGAAGAAACAGAGGTAGCACTTGTTTTATCTAACGATGTTCTTATTTTGGTGGAAAAAAGGCAAAATTGCAATTTGAAATTACGGCTATGGTTGGTTAACAGTAAATGGTTTACAAAGGAAATATTATACACGTAAAAGATTTTTTGTGAAAAAGTTTTCTTTGCAATTATTTTCTTGTTTTTGGTTGACACTTGAAAAATACTTTGCTTGTGCACTATAACTTTTATGGTTGGTGGCAGCAGAGGTGGTGGTAGAGCAGTGGCAGCAGTCAGAAAAAATATTTTGCTTGTGCATTATAATTTTATGGTTTCTGGCAGCAGAGGTGGTGGTGGAGCAGCGGCGGCAGTCAGGAAATATATTTTACTTGTGCATTATAATTTTTAGGTTGGTGGAATCAGAGGTGGCAATTTTACTTGACCGTCCCCGGTTTTGTCGGATTCTTCCTACTTTTTTTTGGGGGGGGGGGGGGGGGGGGGGGGGGGTTTCTTCAATCTATCCGCTCTTGCAGTTTTTGGGGGGAATCCCAATAAATAATCGAGATCAATAATTTCGAATCCACAAATTCGTTCTTTTGGGTGGGAATTTGGATGAGGAGGGGTTGACTCTAAAACCCATAAACCCATTTCTGTGTTCTTCCCCGGCGACCAAGGTCAGTTGCTTCCTTTTTCGGTGATTGTATTAAGGGTTTTGTTGGAAATTTTACAAAATTCAATCTGCATTATGGGTTCTTAACTGTTTGAGTAATTCTGCTCCATTTGATTCATTTTCTGATGTTTTTCCCCATTTCTGTTTGTTTCATTTTTCCAGACAAATTCACATGATGGTTTCTTGAGAGCATCTTTGTTTTTATTATTTTTTTCTTTCTTATTTTGATAGAATGCTTCTAGATGCTTCTTTTTGGGAGCCTGCAAGAATGACCGAAAACATGTAGTTTCTGTTCTGCTTGTTGGAATTAATAAGTTGTAGATGCATGAGACTCCTAATGGTATAAATCACTCAGCATTTTGTTGATTAATTTATCTGGCTTTTACAAATCTAGGTATCTTTCGGTAGTTCATTTGTTCTGTTTATATCTCTTTTTATGACGCTTTATTATAGTTGCTGGGTTATGGATTTTCCATTTCTGTTGGAAAGAAATGAAGTTCTGGGACTACTCAACATCAATTCTTTTCTAGTATGCATCATTAAATGTTTGTTTGTCTACATCCCAATTACTCCGGATTGGTTAACTGAATTCTATGTTTCACGTTTCTCTGTCCAAAGTCGTTTATCGGTTATGTTCAATCAACAAGTCGTGTATTGTGTTCACCAGATATAAACTACTCCAGGTGCTCTGTATGATGTACCACGCTATATCTATTGCATTCTCCTTTATTGGTTCTTGTCATTCACATTTCCTTTGTAGTATCTGTTTAACATGATCATCCTCTGACTACATCTATTGCATTGTTCTTTTATTTGCAGTCAACGTTGGATATTTCCGCACAGTGTTTGGGGGTTCAGGGCTTCAACTTCTAGGAAGCTATGGAATCTAACCAACACACGCGGAGTGTAATCGCACAATTAATGGGGTTTGATGAATTACCGATCCATCAGTCCACATGCAAACCTTACCTAGGTCTCTCTGAAAGTTATCTTCAGAAAAGTTCTTCCATAGGTTTAATAGAGAAGAGATCATCGTTTAAAATTCCTGCGCTCACGGCCAACTGTCAAAAGAAACAAGAGCCTGTGAACCTCTGTGGGGTGCCAGATTTACCAACAACCATTTATGTAATTCAAAGAGGAAAAGCAAATTCAACAACTAATGGAAAAGAGTGGCATTCGAAAGAATTTGATGAAGTAATGAAAGAGCTAGATTCTGATGAAGATACTTTACCAAGGAATCTCCATCAACCAGATTACTCGTTTACCAAGGATCTATGTGATCTACAGTTTAGCCAACTCTATTCTCTGTCTGGTAATGGAGAAGCGGCATATTCTACAAGAACTGCTTACAATAGAAATGTTGATATATTCAGGAAATCAGAAAGAACAATTGCAAAGTGGAACTTGTTGAGAACGCTTAAGAATATTGAGGGTGGCTCTTTTAAAGACTTCTTTGATGGCTGCAAACTACCAAATTCTGTAGTTGGGTGTCCTATACCAAAAGATTATGAATTGCGCGTTGGAGTAGTGAAAAGGAACTTAACAGATGGCACTGAACCAAAATGCAGCAATATGAAGGCTTCAAGAATGGTACCGAGAAGGAATGTGACTTCTGGAAATTTTTGCAGCGAAGACAATTTGGAAGTGGGGGCATCAAATTTTTGTAGTGAGGAATTTAGTTCTGTGAATTGTGATTTTCCCAGTAGCGTTCTGATTCAGAATGTGGGCAAACAGTTGAAAGAACGATGGATGAGACCAAATCGGGTAGTGAGAAGGAAGAAGACTGTTCTGTTGCCTGCTATAGTCCCAATTCAAAAGCAGTGGCAGTGGCAGGTGTTGAGAAGGCAGGAACCCTTTCGAGAACCAGCAAGGATAAATAATTCCATTCAGTGGCTTGTAAAATGTTCATGGAAGATAGATATCCTGACATCTTGGATTATTCTGCTAGACAGGTTTGTCTTCTTCTCCTTCAAGAGTCTTTTGTGCTTATATTAATCTTTTTGTTAGCATCTTGAAATAAGGGAAAATCCCAACTCTAACTGCTCCATTTATATCTCCCCTTAGTTTCTTTACTTGATTAGTATTTTCTCAACGAGGTAAAATTATTTCAATCTAGGACCAGTAGTAGTTAAGCAGGTCAGGTGGCTTTGAAAGATTTTTCTGTAGAACCTTTAAATATTAATTCAAATAGTGTCTTACTCTGTGCATAAGACTCCTCTTCTTTCAGAGGTTTCTTTTAATTTATTTTAGTGGAAGCTAGAAGTGTTTCATCCTGTAGTTACCAAACAAGAGAGTTTGAAATGAGCATAAACCCCATGTGGGTTTTAAAATGGGTCTTGTCATTCTACTATCTTAAAAACAACTGTCCAGTCACCTGTTTGTACCAGCACGTTTATTTTGTGCATTCTTCAATACCAACACTCAACCGGAGAAGGTCAAACATGAAATACCAAGTCTCACATGCTTATGGTCAAAGTCTGTATCTTTTTCCTATATGACATTGCTGCAATCTGCAAAACCTTTCTTTTTTCATGATTGCACACTTCTCAGGAGTTCTTAACATTTTCCTATATCGCATCTTATTTCCATTTGGGTATATATTTGACAGTTACGGTCTTCATATTTACTTAGTGACCAGATTCAACAGTCTCCTGTATAAAGTGTATTCTATGTTTTTTTTTGTTTGGTAAAACATTCTATAAGTTGTATTGTTTTTTTACTTGCCCAAAAAGGAACATTAGTGTTTTTTGTCAGATCGTGTTTTATTTGGAAAACAGCTCTAGATTCAAGGATGGATCTTCAAAGTGCACTATCAGGATAATCTTGGTAACAAATAAAGTTATGTGATGCAGTACCACCTTTGCGTACTTACTCGCGAAAAAGGTGGAAAGTAGGTAAAGAAGGGGTCAAAGTGGTTCCATAATATCAGCATCATATCTGCCAGTATATATCTCCTACTTTTCAGTATTTTGTTATGTTCAGTTCATAATAATGCTTTATTCATGGGATTTTCAGTAACTATCCCTGATTTTTAGGTGGTTGTTTTAGTTAGTTAGCTAATAATTCTGTGGGTAGCTAGTATAAATATGGGTGTACTCTGTTAAGGATGGCCATTCAGATTTTACTATCAATATCCATTGGAGCCTTGTCCTCTCTATACGGACAGAAACCATTGGTTGTAATTGTGTTTAAGATTCTTGCACTCTTACTTCCAGTAACCCTTTTCCTCGTTATCTCTTTACCTTGCCTTTGTCTCTTTTCATATCCTGATCTTAACAGTTTGGTATCAGAGCGTGTTGCGATCATACCATGGTTAACACCAAATCTTCCAATGTGCCCGATGAACCAGCCAACCTAAGTTCTGATAGCATTGCCCAGCAACTATCAGACATCGTCTCAAAACTTAACACCATAGACACTCTCGCAGCTGAAGTGGCAGCCCTCAAAACTCACTCTGAAAATCAGCGTGGGGAAACAAGTACTGACACTGTGAATAAAGGGAAGGCTAAAGAAATTTCAAGAGGACCACGTGAGAAAGGAAGGTCTCACTGGTCGGAAGGAGATGACGACGAGTTTGGCAGTCCCTCATGGTTGAGGAACCCCTCTAGGCGTCCTCACACAAAAATGGAGTTTCCGAAATATGATGGTGGTGATCCTCGAGGGTGGATTCTAAAAGCAGAAAAGTATTTTCGCTATTATGAAACTCCAGAAGAGCTCAAAGTGGACGTCGCTGCCATGTATCTTGAGGGAGACGCTCTGGACTTGTTTGCTTGGGTAAACCGTGAGCGAACTTTGCTATATTGGGATGAACTGGTAAAGGCTTTGCAGGAAAACTATGGCCCAGCCGAGTTTCAGAATCCCGACGAACATCTCTGCAACATAAAGCAGACGGGTTCTATTCATGAATACCGTCAAGAGTTTGCTAAGAGATCTTCAAGGGTCACAAATTGGCCAGATCATTGTTTGTTGGGAGTATTCCTAAATGGTCTGAAGGAGGAGCTGAAGTCGGATGTTCGAATCCACAAGCCCAGAACAGTGTACAGGGCTATGAGTTTGGCCCTTGAGTTTGAGACCAAACTCAATTCGAACCGCAGCTCAAAAGGGACCTACTTGGAGCTCCTCTACCAGGTCAAACCAAGTGCCTCAATCCTCATTTCCGCGGGCTCATTCAGCAAGTGATAGCAACAGATCTCCCACTGCTGCTAATGATAGTTCCAGAAATACAATTCCAGCATTTGGGGCGACAAAGCAATCCTTAACTTCGCGATCATGGGATGTGGAACGACAGAATAGAATAGCCAAGGGACTTTGCTTCAGGTGTAATGAAAAATTTGCACCAGGTCACAGATGCAAGCCAACAAGTTTCTCTCTAATGGAGCTCACTGAAGGCGACCCCCCTGTCGACAACCAGGAGAATCAGGACGATGATCCATCTAGTGATTTGGCAGAGATTTCTTTCCATGCTATTTTGGGCAAATGTTCAGGCACAACAATGAAGCTGTTGGGTACCATCCATGGACACGAGGTGCTAATTTTGATTGACAGCGGATCGACGCATAATTTTGTGGCGGAGAAGATTGTTAGAGAAGTTGGGTTAGCGGTTGAGCAAGTCCCTTCATTTGGAGTTCAGATAGGGAATGGTGACGTTATTACATGCAATCAGATTTGTCGGGATGTTTCGGTTCAACTTCCTGGGCTAGTAATCACACAGGACTACTACCCATTTGCGATTGGCGGTGCAGATCTAGTTTTAGGTATCAAATGGCTTGCATCCCTCAATACAATACAAGCCAATTGGAATGAGATGTTCCTGGTTTTTCATATCAATGGGAAGAAATACAAGCTTCAAGGGGTACCTCACAAAACGCAGGTTGAAGCCTCCTTCCAGTATCTCTCAACAGAGAACAAACCGACAGGTACAATACCCACCCAAAATCCTGAAATTCAAATTTTGCTTAAAGATTTTGAATCTGTCTTTCAAGAGCCCAATGCCCTTCCTCCTTTTCGTTCTCACTCTCACAGTATACCTTTGATGCCACACTCGAAACCTCCAAACATCAGACCGTACCGTTACCCTTATTTCCAAAAAATTGAAATTGAAAATCAAGTTTCTGATTTATTGAGTTCAGGATTTGTTCGTCCTAGCACCAGTCCATTCGCCAGTCCAGTTCTTTTAGTCAAGAAAAAGGATAAAACTTGGCGCATGTGTGTCGATTATCGAAACCTGAACCAAATTACTATCCCAGATAAATACCCCATACCCAACATTGATGAGTTGCTTGATGAGCTACATGGTGCAACTATTTTTTCAAAAATTGACCTTAGGTCTGGGTATCACCAAATTCGAGTCAACCCGCCTGACATCCCCAAAACAGCCTTTCGAACTCATTCAGGTCATTATGAGTTTGTTGTCATGCCATTTGGTCTCACCAACGCCCCGTCTACCTTCCAGTCAGCTATGAACGACCTTTTCAGACCTTATCTCCGCAAATTTATCCTTGTTTTCTTTGATGACATCCTAGTGTATAGCCAAACGGTTCAGGATCACATTCAGCACTTGGAGATTGCTCTGAAGCTTCTTCGTGACAATCAATTTTTTGGGAAGGCTTCTAAATGCTTATTTGGTCAAACCCAAATTCACTTTTTAGGGCACGTGATATCCGCTAATGGAGTTGCAGTTGATCCAGAGAAAATTCAAGCTGTACTCGATTGGCCGATTCCAACCAATGTGAAAGAGCTACGAGGATTTTTGGGTTTAACGGGATACTACCGCAGATTTGTGAAGGATTATGGCATTATTGCAAGACCACTTACAGTACTTACCAAGAAGAATGGGTTTCATTGGTCAAGTGTAGCAGAAACAACTTTTCGGAATCTGCAACAAATATTGACTTCAGACCCAGTTTTGCGCCTTCCTGACTTTAATCAACCATTCATAGTTGAATGTGATGCTTCATCAGACGGAGTCGGTGCCATACTTCTTCAACTCGATCATCCGATAGCATATTTCAGTAAGGGATTTTCTTTCTCTAATCGTATGAAATCCACTTATGACCGAGAACTGTTAGCCCTTGTACTTGCTTTACAAAAATGCGTCATTATCTGTTGGGTCGTCACTTCTTGGTTCGTACAGATCATCGCAGCCTGAAGTACTTACTAGAGCAGCGGGTTACAACAAATGAGCAGCAACGGCTCCTTATGAAGTTGCTTCCATTTGATTTCTCTATAGTCTACAAGGCTGGAAAGGAAAACAAAAGGAGCAGATGCACTTTCCAGGCGACCGCAACATGTTGATTTTTTGGCATTGGCTATTCCTATTTCTTTGGACTTCATGGATCTGCAGGAAGCTCTTCAAGAAGATCCGTACACTAGAGAAATAATGGCTTCAATATTCCAGGGTTCCAATTCTTATCCAGACTTTCAAGTGGTGGACAAAAAGCTTTATTTCAAAAATAGATTGGTGATCCCTGACAATTCTGCTCTTAGGGGAAAACTCGTGTCTGAATCTCATGAGTCGTTATCGGGAGGACATGGAGGTTACTTGAAGACTTTGAAACGTGTTTCAGCAAACTTTTTCTGGCCAAGTTTGAAGCATGATGTGAAACGGTTTGTTCAGAATTGCTTAACTTGTCAGCAGAACAAGTACCAAGCTTTAGCTCTAGCTGGACTTCTACAACCTCTTCCCATTCCAGAACGGATATGGGAAGATATTTCACTAGATTTCATTGTTGGACTTCCGAAATCTGGTGGTTCCGATACCATCCTCGTGGTAGTCGACCGCCTAAGCAAGTATGCACATTTTCTGCCCTTGTCTCATCCATTTTCTGCAAAAGGTGTTGCTGAAATTTTTTGTAAGGAGATAGTTAGACTTCATGGTATACCGCGTTCGATACTTTCTGACAGGGATGTTATATTTTTGAGTGCTTTTTGGCAAGAGCTCTTCAAATGCAGCAACACTCGCTTGAGAATGAGCACTGCATACCATCCTCAATCTGATGGCCAAACCGAGGTGGTCAATCGTTCAGTGGAAGCATATTTGCGCTGCTTTGCTCATGAACAACCCCACGCTTGGAAAAAGTTTCTTCCCTGGGCCGAGTACTCATACAATACCGGATTTCACTCTTCAACAGGCACAACACCTTTTAAGATTGTTTATGGGAGAGATCCGCCAGCCCTTCATCAGTTTGTTCCAGGAGAAACACGCATTGCTGAATTGGAAGAATAATTGTCTACTCGCGACGAGATGTTAAAACTTTTAAGGTCTAATTTGCTGAAAGCCCAGTCAAGAATGAAGGCGCAAGCTGATTCCAAGAGGCGAGAGCTGAGTTTTAATGTTGGTGAATCTGTCTTTTTGCGGGTGCAACCTTACCGTCAACACTCTCTTGCTAAGAGGAGGTATGAAAAACTATCTCCCAGGTTCTTTGGCCCTTACAAGATCATTCGACGAGTTGGACCAGTCGCATATGAGTTGGAACTCCCAGCTGCCTCAAAAGTTCATCCTTTCTTTCATGTATCTCTGCTACGCCCAGCTATTGGACAAGTTTCAAGCTCACCACCTGCCCCCCTTCCCATATCTTCTGATTGGGAAATGATGCTCACTCCCCTCAAAATTTTGTCTCATCGTTGGGTCAGAGAAGGAGGTGTCTGTATTTTAGAGTTGCTAGTCCAGTGGGAGGGCCGTCCTCTCGAGGAAGCTAGTTGGGAGGATTATGATCTGCTTACTAGCCAGTTTCCGTCTTTTCGCCTTGAGGACAAGGCGAGTTTTCAGGGGGAAAGCACTGATGCAGTACCACCTTTGCGTACTTACTCGCGAAAAAGGTGGAAAGTAGGTAAAGAAGGGGTCAAAGTGGTTCCATAATATCAGCATCATATCTGCCAGTATCCATATCTCCTACTTTTCAGTATTTTGTTATGTTCAGTTCATAATAATGCTTTATTCATGGGATTTCAGTAACTATCCCTGATTTTTAGGTGGTTGTTTTAGTTAGTTAGCTAATAATTCTGTGGGTAGCTAGTATAAATATGGGTGTACTCTGTTAAGGATGGCCATTCAGATTTTACTATCAATACCCATTGGAGCCTTGTCCTCTCTATACGGACAGAAACCATTGGTTGTAATTGTGTTTAAGATTCTTGCACTCTTACTTCCAGTAACCCTTTTCCTCGTTATCTCTTTACCTTGCCTTTGTCTCTTTTCATATCCTGATCTTAACATTATGCTTCTGATGTTTCATTTCCCTGGTTTGAAAAAATTACTGGTCTTCCCCTTTTTGGGGGTGTAATAGCAATTTAGGACACCACATGAGCATTATAGTCTTCTTTAGCAGTAAATTCTGCAGTCATTTACTTTTAAGAGAAAAGGTAATTTCTTTTTTAGTTAGGTCCTCTAGTGAAGTTTCTAACAAAAAAGCTCATGCAAACATCAGCAACTAGATTCTTCTCTGCAGTCCTTGTAGTCAGTTTATGGTTTTCTTGTTCCAGAAAAGTGCATTTCATTTCAATTCTTGCAGTTCTAACATTCCGAATGTAATCATCAAATCCTTGCTCACTCACAAATATTGGCTAACACAATCTTCTTCTTTTTTTGGTGAACAACAGGAACCATCAACATTTTCGCCACGAGAAGGGTTCGTTTCTTTGAGCTGCTCCAACATTGACTATGAAACTCCCACGAAATACAGAGAAAGTCATTCTGCAAGCCCAGATTCAGTTCTGGACCCGCCTTTGGTGATGGTATATTATATAGCTCTAGAAGATTTCGGGGTGTTTCCACTAATCTAGATGGTTAGTTAATAAGAAAACATAGTTCTTTGTTCTGTTTCTTGTCATGGTTAGGCTTGTAAATTCTAATAGTCATGACTACTGCAGTTTTAAGAATGGAACTTCAACTCCTCCAGTCAGAAGAAATAAACACACAAGCACTTGGAATGGTTGTGTCAAGTGATGAAGAAAGTGGAGAGGGATCGGTTGATCTTGCCAATGAAATCATTAAGTTACTGCGTTCATCTAGAGGTCAAGACACTAGGGATTACTCTTATCTTGTTGATGTTCTAGATGAAGCAGGTTTTCATAGTAGTAAAACACAATTGGGTTTCCATGCATGCCACTCCTTGGATTATCCGGTGAACCCTTCTGTGTTTGAAACCCTAGAGAAGAAATATGTTGAGCAAGCATCCTCCTGGGAGAAGTCAGAAAGGAAACTCCTGTTTGACCGAATGAATTCTGGGCTGAAGCAGATTCTCCAACCCTGCATGGACATTCCCACCTGTGAAAAACCATTGATGAAGAACATTAACCTTACTCAGAGCCGTGAGGTGGTTGAGGAGGAGCTATGGAGGTTTCTGGTTAGGCAGGAAAAGGAAGCCAGCAAAAGTTTTCCGGAGAAAGCATTGTCGACGGGGTGTAGGTGGCTTTAGATGAGGATGAGGTAGATGTGATTGTCTGTGAAATTGAGAAATCTCTATTTGAAGAGCTAGCAACAGAATTTGTGGGTTTTGAGTAGTTTCTTGTTACATTGTTTTGGGTTATTTGTAACACCCCCGATTTCCAGAGTAGCCGGAGACCGGGTGGTGCCCTCCGTACAGGGGATTTTACCCTTTCGTACAAGGAGTGGTAACCATAAACAGGTGAAAGAAACATCCAAACTACTGATTTATATTACACGATAACATTTTTTTTCATGACTGAGTCCAAACAAGACAACCAGTCTAGCAAAAGATATTTTACATCACAAGCTATCTCACCGGCTAATTACTAAGCATTACAGTTTGCATATGAGAACGAGCCCTTGAATCCCGTGCGTTACCCCAAGCAACCAATCATATACCTGCGGGGAATTTAAAAGAAACAAGGACGCAGTTTTTCGAGTATCAGTAAAAACTGAGTGAATAAACAACTTAGCATGTAAAACAGAGTGGTTGTGATAGGCTACAGGGTTATGTATTTAAAAGAGTTTTAAAAGTAACAGATTAGAAGTATAAACATCAGAGTAAAGACTTGAACTGTTTTCATAAATATAAGTACGAGTAGAAGTGACGATTCTCAGAGTTCTCAAAAGTGCTATTTCCAAACTGAAAGTTATTAGGAGTAGCCGGTCTGTTTACCGAGATATTCAACAAGAAGTGAGACAAGTCATATTATTAAGTTGTAATAACCAGGGGAGAATATAGTAACAGATATTTGGAGCAGGACTCGGAGGTCCCGTTTTTAAGGGTCTGGTGCCCTGCAGGACGCAGATGTCCCGTTTTGAGGGTCTGATGCCCTTGCAGGACTCGGATGTCCCGTTTTAAGGGTCTGGTGCCCTGGCAGGACGCGGATGTCCCGTTTTAAAGGGTCTGGTGCCCTGGCAGGACGCGGATGTCCCGTTTTAAGGGTCTGGTGCCCTGAAGTAACGTAAAGTGACACGACCTAGACGTATAGCACTGTCGTAGACCCGAATGGTTCTGGTACTTGCAATTCTTTCACTTTACGTTATTAATGCATTCTGATTTAGTGTCATTTGAACAATAAGTTTGCTGGTTCGAAAACGAGCAGAGAAGTGCGAAATCAAGTCGAGTAAAGCACGTATATCAAATCGAAATGAAGTACGACAATTATTTTCAAGTAAACAAGTATGCCACATGAAAGAGCTAGGCACGCAAGACTGAGTAGGTAAGCTCACACGTATATTTTGAGACGTGAAATAAAAATCACATTTTGACACGAAAGAAGATAAGCACGCAACGCTAAGCATGAATACTCACAGTGAGAGCCGTAGAGCGCTAGCTAATCAACTACTCGAGAATAACGTCCTGGTCTACTGGCACGTCGAAAACAGGCTCTACAAACAAACACACATAGTCCTAATTACAGGCAAGTTCGATTGACAAACGTACGGCGATGCACGTGCCTCATGTGATATGCAAGCGAAAGCTCTAATCGGAATCCCCCAATGTAGTTACGAACCCTTAAACGATTTTTAGGAAATTCAAACAATAATAAATTTTAAGGAGATAAAGCTAATTAATACTCTAATTATGATTATTAGAAAATATAAGAAAAAGAAAAATAATAAAATTGTAATTTGAAAGTAACTATTATAATTGTAAAAGCGATATTTTTAATTAAAGAAATTAATTCTTAATATTCCACAATTACTACTTAGTTTACAAATAAAACAATATTTAATTAAAAATTTTTATTATTGACAAATACGAATAATAGCGATATTTGTAAACATTTCAAAAACTCACTACTTATTTACTTAAAACAAAATCGACATCTATTTAGTATCTAAAACAATATTAATTTAAGAATTATACAATTAAACGTATAAACAATTTCTTCTTATTAATTTATTTTTTTCACAACAAAACTAAGTGTAAATATTTAACTTGTCAAAATGTCAATATGTGAAAATGTTATATTTAAGAAGTTATTTATGGTTTATTTATTAATTTAATATATAGATAGTAAAGTTTATATAATATAAACACAATTTAATTAAAACCAATGATTATTAAATAAAACAAGTGATATGAAAGACAACTACTTCACCAAGGTTTTGACAATGTACAAACAGCTCCCCCTAGGTTTTAGAAAAATACAAAACAACCCCCCTACTCATACACATGCCGTGAACACCGTGGTATACATCAACTCCACTCGATTAAATTTGCTTTCTAGCTTAACAATATGCGATTTTTATGATAAAAAACAAATCAAGACGCGATTTAGAGCTTACCCATGCGAAGAACGACGAAGAACGGTGAAGAAACGAGGTGGTACAAGATCACGGCGGCGGGTTCGTCGACGGCGAACGACGGGGCTGCTCCGGCTGCCTTCGGGCTTCGCTCGGAGACTCCTCGTGCTCCTCGAGAGCTCGGGAACTCAGTGGAAGCGAAGAAATGGGCTGGGTGTTGCCCGATTTGTTGAGCGCGGACTCGTTGCCGGAAAAAAATGAAGTTCGCCGGTTGGTAGTTTCGGCTACTGCTGCTACTACTTCGCTTGCTTCTTTTGTTGTCTTCGACGAGCCCAGGGAGAGCTAGATAGATGGAGAGAGGGAGCACGAGCTGATGGGTTGAAGGGGGTGGTGTTGTTCGGTAATGGTGGTGGTCGGTAATGGTGGTGGTTAAGATGGAGAGAGATAGAGGGAGAAGCGGAGGGGGATGGAGTTGTTGGTGGCAGTGGTGGATGCCGAGGAGGCTTCGTCGATGGTGGTGGAAGTGATTGAACGGTGGTGATGTTGGAGGTGTTTGGAGTTGGGTTTGTTATGAGCGAAGGGGGAGGAGGAGGTGAAGGCAGTTGTTGTTTGAAGGGGTTGAAATAGAAAAGGAAGTGAAGGTGGTGAAGAGTGATGGGTGAGGAGATAGAGTAGAGTAGTAGGCAATAGAGAGAGGGAGTAGGGAGGCGGTGTTGCAGGCGGCTGGGGAAGGGAAAACGCAGAGAAAAACAGAGAGGAAAAATAAAAGGAGATTTGATGGCTGAGAGAAATAGATTCAATGTAGCAGGATCACGGGTTCACGCGGTGATTCGATACGCAAAGTGTATATAATACGCAACGACAAAGTTAAAACGTGACAAATAAATATATTTGACTTACATCTACTACGCTACAAAAATTTAATACATAACAAGTTTGACATACAATAAACAACTGTTACGATTTAACTAAATAAAACGATTATTGACTGAATAATTAAAGTTGACCGACAAAACTAACTTTGACTGATAAATATAAATTTTGACTGTTAAAAGTAAACTAGACAGATATGCAAAATTGACTACTATAACACGGTTCGACTGATAGAGACAAAATGTTTACTGACATGGTAAATTTTAGTTTTTATTTTTGTTAAAATAGTTTAACTGATATACAAAAGAATTGTCTACTAAAATATAAGTTCGACTAATATTTTAATATAAGTTCAAATATTGACTTTGAGAAAACTCCTAAACGCTTTATCTTAATAAATATTTACTAAACAATTAATAAAAAAAATTATAACTAACTTATTATCAAAATAAAAGAAATCTATCTAAAAATAATTTATAACAATAATTTAGCTTATCAATATAATTATAAACAAACAATTAGTTAATCACTACGAAATCAAATCACGCATAATATATTCGTCTTATTACGACTAACACTAACATCAAACAATACGATTCTCACGTTATCCAAAATAACTACGCCGTACGGAATTACTAAAATATCCCTAGAGTAAAATATGGGTTGTTACATCCTTCCCTCCTTGGACTAAGCTTCGTCCTCGAAGCTTGAACTTGGTGCTAGGTCTTACGGGTCTCTATTAAAGTCACAGCTAGCGAAACAAAAATTAGCACGCAATTGAAATGCACAGACAAAACAGGGTGGTTACATCTTCCCCCACTTAGGAGTGAGCTTCGTCCTCGAAGATCGAAAGAGTTTCTAAGGTCTCGACGAGTTTGGGAAAAGCATGGTGATAGTGGTTATAGAGCGTAACTGGCACCTCTATAATAGTTCTGCCATTAGACGTTCGCATTGAGGTTCTGACGCCTCCCTTGATAGTTCTGCCTGTTTCCTTGGCAGTTTCTTCCATTACTCCCTTGTTGACGCTCGACCGCTCTCCTCTTCCTACAGTTGATGGAGACGTGGCCTCGGAAGCCACAAAATTTACAAGATAATACGGCTCCGTCACAAGCATGACCTCGATGATCACGGCCACATCGGTTGCATTTGGATTTATGAGCGGGTCTCGCCATTTGCTGGGTCTGGTTTTCTCCATTTCCACGGTCCTGGTAGAGATGTCCTCTACCATTTCCCGTTCTAAGTCGCTTGTTCGAACTCTGGTAGGTATATCTTCCTTGGTCATAGCCGCCAGTCTCTGGGTCGTTCGTCCTTATCTTTCCTAGCTCTTGTGTTAGTGTCTGGTCGACTCTCCAGATGTTTGCTGCTATCCCATAGGCTTCTGACAAGGTGTCATAGCCCCTGGTGAGCATGATCCTCTGAACGTCGAGCTTCAAACCTGCTATGAAGCGGGTGACCATGCGTCTTTCTGTAGGCACTGTGTCTTCTGCAAACCGTGCTAACTCCACGAACTTATCATAGTAGTCCGTCACAGAGTCGTTGCCCTGCTTTAGCGCGATGAATTCATTGTACTTCTGTTCCTTGACGTGCTCTGGATAGAAGTTTGTTCTCATAGCAGCCTTCAGTGCATCCCAGTTAAAGCCTTCCTGAGCTACGAGTCTTGCTCGATTAGATGTCCACCAGTTATCGGCCTTGTTCTTGAAATAGAAAGTCGCCTCATTGACCTTGCGGGCTTCGGGACATTCCATTGCATGAAACATTTTGTCGAAGTCCCGGATCCAGTTCTCGAGCAGCACTGGGTCCTCTTTGCCATAGAAGTTTTCTGGGTTCCGCTGAGCAATCTTCTTAGCCCAGTCAGGTTCCCGTTCATTTAGGACGTTGTTTGGATTGTTCATTGCCTGAAAGAACTGTCCCATCTGATTGAACAGCTGAGCCACTTGCGGGTTCATCGCTTCTGCTCCTTCCATTTGTACTGATGTGTTTCTTCGGGGGTAGCGTCTATCGGTCCTAGGTCATATACAGTTGCTTATCGATTACGTGATGCGGATGCATGCAGGTTGGTATGATAGGAACAATGCACACAAAAACGGTTCTAACCGTGCAAGAGGACATCACATAGATAGGTATGACATTGCATTTAATATTCGCAAAATCCGAGTATAGAACTCTTACAAGTAGGATCATATAAATCGAAGTGCAAGTGCACGACCATACATTATCACAGAGAGACGGTAAAACACCATGAAGTCAAGTAAGCAAGAAATATACAAATGTAGGATATAGCATCCCTAAACAAAGGATGAGGGTGGGTGGGATAGATCCCAGTCAGTCACTGGTCATTCGAACACGTATAAGCACTGAGGCTTGAAAATGGAGTGAAAGTAAGGACAAGCAACACATATCAGTTAGGCATGCGAGGCTAAACAAGAGAAATTAACCCCAAACTCCCCGGCTTATTCATATTTTACTTTCCAGTTTATCTTGCCCTATCGATTGCAAGTTCAAGTTCAAACTTAGCTTTAATTACTTTTAAAAATCTTAGTTTTTAAACGTTTTCTCCCTACAGTCCTATTGGATGTCACTGCTCTGATACCAACTGTAACACCCCCGATTTCCAGAGTAGCCGGAGACCGGGTGGTGCCCTCCGTACACGGGATTTTACCCTTTCGTACAAGGAGTGGTAACCATAAACAGGTGAAAGAAACATCCAAACTACTGATTTATATTACACGATAACATTTTTTTTCATGACTGAGTCCAAACAAGACAACCAGTCTAGCAAAAGATATTTTACATCACAAGCTATCTCACCGGCTAATTACTAAGCATTACAGTTTGCATATGAGAACGAGCCCTTGAATCCCGTGCGTTACCCCAAGCAACCAATCATATACCTGCGGGGAATTTAAAAGAAACAAGGACGCAGTTTTTCGAGTATCAGTAAAAACTGAGTGAATAAACAACTTAGCATGTAAAACAGAGTGGTTGTGATAGGCTACAAGGTTATGTATTTAAAAGAGTTTTAAAAGTAACAGATTAGAAGTATAAACATCAGAGTAAAGACTTGAACTGTTTTCATAAATATAAGTACGAGTAGAAGTGACGATTCTCAGAGTTCTCAAAAGTGCTATTTCCAAACTGAAAGTTATTAGGAGTAGCCGGTCTGTTTACCGAGATATTCAACAAGAAGTGAGACAAGTCATATTATTAAGTTGTAATAACCAGGGGAGAATATAGTAACAGATATTTGGAGCAGGACTCGGAGGTCCCGTTTTTAAGGGTCTGGTGCCCTGCAGGACGCAGATGTCCCGTTTTGAGGGTCTGATGCCCTTGCAGGACTCGGATGTCCCGTTTTAAGGGTCTGGTGCCCTGGCAGGACGCGGATGTCCCGTTTTAAAGGGTCTGGTGCCCTGGCAGGACGCGGATGTCCCGTTTTAAGGGTCTGGTGCCCTGAAGTAACGTAAAGTGACACGACCTAGACGTATAGCACTGTCGTAGACCCGAATGGTTCTGGTACTTGCAATTCTTTCACTTTACGTTATTAATGCATTCTGATTTAGTGTCATTTGAACAATAAGTTTGCTGGTTCGAAAACGAGCAGAGAAGTACGAAATCAAGTCGAGTAAAGCACGTATATCAAATCGAAATGAAGTACGACAATTATTTTCAAGTAAACAAGTATGCCACATGAAAGAGCTAGGCACGCAAGACTGAGTAGGTAAGCTCACACGTATATTTTGAGACGTGAAATAAAAATCACATTTTGACACGAAAGAAGATAAGCACGCAACGCTAAGCATGAATACTCACAGTGAGAGCCGTAGAGCGCTAGCTAATCAACTACTCGAGAATAACGTCCTGGTCTACTGGCACGTCGAAAACAGGCTCTACAAACAAACACACATAGTCCTAATTACATGCAAGTTCGATTGACAAACGTACGGCGATGCACATGCCTCATGTGATATGCAAGCGAAAGCTCTAATCGGAATCCCCCAATGTAGTTACGAACCCTTAAACGATTTTTAGGAAATTCAAACAATAATAAATTTTAAGGAGATAAAGCTAATTAATACTCTAATTATGATTATTAGAAAATATAAGAAAAAGAAAAATAATAAAATTGTAATTTGAAAGTAACTATTATAATTGTAAAAGCGATATTTTTAATTAAAGAAATTAATTCTTAATATTCCACAATTACTACTTAGTTTACAAATAAAACAATATTTAATTAAAATTTTTTATTATTGACAAATACGAATAATAGCGATATTTGTAAACATTTCAAAAACTCACTACTTATTTACTTAAAACAAAATCGACATCTATTTAGTATCTAAAACAATATTAATTTAAGAATTATACAATTAAACGTATAAACAATTTCTTCTTATTAATTTATTTTTTTCACAACAAAACTAAGTGTAAATATTTAACTTGTCAAAATGTCAATATGTGAAAATTTTATATTTAAGAAGTTATTTATGGTTTATTTATTAATTTAATATATAGATAGTAAAGTTTATATAATATAAACACAATTTAATTAAAACCAATGATTATTAAATAAAACAAGTGATATGAAAGACAACTACTTCACCAAGGTTTTGACAATGTACAAACAGCTCCCCCTAGGTTTTAGAAAAATACAAAACAACCCCCCTACTCATACACATGCCGTGAACACCGTGGTATACATCAACTCCACTCGATTAAATTTGCTTTCTAGCTTAACAATATGCGATTTTTATGATAAAAAACAAATCAAGACGCGATTTAGAGCTTACCCATGCGAAGAACGACGAAGAACGGTGAAGAAACGAGGTGGTACAAGATCACGGCGGCGGGTTCGTCGACGGCGAACGACGGGGCTGCTCCGGCTGCCTTCGGGCTTCGCTCGGAGACTCCTCGTGCTCCTCGAGAGCTCGGGAACTCAGTGGAAGCGAAGAAATGGGCTGGGTGTTGCCCGATTTGTTGAGCGCGGACTCGTTGCCGGTAAAAAATGAAGTTCGCCGGTTGGTAGTTTCGGCTACTGCTGCTACTACTTCGCTTGCTTCTTTTGTTGTCTTCGACGAGCCCAGGGAGAGCTAGATAGATGGAGAGAGGGAGCACGAGCTGATGGGTTGAAGGGGGTGGTGTTGTTCGGTAATGGTGGTGGTCGGTAATGGTGGTGGTTATGGCTTCGGTGATGGTGGTGGGCTGGGTTTTTCTTCGACCAAAACCAGAGAGAGATGGAGAGAGATAGAGGGAGAAGCGGAGGGGGATGGAGTTTTTGGTGGCAGTGGTGGATGCCGAGGAGGCTTCGTCGATGGTGGTGGAAGTGATTGAACGGTGGTGATGTTGGAGGTGTTTGGAGTTGGGTTTGTTATGAGCGAAGGGGGAGGAGGAGGTGAAGGCGGTTGTTGTTTGAAGGGGTTGAAATAGAAAAGGAAGTGAAGGTGGTGAAGAGTGATGGGTGAGGAGATAGAGTAGAGTAGTAGGCAATAGAGAGAGGGAGTAGGGAGGCGGTGTTGCAGGCGGCTGGGGAAGGGAAAACGCAGAGAAAAACAGAGAGGAAAAATAAAAGGAGATTTGATGGCTGAGAGAAATAGATTCAATGTAGCAGGATCACGGGTTCACGCGGTGATTCGATACGCAAAGTGTATATAATACGCAACGACAAAGTTAAAACGTGAGAAATAAATATATTTGACTTACATCTACTACGCTACAAAAATTTAATACATAACAAGTTTGACACACAATAAACAACTGTTACGATTTAACTAAATAAAACGATTATTGACTGAATAATTAAAGTTGACCGACAAAACTAACTTTGACTGATAAATATAAATTTTGACTGTTAAAAGTAAACTAGACAGATATGCAAAATTGACTACTATAACACGGTTCGACTGATAGAGACAAAATGTTTACTGACATGGTAAATTTTAGTTTTTATTTTTGTTAAAATAGTTTAACTGATATACAAAAGAATTGTCTACTAAAATATAAGTTCGACTAATATTTTAATATAAGTTCAAATATTGACTTTGAGAAAACTCCTAAACGCTTTATCTTAATAAATATTTACTAAACAATTAATAAAAAAAATTATAACTAACTTATTATCAAAATAAAAGAAATCTATCTAAAAATAATTTATAACAATAATTTAGCTTATCAATATAATTATAAACAAACAATTAGTTAATCACTACGAAATCAAATCACGCATAATATATTCGTCTTATTACGACTAACACTAACATCAAACAATACGATTCTCACGTTATCCAAAATAACTACGCCGTACGGAATTACTAAAATATCCCTAGAGTAAAATATGGGTTGTTACATCCTTCCCTCCTTGGACTAAGCTTCGTCCTCGAAGCTTGAACTTGGTGCTAGGTCTTACGGGTCTCTATTAAAGTCACAGCTAGCGAAACAAAAATTAGCACGCAATTGAAATGCACAGACAAAACAGGGTGGTTACATCTTCCCCCACTTAGGAGTGAGCTTCGTCCTCGAAGATCGAAAGAGTTTCTAAGGTCTCGACGAGTTTGGGAAAAGCATGGTGATAGTGGTTATAGAGCGTAACTGGCACCTCTATAATAGTTCTGCCATTAGACGTTCGCATTGAGGTTCTGACGCCTCCCTTGATAGTTCTGCCTGTTTCCTTGGCAGTTTCTTCCATTACTCCCTTGTTGACGCTCGACCGCTCTCCTCTTCCTACAGTTGATGGAGACGTGGCCTCGGAAGCCACAAAATTTACAAGATAATACGGCTCCGTCACAAGCATGACCTCGATGATCACGGCCACATCGGTTGCATTTGGATTTATGAGCGGGTCTCGCCATTTGCTGGGTCTGGTTTTCTCCATTTCCACGGTCCTGGTAGAGATGTCCTCTACCATTTCCCGTTCTAAGTCGCTTGTTCGAACTCTGGTAGGTATATCTTCCTTGGTCATAGCCGCCAGTCTCTGGGTCGTTCGTCCTTATCTTTCCTAGCTCTTGTGTTAGTGTCTGGTCGACTCTCCAGATGTTTGCTGCTATCCCATAGGCTTCTGACAAGGTGTCATAGCCCCTGGTGAGCATGATCCTCTGAACGTCGAGCTTCAAACCTGCTATGAAGCGGGTGACCATGCGTCTTTCTGTAGGCACTGTGTCTTCTGCAAACCGTGCTAACTCCACGAACTTATCATAGTAGTCCGTCACAGAGTCGTTGCCCTGCTTTAGCGCGATGAATTCATTGTACTTCTGTTCCTTGACGTGCTCTGGATAGAAGTTTGTTCTCATAGCAGCCTTCAGTGCATCCCAGTTAAAGCCTTCCTGAGCTACGAGTCTTGCTCGATTAGCTGTCCACCAGTTATCGGCCTTGTTCTTGAAATAGAAAGCCGCCTCATTGACCTTGCGGGCTTCGGGACATTCCATTGCATGAAACATTTTGTCGAAGTCCCGGATCCAGTTCTCGAGCAGCACTGGGTCCTCTTTGCCATAGAAGTTTTCTGGGTTCCGCTGAGCAATCTTCTTAGCCCAGTCAGGTTCCCGTTCATTTAGGACGTTGTTTGGATTGTTCATTGCCTGAAAGAACTGTCCCATCTGATTGAACAGCTGAGCCACTTGCGGGTTCATCGCTTCTGCTCCTTCCATTTGTACTGATGTGTTTCTTCGGGGGTAGCGTCTATCGGTCCTAGGTCATATACATTTGCTTATCGATTACGTGATGCGGATGCATGCAGGTTGGTATGATAGGAACAATGCACACAAAAACGGTTCTAACCGTGCAAGAGGACATCACATAGATAGGTATGACATTGCATTTCATATTCGCAAAATCCGAGTATAGAACTCTTACAAGTAGGATCATATAAATCGAAGTGCAAGTGCACGACCATACATTATCACAGAGAGACGATAAAACACCATGAAGTCAAGTAAGCAAGAAATATACAAATGTAGGATATAGCATCCCTAAACAAAGGATGAGGGTGGGTGGGATAGATCCCAGTCAGTCACTGGTCATTCGAACACGTATAAGCACTGAGGCTTGAAAATGGAGTGAAAGTAAGGACAAGCAACACATATCAGTTAGGCATGCGAGGCTAAACAAGAGAAATTAACCCCAAACTCCCCGGCTTATTCATATTTTACTTTCCAGTTTATCTTGCCCTATCGATTGCAAGTTCAAGTTCAAACTTAGCTTTAATTACTTTCAAAAATCTTAGTTTTTAAACGTTTTCTCCCTACAGTCCTATTGGATGTCACTGCTCTGATACCAACTGTAACACCCCCGATTTCCGGAGTAGCCGGAGACCGGGTGGTGCCCTCCGTACAGGGGATTTTACCCTTTCGTACAAGGAGTGGTAACCATAAACAGGTGAAAGAAACATCCAAACTACTGATTTATATTACACGATAACATTTTTTTTTCATGACTGAGTCCAAACAAGACAACCAGTCTAGCAAAAGATATTTTACATCACAAGCTATCTCACCGGCTAATTACTAAGCATTACAGTTTGCATATGAGAACGAGCCCTTGAATCCCGTGCGTTACCCCAAGCAACCAATCATATACCTGCGGGGAATTTAAAAGAAACAAGGACGCAGTTTTTCGAGTATCAGTAAAAACTGAGTGAATAAACAACTTAGCATGTAAAACAGAGTGGTTGTGATAGGCTACAGGGTTATGTATTTAAAAGAGTTTTAAAAGTAACATATTAGAAGTATAAACATCAGAGTAAAGACTTGAACTGTTTTCATAAATATAAGTACGAGTAGAAGTGACGATTCTCAGAGTTCTCAAAAGTGCTATTTCCAAACTGAAAGTTATTAGGAGTAGCCGGTCTGTTTACCGAGATATTCAACAAGAAGTGAGACAAGTCATATTATTAAGTTGTAATAACCAGGGGAGAATATAGTAACAGATATTTGGAGCAGGACTCGGAGGTCCCGTTTTTAAGGGTCTGGTGCCCTGCAGGACGCAGATGTCCCGTTTTGAGGGTCTGATGCCCTTGCAGGACTCGGATGTCCCGTTTTAAGGGTCTGGTGCCCTGGCATGACGCGGATGTCCCGTTTTAAAGGGTCTGGTGCCCTGGCAGGACGCGGATGTCCCGTTTTAAGGGTCTGGTGCCCTGAAGTAACGTAAAGTGACACGACCTAGACGTATAGCACTGTCGTAGACCCGAATGGTTCTGGTACTTTCAATTCTTTCACTTTACGTTATTAATGCATTCTGATTTAGTGTCATTTGAACAATAAGTTTGCTGGTTCGAAAACGAGCAGAGAAGTGCGAAATCAAGTCGAGTAAAGCACGTATATCAAATCGAAATGAAGTACGACAATTATTTTCAAGTAAACAAGTATGCCACATGAAAGAGCTAGGCACGCAAGACTTAGTAGGTAAGCTCACACGTATATTTTGAGACGTGAAATAAAAATCACATTTTGACACGAAAGAAGATAAGCACGCAACGCTAAGCATGAATACTCACAGTGAGAGCCGTAGAGCGCTAGCTAATCAACTACTCGAGAATAACGTCCTGGTCTACTGGCACGTCGAAAACAGGCTCTACAAACAAACACACATAGTCCTAATTACAGGCAAGTTCGATTGACAAACGTACGGCGATGCACGTGCCTCATGTGATATGCAAGCGAAAGCTCTAATCGGAATCCCCCAATGTAGTTACGAACCCTTAAACGATTTTTAGGAAATTCAAACAATAATAAATTTTAAGGAGATAAAGCTAATTAATACTCTAATTATGATAATTAGAAAATATAAGAAAAAGAAAAATAATAAAATTGTAATTTGAAAGTAACTATTATAATTGTAAAAGCGATATTTTTAATTAAAGAAATTAATTCTTAATATACCACAATTACTACTTAGTTTACAAATAAAACAATATTTAATTAAAAATTTTTATTATTGACAAATACGAATAATAGCGATATTTGTAAACATTTCAAAAACTCACTACTTATTTACTTAAAACAAAATCGACATCTATTTAGTATCTAAAACAATATTAATTTAAGACTTATACAATTAAACGTATAAACAATTTCTTCTTATTAATTTATTTTTTTCACAACAAAACTAAGTGTAAATATTTAACTTGTCAAAATGTCAATATGTGAAAATGTTATATTTAAGAAGTTATTTATGGTTTATTTATTAATTTAATATATAGATAGTAAAGTTTATATAATATAAACACAATTTAATTAAAACCAATGATTATTAAATAAAACAAGTGATATGAAAGACAACTACTTCACCAAGGTTTTGACAATGTACAAACAGCTCCCCCTAGGTTTTAGAAAAATACAAAACAACCCCCCTACTCATACACATGCCGTGAACACCGTGGTATACATCAACTCCACTCGATTAAATTTGCTTTCTAGCTTAACAATATGCGATTTTTATGATAAAAAACAAATCAAGACGCGATTTAGAGCTTACCCATGCGAAGAACGACGAAGAACGGTGAAGAAACGAGGTGGTACAAGATCACGGCGGCGGGTTCGTCGACGGCGAACGACGGGGCTGCTCCGGCTGCCTTCGGGCTTCGCTCGGAGACTCCTCGAGAGCTCGGGAACTCAGTGGAAGCGAAGAAATGGGCTGGGTGTTGCCCGATTTGTTGAGCGCGGACTCGTTGCCGGAAAAAAATGAAGTTCGCCGGTTGGTAGTTTCGGCTACTACTGCTACTACTTCGCTTGCTTCTTTTGTTGTCTTCGACGAGCCCAGGGAGAGCTAGATAGATGGAGAGAGGGAGCACGAGCTGATGGGTTGAAGGGGGTGGTGTTGCTCGGTAATGGTGGTGGTCGGTAATGGTGGTGGTTATGGCTTCGGTGATGGTGGTGGGCTGGGTTTTTCTTCGACCAAAACCAGAGAGAGATGGAGAGAGATAGAGGGAGAAGCGGAGGGGGATGGAGTTGTTGGTGGCAGTGGTGGATGCCGAGGAGGCTTCGTCGATGGTGGTGGAAGTGATTGAACGGTGGTGATGTTGGAGGTGTTTGGAGTTGGGTTTGTTATGAGCGAAGGGGGAGGAGGAGGTGAAGGCAGTTGTTGTTTGAAGGGGTTGAAATAGAAAAGGAAGTGAAGGTGGTGAAGAGTGATGGGTGAGGAGATAGAGTAGAGTAGTAGGCAATAGAGAGAGGGAGTAGGGAGGCGGTGTTGCAGGCGGCTGGGGAAGGGAAAACGCAGAGAAAAACAGAGAGGAAAAATAAAAGGAGATTTGATGGCTGAGAGAAATAGATTCAATGTAGCAGGGTCACGGGTTCACGCGGTGATTCGATACGCAAAGTGTATATAATACGCGACAAAGTTAAAACGTGACAGATAAATATATTTGACTTACATCTACTACGCTACAAAAATTTAATACATAACAAGTTTGACACACAATAAACAACTGTTACGATTTAACTAAATAAAACGATTATTAACTGAATAATTAAAGTTGACCGACAAAACTAACTTTGACTGATAAATATAAATTTTGACTGTTAAAAGTAAACTAGACAGATATGCAAAATTGACTACTATAACACGGTTCGACTGATAGAGACAAAATGTTTACTGTCATGGTAAATTTTATTTTTTATTTTTGTTAAAATAGTTTAACTGATATACAAAAGAATTGTCTACTAAAATATAAGTTCGACTAATATTTTAATATAAGTTCAAATATTGACTTTGAGAAAACTCCTAAACGCTTTATCTTAATAAATATTTACTAAACAATTAATAAAAAAAATTATAACTAACTTATTATCAAAATAAAAGAAATCTATCTAAAAATAATTTATAACAATAATTTAGCTTATCAATATAATTATAAACAAACAATTAGTTAATCACTACGAAATCAAATCACGCATAATATATTCGTCTTATTACGACTAACACTAACATCAAACAATACGATTCTCACGTTATCCAAAATAACTACGCCGTACGGAATTACTAAAATATCCCTAGAGTAAAATATGGGTTGTTACATCCTTCCCTCCTTGGACTAAGCTTCGTCCTCGAAGCTTGAACTTGGTGCTAGGTCTTACGGGTCTCTATTAAAGTCACAGCTAGCGAAACAAAAATTAGCACGCAATTGAAATGCACAGACAAAACAGGGTGGTTACATCTTCCCCCACTTAGGAGTGAGCTTCGTCCTCGAAGATCGAAAGAGTTTCTAAGGTCTCGACGAGTTTGGGAAAAGCATGGTGATAGTGGTTATAGAGCGTAACTGGCACCTCTATAATAGTTCTGCCATTAGACGTTCGCATTGAGGTTCTGACGCCTCCCTTGATAGTTCTGCCTGTTTCCTTGGCAGTTTCTTCCATTACTCCCTTGTTGACGCTCGACCGCTCTCCTCTTCCTACAGTTGATGGAGACGTGGCCTCGGAAGCCACAAAATTTACAAGATAATACGGCTCCGTCACAAGCATGACCTCGATGATCACGGCCACATCGGTTGCATTTGGATTTATGAGCGGGTCTCGCCATTTGCTGGGTCTGGTTTTCTCCATTTCCACGGTCCTGGTAGAGATGTCCTCTACCATTTCCCGTTCTAAGTCGCTTGTTCGAACTCTGGTAGGTATATCTTCCTTGGTCATAGCCGCCAGTCTCTGGGTCGTTCGTCCTTATCTTTCCTAGCTCTTGTGTTAGTGTCTGGTCGACTCTCCAGATGTTTGCTGCTATCCCATAGGCTTCTGACAAGGTGTCATAGCCCCTGGTGAGCATGATCCTCTGAACGTCGAGCTTCAAACCTGCTATGAAGCGGGTGACCATGCGTCTTTCTGTAGGCACTGTGTCTTCTGCAAACTATGGAGAAGCCATGAGTGGCCCAGACTCTAAGAAGTGGCTAGAAGCCATGAGATCCGAAATGGATTCCATGTACACCAACAAAGTATGGACTTTGGTGGAACCACCCGAAGGGGCTCGACCCATAGGGTGCAAGTGGGTCTTCAAGAAGAAGACCGACATGGATGGCAAGGTAGTTGCCTATAAGGGGCGATTGGTGGCCAAAGGTTATAGACAGATTCATGGTATTGACTATGATGAGACCTTTTCACCAGTCGCCATGACTAAATCCATTCGAATCTTACTCGCTATTGCAGCACACTACGACTATGAGATTGGCAATTGGATGTCAAAACAGCGTTCCTCTATGGGAACCTCCTTGAGGATGTGTACATGACACAACCAGAGGGTTTTGAGGATCCAGAGAATGCCAATAAAGTCTGTAAGCTGCAAAGATCCATTTATGGATTAAAGCAAGCTTCTAGGAGCTGGAATCGACATTTTGATGACGCGGTCAAAGAGTTTGGCTTCATCAAGAACGAAGATGAGCCTTGTGTTTACAAGAAGGTTAGTGGGAGCTCTATAGTATTTCTAATCTTGTATGTGGATGACATACTAATCATTGGCAATGATATTCCTACTCTGCAATCTGTTAAAGATTGGCTAGGAAAGTGCTTTGCGATGAAAGACTTAGGAGACGCAGCCTATATACTTGGTATAAAGATCTATAGAGATAGATCTAAAAAGTTGCTTGGCCTAAGTCAGAGTACATATATTGACAAGGTGTTGAAGAGGTTCAACATGCAAGATTCCAAGAAGGGATTCTTGCCCATGTCACATGGAGTCACTCTTTCCAAGAATGACTGTCCCTCCAACGAGATGGAGAAGGACCGCATGAGCAGGATACCCTATGCTTCGGCCATAGGTTCCATCATGTACGCCATGCTATGTACTAGACCAGACGTATCATACGCGTTGAGTATGGTGAGCAGATATCAGTCCAATCCGGGTGAGAGTCACTGGATTGCTGTCAAGAACATCCTAAAGTACTTGAGAAGAACTAAGGATGTATTCTTGATATTTGGAGGAATGGAAGAGCTAAGTGTAAAGGGTTACACTGACGCAAGATTCCGACAAGGATGATTACAGATCGCAGTCTGGATACGTGTTTTGCCTGAATGGAGGAGCTGTGAGCTGGAAGAGTTCCAAGCAAGGCACAGTTGCTGATTCTACAACAGAAGCTGAGTACATTGCTGCTGCGGAAGCGGCGAAAGAGGCAGTTTGGATAAAGAAGTTTATCACTGAGCTCGGTGTGGTCCCCAGCATAGTGGATCCCGTAGAGTTGTACTGTGACAACTCTGGGGCAATCGCACAGGCAAAGGAACCAAGATCGCACCAAAAGTCAAAGCATGTACTTAGGAGATTCCATCTTATTCGTGATATGATCGATCGAGGAGATGTGAAGATATGCAAGATTCCGACAGATGACAACGTGTCAGATCCGCTCACGAAACCTCTTGCGCAGCGAAAGCATGAAGGGCACGCCAGATCTATAGGCATACGAGATACGCCAGATTGACTCTAGTGCAAGTGGGAGACTGTTGGAATAGATGCCCTAGAGGCAATCGTAGATTTAGTATGAACAATGTTTTGGCTAGAATATTCTTTTTTTTTATGGCGATATTTAATATAATGAAGTCCTTAGATAAATTGTGTTATTTATCTTAAATGTCCCTAGTCCATTATATTGATTAATAGGACAATCAAATATAGACTAGTATGGTGTTGGATTGATATGGAGATATCACGATCCAACACATGGGTATGCATTAGGAGTAATGGCATACTGGATTGACCCACGACGAAAAGGATACATTAGATTATGTGAAGTCACAATCGCTTTTCGTAGTGCTAATATTATTGCAATCCTTGGACTTGAAGTCACTAGATACTCTAGTTGTGAAATATTGCGCTTTGATGTCATCAAACGTTACACCGTAACTGGGTAATCATAAAGGTGGCTATCGGGCGTGATAGGAAGCAAGCTTGGAGATCGTAGTGATGTAGATAGGATTTGTCCCTCCCACATAATGGGGGTAAATATCCACGGCCACTCGAGGGATGAGGCTTATTGAATGTCTAGCCAGACTCAGATAAATTAATATAGAGATATTAATGTTATCTGCAAGCATAAGCATATTCCCAGGATCGAGGAACTATGGATTGGATATACGAGTGTGACTATTTATGTCTCGTGTCCAATCCGGATATGGAGACAAAGGGATAATGCAATATGACATATTGGGCACAAAGGTTTGTCGGGATCACTGACTATTTCTATTGGTTGGGTTGCATGGATGTGTTGCTAGACACCGCTCCATGTTAGTAATAGTTACTACCAACTATATAGAAACCTATGGGGTCACACGTCAAATAGAGTAGAGCTAGATTTGGGATTAATTAATATGGATTAATTAATAGAAGGATCATTGTGCAACACCTTGCAAACTTAGTAGGACTAATTTGCAAGGAAGGGAATAATTCTAGTTCATCTAGAATTAGGAAACTCTTTTATGGAAACAACAAGGAGTTGTTGGAGTATATAAAGGAGGCTCTAGCTTCCTTCCCATGACATGAGTTATTATTAGACATAACACATAAAGAGTGGGAGAGAGCGAAAGAGAGAGCAAGACAAAGAGCTAGGGCCGAAACCCTAGCCCCCGTCCGCCCCTCTACCCGACGGCAAAAGGAGGCCGCCCCTCCTTTGTGCTTTGTTGCTTTGTTGCTTTGATCTTCATCCCTCTTCCTCCGGGTTCAAGCTAGCACTTGTGGAGAAGGAAGAATCTAGATCTCACCTCTAGACGTGGATCAACCGTAGAGACGAGGACATCATTCTTCGTGTGATCTCACAAATCAAAAGGTACACATCTTCTATGACCTTAATCATGTTATGATGTCTCTTCCTGTGATCCTTGGTGGGCTTTGAGTAGGATTAAATTTTTGTTATTCCGCTGCGTTACCTACGTCAAAACCCAACAGTGGTATCAGAGCCACAGGTCGTAGAACATAACATGATATTATGTGTTTACGATTTCAGTTCATACACCGTATTATTGTTTATTACGCGAAAACTGAAAAATTGGCATAGTAGATGCAATATTGAATTTGATTCAATCAAACAAGACCCAAATTAACATTGGATGTTAGAATTGGTGAGTTTGATCACATAAGATGTGAATAATTAGGTTCTTGAAAAATTAGGGTTCATGGGCACATGATTGAAAAGGGGTTTTCAATTATGGAAACAAAATAATGGAAATAAATCCATATGGAAACAACCTTGCTTGGGCAACAAGGAAGGAGGAAGGGGACTAGGGCCGAACCCTAGCCGCCCGCCCCTCCCTTGCGCGCCAAGCAAGGCCGCGGCCCCCTAGGCGTGCGGCGGTCCTAGGGTTCGGGCCACTTGTTGGCTTGGACCCTTTGGACCGTTGTGAAACCCTAGTTACCCAATTTCATTAAAATTAAACAAGCGCGTTAAAATTGGTTTTAACTGTATTATGTGCTTTATTGCATGGTGGATGGATATGGCCTAGGATTGTGGATGTTTATTGTTTTGTGGTTTGGTTTACGGCCTGCGAGCTGATCAAATTAATGTAATAATTAATTAAGTTTTACGGCCTGCGAGTCGTTCTTTTTCTCCTCGACATGTGAGGCTTTTGTTATTTATTTATTCTAGATGTTAGGCTAGAATTAGAAATATTTAGATGATAGCCAAGAACATGGAGAAGAAGTTCGGAGAACCAAAGGAGCCAAAAGACATCCCTAGGCGCGCAGCTATGGTGGAGCACATGGAGATGAGCTCGGCACTTTAGGGCAATTAGATATTATCATTGGCTTGATAATATCATTAGTCTAGAGGCCATATCCATGCCACGTTTTTATTTTTATTTTTTTTGTGGATGTTTATTATTCATGCCTTGTTATTTATTTTGTGTGTATGGCGCTACAAGCAAAACGATAACAAGATAATAATAAACAAGGTTGGTCTTTTATTGTGGATAGCCCAATCCAAATAAGTAGACCATGTTGATAAAGATCAACCAAACAAATTAAAAGAAATCCCTCAATTAAATATTGCGTTTTGCCTTCTCTTGCCAAAACACCCGTCATGATCATGGCCTATTAAAATTCGGGCTTGCCAAAGCAAGGCGATTTTAATTTTTCATGATGTGTTGCGGACGACGCAAGCTAGTAATGCGTGTATGTTGAAAGCAAGAGGTTGGACGCAACTAGGCAAGAGGAAATTAAGATTGATGAGCTTAGAGGCATGACAATTAGGAGTTATCCAATTGGATAAAGAATAAAATGAATTTATTCACCTAATTGGACCAAGAGTTGCATGGGATGCAATTGGAATGGTTCCTACCTAAATAACCAATTCTTGGGTGACTTGCCAAAGCAAGCTCAAGAAGAAGTGAAATAAGGATCTTGGACCCACTAGAAAGTATAAAGATATTTTCCGCTTTAATAGTGAGGGCTATTAATCCGAGAAAAATAGTGGGAGCTATATTTGATGATCTAGCCATTGTTAAATATAGTCAAATTGTTCAAAATACTAAAATTGCATATTTCTCGTTTTGTAGAATTCCAAATGGCAAACAACAACGCATCGAGTTCATCCCTACGATCTGTCCTTGAGAAGGATAAATTGTCTGGAACAAATTTCCTTGACTGGTACAGAAACTTGAGGATTGTCCTCAAGCAAGAAAAGAAGCTGTACGTCTTGGACACTCCAATTCCAGACCCACCACAAGATGAGTCTCTATTAGCGGAAGTAAGGGCACGTCAGAAACATATTGATGATTCTAATGACGTGACTTGCCTCATGCTTTGTACCATGACTGGTGAGCTTCAGAAGCAACACGAGAACATGGAAGCCTATGATATGATCAGACACTTGAAACAATTGTTTCAGGAACAGGCAAGGCATGAGCGCTATGAGGTGTCTAAAGCGTTGTTCAAAAGCAGTCTTGCAGAAGGGAATCCAGTAGGCCCTCATGTACTCCGAATGATCGGGTACATAGAGAACCTTGAGAGACTGGGGTTCCCACTCGGCCAGGACTTGGCGACTGATCTCGTCTTGCAATCGTTGCCTGACAGTTATAATCAGTTCAGTATGAACTATAATATGAATGAGATCAACAAGTCTTTGCCAGACCTATTGAACATGCTAAAGACAGCTGAGCAAAGCATCAATAAAGGCAAGGGCAAAGCCATAATGATGGTGCACAAGAAGAAGAGCAAGTCAGTTGCATCTACTTCAAAGGGAAAACGCAAGAAAGTTGCGAAATCCAAGGAAGCCCTAAAGCCTAGTGGAGGCGTGGCTAAAGGTGAGTGTCACTACTGCAGCCAGCCGGGTCACTGGAGGAGGAATTGCCCTAAATATCTGGAGGATAAGAAGCTTGGAATAGTGATTCCACCACCACCAGGTATTTATGTTATAGACGTCAATCTTTCTATTTCATCATCCTGGGTATTAGATACCGGATGTGGTTCTCACATTTGTCGTAATGTGCAGGATTTGAAAAGAAGTAGAAGATTGCGAAAAGGGGAGATAGACTTGCGCGTCGGGAATGGAGCAAAGGTTGCTGCATTAGCTGTAGGCGTTTATGAGCTATCTTTGCCTTCTGGACTTATTTTAGAATTAGACAATTGCTTTTATGTGCCTGCTATGAGCAGAAACATTATTTCCGTTTCTTGTTTGGACGAGAAAGGTTTTTCTATTTCAATAAAGGACAAGTGTTGCTCCATTTATTTTGATAGTATGCACTATTGTAGTGCGCATTTGTCTAATGGATTGTATATCCTTGATCTAAATAATCCAATCTATAACATAAATACTAAAAGGATTAAAACTAATGATTTAAATCCTACATATCTATGGCACTGTCGTTTAGGCCATATAAATGAGAAACGCATATCTAGACTCCATAAGGATGGACTTCTAGACTCATTTGATTTGGAATCATATGAGACATGTGAATCTTGTTTATTAGGAAAAATGACAAAGTCCCCTTTCAATAAGAAAGGCGAGCGGACTAGTGAGTTATTGGCACTCATACATACTGATGTATGCGGACCATTCCCCACGCCTGCCAGAGGTGGTTATACCTACTTTATCACATTTACTGATGATTTCAGTAGATATGGATTTGTGTACCTTATGAAGGCCAAATCCGAATCCTTTGAATTGTTCAAGGAATTCAAGAGTGAAGTAGAGAAGCAACTTGGCAAGAGTATTAAAGCCCTACGATCGGATCGTGGAGGAGAATACTTAAGCCAAGAGTTTGATGAGTATCTTAGAGAGTGTGGGATAGTATCCCAGCTCACTCCACCCGGAACACCACAATGGAATGGTGTATCTGAGAGGAGGAATCGCACTCTATTAGATATGGTGCGATCTATGATGTCTCAAACAGATCTTCCGATATCCTTTTGGGGACATGCTCTAATGACGGCAGCTTTTACCATTAACCGTGTTCCATCCAAATCAGTCATGAAGACGCCATATGAGATATGGACTGGGAGGCGTCCCATAGTGTCGTTTATGAAGACTTGGGGCTGCGACGTCTATGTAAAGCGTTTACAAACAGACAAGCTCGGGCCTAAAGCGGATAAGTGTAAGTTTGTGGGATATCCTAAGGAGACTAAAGGATATTACTTCTATAACCCTACCGAGAACAAAGTGTTTGTTTCTCGGACCGGCGTGTTTCTAGAAAGAGAACTAGTCTCTAAAGAAACAAGTGGGAGGGTTGTAGAACTTGAAGAAATTCATGAACCACAAACCACTGAGCCAATGATGGAACATGAACAGGAACCACAAGAAGTTGTGGAAGATCCTGTTCAGGTAACACAGGAACTCCGTAGATCAGGAAGAGTGCGTCATGAGCCAGAGAGGTATGGACTTCTTGTGACTGAGCCCGATGACGTACCACTCATGGAAGATGAACCTGCAAACTATGGAGAAGCCATGAGTGGCCCAGACTCTAAGAAGTGGCTAGAAGCCATGAGATCCGAAATGGATTCCATGTACACCAACAAAGTATGGACTTTGGTGGAACCACCCGAAGGGGCTCGACCCATAGGGTGCAAGTGGGTCTTCAAGAAGAAGACCGACATGGATGGCAAGGTAGTTGCCTATAAGGGGCGATTGGTGGCCAAAGGTTATAGACAGATTCATGGTATTGACTATGATGAGACCTTTTCACCAGTCTCCATGACTAAATCCATTCGAATCTTACTCGCTATTGCAGCACACTACGACTATGAGATTTGGCAAATGGATGTCAAAACAGCGTTCCTCTATGGGAACCTCCTTGAGGATGTGTACATGACACAACCAGAGGGTTTTGAGGATCCAGAGAATGCCAATAAAGTCTGTAAGCTGCAAAGATCCATTTATGGATTAAAGCAAGCTTCTAGGAGCTGGAATCGACGTTTTGATGACGCGGTCAAAGAGTTTGGCTTCATCAAGAACGAAGATGAGCCTTGTGTTTACAAGAAGGTTAGTGGGAGCTCTATAGTATTTCTAATCTTGTATGTGGATGACATACTAATCATTGGCAATGATATTCCTACTCTGCAATCTGTTAAAGATTGGCTAGGAAAGTGCTTTGCGATGAAAGACTTAGGAGACGCAGCCTATATACTTGGTATAAAGATCTATAGAGATAGATCTAAAAAGTTGCTTGGCCTAAGTCAGAGTACATATATTGACAAGGTGTTGAAGAGGTTCAACATGCAAGATTCCAAGAAGGGATTCTTGCCCATGTCACATGGAGTCACTCTTTCCAAGAATGACTGTCCCTCCAATGAGATGGAGAAGGACCGCATGAGCAGGATACCCTATGCTTCGGCCATAGGTTCCATCATGTACGCCATGCTATGTACTAGACCAGACGTATCATACGCGTTGAGTATGGTGAGCAGATATCAGTCCAATCCGGGTGAGAGTCACTGGATTGCTGTCAAGAACATCCTAAAGTACTTGAGAAGAACTAAGGATGTATTCTTGATATTTGGAGGAATGGAAGAGCTAAGTGTAAAGGGTTACACTGACGCAAGATTCCGACAAGGATGATTACAGATCGCAGTCTGGATACGTGTTTTGCCTGAATGGAGGAGCTGTGAGCTGGAAGAGTTCCAAGCAAGGCACAGTTGCTGATTCTACAACAGAAGCTGAGTACATTGCTGCTGCGGAAGCGGCGAAAGAGGCAGTTTGGATAAAGAAGTTTATCACTGAGCTCGGTGTGGTCCCCAGCATAGTGGATCCCGTAGAGTTGTACTGTGACAACTCTGGGGCAATCGCACAGGCAAAGGAACCAAGATCGCACCAAAAGTCAAAGCATGTACTTAGGAGATTCCATCTTATTCGTGATATGATCGATCGAGGAGATGTGAAGATATGCAAGATTCCGACAGATGACAACGTGTCAGATCCGCTCACGAAACCTCTTGCGCAGCGAAAGCATGAAGGGCACGCCAGATCTATAGGCATACGAGATACGCCAGATTGGCTCTAGTGCAAGTGGGAGACTGTTGGAATAGATGCCCTAGAGGCAATCGTAGATTTAGTATGAACAATGTTTTGGCTAGAATATTCATTTATTATTTATGGCGATATTTAATGTAATGAAGTCCTTAGATAAATTGTGTTATTTATCTTAAATGTCCCTAGTCCATTATATTGATTAATAGGACAATCAAATATAGACTAGTATGGGGTTGGATTGATATGGAGATATCACGATCCAACACATGGGTATGCATTAGGAGTAATGGCATACTGGATTGACCCACGACGAAAAGGATACATTAGATTATGTGAAGTCACAATCGCTTTTCGTAGTGCTAATATTATTGCAATCCTTGGACTTGAAGTCACTAGATACTCTAGTTGTGAAATATTGCGCTTTGATGTCATCAAACGTTACACCGTAACTGGGTAATCATAAAGGTGGCTATCGGGCGTGATAGGAAGCAAGCTTGGAGATCGTAGTGATGTAGATAGGATTTGTCCCTCCCACATAATGGGGGTAAATATCCACGGCCACTCGAGGGATGAGGCTTATTGAATGTCTGGCCAGACTCAGATAAATTAATATAGAGATATTAATGTTATCTGCAAGCATAAGCATATTCCCAGGATCGAGGAACTATGGATTGGATATACGAGTGTGACTATTTATGTCTCGTGTCCAATCCGGATATGGAGACAAAGGGATAATGCAATATGACATATTGGGCACAAAGGTTTGTCGGTATCACTGACTATTTCTATTAGTTGGGTTGCGTGGATGTGTTGCTAGACACCGCTCCATGTTAGTAATAGTTACTACCAACTATATAGAAACCTATGGGGTCACACGTCAAATAGAGTAGAGCTAGATTTGGGATTAATTAATATGGATTAATTAATAGAAGGATCATTGTGCAACACCTTGCAAACTTAGTAGGACTAATTTGCAAGGAAGGGAATAATTCTAGTTCATCTACAATTAGGAAACTCTTTTATGGAAACAACAAGGAGTTGTTGGAGTATATAAAGGAGGCTCTAGCTTCCTTCCCATGACATGAGTTATTATTAGACATAACACATAAAGAGTGGGAGAGAGCGAAAGAGAGAGCAAGACAAAGAGCTAGGGCCGAAACCCTAGCCCCCGTCCGCCCCTCTACCCGACGGCAAAAGGAGGCCGCCCCTCCTTTGTGCTTTGTTGCTTTGATCTTCATCCCTCTTCCTCCGGGTTCAAGCTAGCACTTGTGGAGAAGGAAGAATCTAGATCTCACCTCTAGACGTGGATCAACCGTAGAGACGAGGACATCATTCTTCGTGTGATCTCACAAATCAAAAGGTACACATCTTCTATGACCTTAATCATGTTATGATGTCTCTTCCTGTGATCCTTGGTGGGCTTTGAGTAGGATTAAATTTTTGTTATTCCGCTGCGTTACCTACGTCAAAACCCAACATAGCCCTCTTTAATTTCTTTAACCATAGCTGTCCTTGAAAAGTCTTTAAAACCGTGCAATGAGTTTTATCATGTACACTGATACTTTTTAGAATCACATGGATTTTAGTCTGAACTATGAAGAATGCATCCTTTCCGTACACGTGCTTAAGTTATTTTGTTATTGTACTCCATTTATCTCTATTTAAGCTATGATTTGGCCTTCAGTTGTGTAGTTCCTTCATGTGGTATCTATGTTCAGTTGCGGAGCCAGGAATTGATGAGTGGGGTGGCACAATTCACAATTTCACACAACAAATTCAACTTTTTTTTTATTGATCTATTATTATTATTATTGTTATTATTATTATTATATATATATATATATATTTGCAACAACACCAATTCAAAAGTGAAAATATGTTATATATCTAGTGAACACATTTTGTACTTACAAAAGTGCTTGTATTTTATATACAAGCCAAGCTTACACCAAATGGACATTTAACTTACAAAAGGACTTGTATTCTATACAAGTTAAGCCTACATCTCAAAATATTTTCACATCTTACTATGATGCTACAAAGTTCACAAACATACCCTACGCGGCTTCATTGCTTGGAACCCTCGAATGATAGTGTCATTATCGATTCCATCAAAAACTTCTTTCTCAGTGTAAACGATTAGACTATCATTCATTCATAGATCACCCATCCTATTCCTCAAATTTTTCTTGTTAGGTTTGACTTTAAATCAAGTCAGCAAGGAAATAATGGCAGTGGTCACATGCATGGAAACGCCATGTGTTCTTTGTGGCGGTGGATTTTTTTTGTTTCCTAAATGGCTTAGTTGTTAGTGGCTATTTAAAGAGGCTAAGCCTAAGCTTTGTATAGTCAGTAGCATACACACAGAGCAACACTCGGGTTTGTTTGGTGAGTCGAGAGTTGTTTGTGCGTGTGTGCGGGGTGGGTGAATTCGGGTGGCCGGGCCACGACATGCATTATAATCGGGTTCTCTTCTCAATAAAATATCGGGTTCTGGCCGTGGAGGTAGCTAGCGGGTTCGTTACGAATTTGTTAGTGAACCACGTTATATCTGTTGGAATAGATGTCCTAGAGGCAATCTAGTTTAGTATGAACTTATTTTGGCTAGAATATTCGTGGCATTATTTATTAGATATTTAATATAATGAAGTCCTTATATTTACAATTGTGTTTTTTATCTTAAATATCCCTAGTTAACTATAATGATTAAATGGGACAATCATCTATAGACTAGTATGGGGTTGGATTGATATGGGGATATCATGATCCAACACATGGGTATGCATTAGGGGTAATGGCATACTGGAATGAACCATCTCCGAGAAGGCTACATATGAGTTATGTAAAGTCACAAGCGCTTCTCGTGGTGACGGTATTGTCATCCTTAGACTTGAAGTCACTAGATTGTCTAGTTGTAAATTATTGTGATATTGGTAGCGTCAAACGCTACACCGTAACTGGGTAGCTATAAAGGATTGTACCGGATACAATAAGAAACAAGCTTAGAGATCGTAGTAGACGTAGATAGAATTTGTCCCTCCCACATAACGGGAGCAAATATATTAGGCCACTCGAGGGATAGTGCTTATGGAATGTCTGACCAGACTCAAATAAATCAATATGGGATATTGATGTTATTTGCACGAATAAGGCTAATCCCAGGATCGAGAAACTATGGATTGGATATGCGAGTGTGACTTGTATGTCTCGTGTCCAATCCGGATATTGAGAAAAAGGGATGAGACAATTACTTGCACAAGGTTTGTCGGATGACTCTTCTATAAGTTGGCTAGAATGAATGTCTTGCTAGAGACCGCTCCATATTAGTAAATTGTTTCTACCAACTAGATAGAACCTATGGAGTCACACGCTTAATAGGGTTGAACTAGATTTGGGAATTAATTAATATGATTAATTAATTAGAAGGATCATTTTGCAACACCTTGCAAACTTAGTAGGACTAATATGCAAGGAATGAACTAATCCGAATTCAAGTAGGATTAGGAAGGGCCTTTAGGTAGTTGACAAGGAGTTGTTGGACTATATAAAGGATGCTCCTGGCTTCCTTCCCATAAGAATGCTCATAACATGAGTTGAGTGAGAAAGAAACAAAAGAGAGAGAGCAAGACACAAGGAGGTCGAACCCAACCCCTTGGTCCGCCCCCTACCAGTTGGCCTAGAGAGAGAGAGGTCGAGCCTCTCTTTGATCCTCGTTGCGTGATTTATTCTTCATCTTCCTCTGGTCCAAGCTAGCACAAAGGAAAAGGAAGATCTAGACCTCAACCCCAGGCGTGGATCAATCGTAGAGTCGTGGCACAATTCACGTTACAAGTCATCACAGGAGATCTTTAAGGTGCGTTACTTGTTTTTCCCTTACCATCGTTATGATTATCTTCATGTGATCCTTGGAGGGTCTTTAATGGATAATTATTTCTTCTGCTGCGTATCCATGATCAAAACCCTACAATATATGTCTCGTTCTTGTTTTTTCCTTTCGTCGTTCTTGCTCGAATACCCGCAGGTTATAACAAACTGGTAGCAGAGCTCTGAAACAGGAGTTCTGTTACAACAGTTCTTCACAATATTCATTTCCGAGAAAGATCTTTCAACCGTAGCCGTTGCCACCAGCAAGATCAATGCCAATTTGAGAAGTGTGTAAACCAACGGAAACACGACGTCCCTACCCGTCTCAACCATTTTTTGAGCAAGATCTCCAATACCATTTAAATCCATCATGTGAGGAGAAGAGGGCATATCTGTCCGGTAAGTATTAAGTTGGTCGCTGTAAGCTCACAGGTTTCACAGGATTGAAATAACAGAGCTATTTAAAGTCCTTGAAACACCTTTCAAAGCCTTGAATTAACATTCAAATACTTGAAACTGTATGTCCTGTATGCATGTGCTAAGGGGGAGTTCTTATGATCTTATTCCAACTCTCTCACCCCTACAATTAATCTGTTATTACTTGATGATGAAAAACAAAAGCTTTTGATTCACTTAGACTTCATCCGGTTAACCTGTTTGACTTAGTTTTGCAGGGAAAGTTCATTTCCTATTTTACAGGGTTGGTTTCCTAGCATGAGTTTTGCAGAAAAGGAAATACTGAGAGATTATGATTCTGTGATCAATCAAACACTTATGACAACTTCTCAATTTGTTTGAAGACAAGATCAGCTCAATATCTTTGAAGATTCTGATCAACTATTCGTTGGAGAAGACTGTTAGAGAAGTCAAATATGCTACCTAATAAACAGGGAAGTTTGTTGCTGAAAATCAGGGAGATTTGCTGATCATTTGAGCAGTATAAATGGAGCTCAATACAAAGCATTTCATACACAACTCAACGAGCGAAAAACATAGAAACATTAAAGGATTTGTAAGCATCAAAGAAGCAGATCATTCGCTCAATCCAACTCTCAGAAGAACACTGCATTTTCACTGCAGTTCCACTTCCTGTGTTCTTTTGTTATGTACTTAATTTGTATATCATGCATATACTACTTCTAGCTCTCATTCTCAAGGATTGTTCAAGGTGAACAATAGAGAATTCTTAGTTACTCAGTTAGCTAGAGCAGTTACAAGATAGGTTAGCTAGAACCACAAGCTGTAACAGAGTAAGGCATATCTCTGTGCTTGAGATCTGGGGCTTAGCTTTTGATTAATAAGAACTGTGTTGAAAATCTTGCAGGGAGAAGATCCCTGAGGTAGAGACGTAGGTCCAAGTGGACTAAACTATATATATCTTGTGTCTCTTGCATTCATCTTTCTAGTCTTTTAATTTAGTTTGCACAACTTTCAAACTTGTCTCATTTCAAGGGTTTGAAACTCTTTTCAAGGCCTTGAAATAGACTTGTCTGTCTTACTCAAATCAGTTTTCTACTTCAACGGCTTGAAACTTGTTTCAAGGCCTTGAACTTCTTTGCTACTTCACAGAAACTATTATTCTTACAAGTTTTGCAAAAAGTTGGCATACTCTATTCACCCCCCCCTTCTAGAGTATTTGTACTGCATTTCTACCTGCTTACTCCCCTTTCAATTGGTATCAGAGCTTGTATAACTGTATAGATTTAACCATCTGGTGATCATGAGTACTGCAGGTGATGGTGGTTTCTCTCAGGGAAGAGCTGCTAACAGACCTCATCTATTCTGTGGTGACAATTTTGTCCACCGGAAAGCATTGATGAAGATGTTCATCATTGATCAAGATGTTGAACTTTGGACTATCATTCAGAAGGGTCCTCATACATTCTACACTAAAAATTATGGGATTAAAACCCCCCAAGACAGAGGACTTACTTACTACATCTGAATTAGAACAATATTCAAAGAACTTTAGAGCTATTAACTTATTGTATTGTGCTTTGAGTGCAGATGAATTTACAGGATCTCTGGATGCAAGACAACCAAAGAAATATGGGACAAGCTTGTGGTAACTTTTGAAGGAACCAATTAAGTCAAGCAAACCAAGATCAACATATTTCTCAGGCAATATGAGCTATTCAAGATGAATGGAGATGAATCCATCAGAGAGATGTTCAAGAGATTAACTGACATAGTCAACAATCTTGACTCTCTGGGAAAACACATCTAAGATGAAAGAGAAAGTAAGAAAGATCTTGAGAAGCCTTGACAAATCCAAAAGGAAACCAAAGACTACAACCATAGAATAATCTCAAGATCTATCATCTCTTCAACTTGATGATCTATAAGGGAAGCTTCTCACACATGAGATATCCATGAATGAAATGGATGGAGACTAACCATAAGGAAATAAAAACCTAGCCCTCAAGGCGAAGGAGAATGAATCCTCTCAATGTCTTGAACCAGAAGAAGAAGATGATGAAGATCCCTTTGCACTTATTTCCAAAGCCTTGACAAGAATTGAAATACCCCGATATTCAGAAACGGGTATTTTAGATAATATTAAGTGTTAATATGTTAAATCGGGTATTTTAAAATAATATTGGGTGTTAATATGACATTAGAATAATTTGGGTATTAGTTGTTATTATTTAGAAAGTTAATTTTAATGTTATAAACTACTTAGGTGATTTTATGTATTTTTCCTAAACTTATATAGTGTCTTTTAATCAAATCAGGGGGTGGTAGTTGTTTTATGCCTAAACCAGTGGGGGTGAAAGTGTCTTTTTTGGAAACTGTCATCTTCTTCCTACCTGTTATGAACAGAAGAGTTCTTCGGCGATTTCGCCGCCCCAACACCACCACCGCCTCAAATCTTCACCAAAACTCTTGATTTTTGTCCCTATTCAGTCCCAATCTGATACAAACTCATCAAAGCTCCATAATTTAGCTGCAAGCAATCAAATTTTGCCAATTTTTGGTCCCTATTAAAAATCAAGTTTTCGAAGTGGGTCTCCTACCACTCGCCGAATTTCTCATCTCTCTAGTATATTTAAACCCCTCAAAACCAGAGAGAATTCACCAACTCAAGATCAATCTCTCTCACCCATCTCTCTCTCTCTCTCTCCCGATCGGTTTTGCAAACGGACCTGACCGGAGCCGAGCCCGCTGCCCGTCGCCGCTGTTCTCGCTGTCGGCCGCCGCCCTCCGTCCGCCACCACCTCCGTCTCCCTCTCCGGCGCCACTGGCGGTCTCCCCCTCCAAAACCCGTCGTCCTCTTGTCTCTGTTCGGGTAAGAACCCGATTCCATTCTCATCTCTTTCCTTTCTTTCTTCTTTTATTTATCTTATGGTTATAACTAGTAATTGTTAGGTCATATTAATATTGTCTGGGAATAACCAACAAGTAGAGCTGTGGCCCAGTGGTTAAATGTCAGCATTTATAGCTTGGTGGGTTTGAGAACTAGGTCATAGGTTCGAACCTCACCATAGGTTCGAATCTCACCATAGACAACTATTTTTTTACTACTGTACACTCAAAATTTAAAAGAGAAGTTTTGGGGGATTGAAAGCCTTGTTAAAACACTTGAGGATTATTTCTTTAGGAAGTTTATTTTCTTGTTTAAAAGTTAATCTTTTGAAAAACAATACTCTTGGGTCATGTTTTATAGTGGTAAAAATTAGATAATATTGTAAGTTATGTTTTATAATAGTAATCAATATACATTAAATATTGTGTTGTAATAATAGAATTATTATCATTAAAGTTTGGGGAAATAATAAGGGGGTTATACTTGCATTGCATATACGAATTCGTTTGTATTTGTGTGTTAGCGATAATTGATTAGAATATTACCGAATTGTAGGAAACAAGTTCTCCGACGAAGGGTACGTCGAGTACTACGACTAGTTTTCTGTGATTGCTATTTGTTGAGGTAAGTAATCATGCCAGGCCTAGCGCCCTTTCCTTCTTTCGAGTCTAAACAATGCTTTGTGATTTATTGTCTCAAAATGAAATATCTGCTTTAAATGTTATTCGAGCATCTTGTTGATTTTACCAAAGTGATGTTATCACAACTGTCACATGAGATATTAATAAGACGTAATGACGTAAAGTGTAATAGTTGTACCAGGGAACATTTATTTTGGGATTGGTCGATATTGACTACGGTCTCTCGACCCACTTTATTTTATTTTGCTCGGCCGTAACAGCCCCGAGTTTGCTCCTTGTACTTACCTCTCTGGCCGCAAGAAGTCTTAGGGGGGTGTCGACACTTATGGTCTTAGTAGTGTGTGATGGTTGGTTCTTCACCGTGTCAACAGGATAAAACATGGTTTTCAAATACTTGGACCTTTATTGTTTAAATTTGAATGTCCCAATTGGACAAATGAAGAAGAGTTTGGGAATGTTTCTCCAAGTGAAGTGATAAAAGGAAATTTGGTGAATTCTTATGTCATACTCTTACTCAAATACTTTACTCTTCAAACTCATGTCGTTTTTAAACTGCTTCATAATCTGTTTACATGCTTGGGTGTTGCTTACTCAGTATTTCCGCTGACTTTGGAAATTGTGGTATTTCTTTTTTATTTCTGCACCACAGGTTTTGGTGGAAGCTTGGAGTAACGGGAGCGCGACTCGACATACATATGAAAAGTTTAGTTGATCACATTTATTTACTTTAGAATTTCAGTTAGACTTAGAGAATCTCTATATTGGAATAATGCCCATGTTTGTGGCGAGACAAGTTTCAAAGTTTTAATTATTTATTTTAAGGATTTGGTTTGGATTTTCTATTATAAAATCTCCTTGTATACGGGTTTAATCTCAGGTACGGAGTGACATCCCCGGGCTTCCGGCTTGGCCAGTTTGGGGGTGTTACAAGAATCCTGAAAATGAAGAAGAACTTTGAAAATAAGGATCACAACAGGGACAGGCATAGAAACTCAAATGGTAGAGACTACAAAGGTAAATCTTCTTCCAATGAAAATAAAACTAAAGTCATGAATTGATTTGAGTGTGGTGATGCAGGACATTTGATCAGAGACTTTCCACACAAGAAAAGCAAACAATTTCAAAAGAAGGATCATGACAGAAGAAAGAAAGCCAAGGTAGCTTCATGGAGTGATTCCGATTCCTCCAGTGATTCTGAATCTGAGGAAGAAAAAGCAAATCTTTGTCTTATGGCCAAGCAAGAAGAATGTTTTTAAAAGAACATTGAGGTAATGGTAAACTGTCTGATTTCAAAGCCTACAGAAGTTCTCTCAGAATATCTCAAAACTATGCTTTGAAATGAAGAGGACTATCTAAAAGAGATCAGATCTTTAAAGAAAAAGTTCATGAGCATGCAAAAGAAAACTTGGAACTTGTCTGTCAAAATCAAAGCCTTGAAATTTCTCAGAAGAAAACTAACAGAGATTTAAAACCCTTCGAAACCAGTTTCAAGGCCTTGAAAACTCAAGTCAAAGAAGTAGTCACTGAGAACTCAATATTGATTGATAGGTCTGTCACTCTAAAACATCATTGTGATGATTTGGAGAAACAAAAGACTATTCTCACTGAGAAACTTCAAGATGCCAAGAAGATTATGACAATACTTGCTGGCTCTGAACAAAATGTAAATCTGAATCTTAGAGGAAACTTACAGTCTATTCACAAAACTGGTATTGGATACAATTTAAACTTTCCAACGAAGAACAATACCAGATTTGTGAAGGCTAGCAACAAAACATCTCCAAAATGTCATTATTGCAACAAGATTGGTCATGTTAAAATGACTTGTCATTTTAGAAGAAGAGACCCTCAGTTTATGAGGAACACTTTTCCATTTCAACTCAAAGGACAAGTTAGACATATTTGGGTTCCTAAAGGGGTTAGACCACCTAACATGGTTAACCCTGAATATGAATCTAAATTCCAAACTAGGTCTAACAGCTGGGTAAGGCAGTGAACGGTGTTTGCAGGATGTCACCAAGAGCAAAGATCAAAAGTGGTTTATTGACAGTGGTTGCTCAATACACATGAGTGTAAAGAGATCTCTTTTCTCAGAATTGAAAGAGAAATCTCAAGGATCTATCACATTTGGTGACAAAGGCAAATGTAGCATTTTGGGTATAGGTAAAGTAGGTAAAGATTCTAAGTATTCTATTTTCTGATGTTTATTTAGTTAATGGCTTGAAATTTAATCTGCTTAGTGTATCTCAATTATGTGACAAATGGCAACAAAGTTATCTTTGATAAGGAGAAGTGTGTGGTAAAAAATGAGAAATCTGGAATTTGCATTCTCACAACCTCTAGATCAAACAATGGTTATACTTTGCATACTAACAAAGTTGCAGGAGAAAGCTTGAAGTGTATTAAGGCCTTAAAAGAGGATTCAAAGCTTTGGCACAGAAAGCTTGGTCACATTAGCTTGCATACTTTGAACAGCTTGATCTCCAAAGATCTGGTAAGAGGATTACCATCTATTAAGCTCAAAGATGATGAAGTATGCAAAGCTTGTGCCTAGGGTAAGCAAATCAGAAGCTCATTCAAGCCAAAGAAGTTTGTAAGTACTACTAGACCTATTGAATTACTTCACATGGATCTCTACGGTCCTATGAGGACTCCAACTCCAAGGGATAAGAAGTATTTGCTAGTTATTGTAGATGACTATTCTAGATTTACTTGGGTTATGTTTCTTAAATAAAAATATGAAGCCCTCTCTGAATTTTCAAAGCTTTGCAGAGAACTTCAAACCTTGAAAAACCTACCTATTGCTTCAATTAGAAGTGATCATGGTAGAGAGTTTGATCAGTTAGAATTTGATTTATTTTGTGCTAAACATGGTATCTCATCACAATTTTTCTGCTCCTAGAACTCCTCAACAAAATGGAGTTGTTGAAAGGGAGAACAGGACTCTTGAAGATATGTCAAGAAAAATTCTTTTAGAAAACAAGTTGTGACACGATTCAACCGCAGGTGTACGGTTGTCGCGTGTAGTAATATCCGGTAATTCCGGGTTTATCTAACCCTAGAGACTTCTTTGTAAATTAGTTGATAATTCAAATCCTTATGTGGGTCAAGCGCATTTGTTGTTTTTATTAATTCTACTAAATTAAGGAAAATACGAATCTCAATTAACCGATTTAATTAATTCATAATTAATAAAGACTAAATATTGTAGGGTTTTCTCAAAGTTTTACGAAGTTAGGATATCTCTACGGGTCTCTAGGATTGTCACACTATGTTGGATTTATGTTCTATTAAAACGATGGTTCTTTATCTATCTAAACGAGCACGTTTATGTTGAAGATGTCTCAACCAACACCTATATTCAAACTATCAAATCTGATTTCTCTAGTCTAATAAAGTTTAGATACGCGTTATGATCATTAGTCTACTCTTTGTTCTTAGCTAACTAGCAAGATTTCTCAACCCTAGATACGGATAGTGTGTGTTTCAAGATTCCGGGCAATAAACGTAGATGTCTCTATCATTCACGACCTAACTCAATCCTATCAATACGTCTACCAATAGAAAAGATGAATTAAACGCACTAAGCACACATAACTAGATAAGAAATCATCAATTAAGCTCTAAAGTATGAAAGTAAATCCATAAACCATCAACAAAGTGATCCAGACCTAGATCCCTAAGAGATACCCTGATAAAGAGTTTAGCTACTCCAAAAAATGATCACAATACAAAGTTTCATGATCAAAATAGAAAAACTAGAGTAGAAAGAGAGTTTGAGAAGCCAAACGAATGATCCAAAAGCTCCACGCAAGTTCTCAAAGCTCCAAGCACGTTCTCCCACCTTCAAATCCCGATAAAACTAGCCCTAACCCCTTATAATATGTTCCCAAAGAGTTTAAACCAAGTTAAAAATAATTACAAAATAAACCCAAAGTTATTTCCAAAAAACGGCTGCTGACGGACAGGTCGTGCGACCTGTCCCAGACTTAGAAATTTTCAGCTTTTCTCCAACAAGTTGTGAGACCTTTGCACACAGGACGTGCGACCTGTTGTTAAACTTCCAGCATTCCGTCCTTTTGCTATCAGGTCGTGCGACCTGTTACAGAGGTCGTGCGACCTCTTGGCACTTAGCCAATATTCAACTTTTCTTTTCTAACATCCTCTGTGCCATAACTTTCTCATCCGACTTCCGCTTTAGCTCCGTGACCCGCCGTTGGAAAGCTCTTCGAGTCTACTTTCAATTGCCACCGGTTCACTTTCATCTTCCTTATAGAACTCCAAATATCCTCAAAAACATCCTTAATTTTCTCTTAAACATCCTGGAAAAGCAACTAAGCTATTTTAACAGCAAATAAGAACCCGAATTTTGATCCCGAACTCCGATGAATGTGATTTTACACCTTTGAATTCCTTTTGCGACGTAGAATTCGCCCATGTAGAGAAATCTCGGTTTTCGGACCATTTTGTCGTTTTTCTCAATTATTGCCCAATTTCGGCAGAAACATCCAAAATGCGCCAAATTTGCCTTTTTCTTCTATTCCGAAGCTTGTTTCTTCTCTCCACTTGATTCCCGCATGCCTAATTCCTGTCAAACAAGAACACGAAAACTACCGCGAAGATCAAATGTGTAACACCCGTGGATTACTGTCCCAACAATTTCTTTACCCGTACCACCGAATAAAAATGCTTAAGCCTTGAAGGTGCTAGTAGTAATCCACAAGGTTTACCATATACCATATTTCAAACTCACAAATCTCTGATGTGGGACAGGATATTAGAATCCTCCAACCATACTATATATACATCTCATCCACAATAATAATCCGCAATATCTCGATGTGGGACGGGATATTACAATCCCCACACCTTTATATACTCGACGTCCTCGTCGAGGGTGCCCAGTCACGTATTGCAAATTGAAGACAATAAGCTAAAAACGAGACGAGACAATTTTTAACGTGGAAAACCCGAAATCGGGAAAAACCACGGAGCCACTCTCGACTCAAAGCTTCCACTATAATCAACAATAGTAGGATACACCACTCTAGTACCACTAGTGTATAATCACATCCAAGAAATCAACTATCTTGGGATCAACAACCCCCACCAACATCAACTAGATGAACAAGCAAAGTAGAAACCCTACTCTACTAACAATTGGGGATAACACAAAGAGAGGGAGAGAAGATAATCCGAACCGGTAGATTGAAAGAGCACGTCGCAAGGATCAATCCCCCAAAATCTGAGGTGAAACGGGCCAAGTTTCACCGTTGAATCTTGTCGGCGAAGTTGCTGGTCGTGCCTCCCAAACCCAGAACACACTCTGCCTTTTCTTTCTGCCGAAGCAAAAAAACCTTTCTCTCTACTCACTTTGATGTATCACCAGCTACCACTCACTAATTGTGAGACACACCCAGCCCATTGGCCCACGTGGCCCAATCCACGCCACACACACACACATCACATGGATGTGAGACAAATCACCAACGAGATATTTGCTGGGTAACAAACCAGCCCACAAATTGAATGTTTTTTTTTTCTTTTTCTTTTTGAATTTTCTTTAATTACTCATGAGAGCAATTATTCGGTGTGGGTGAGTCCACCATATGAGTGGACCCCACACCAACATTCAGGTTCTCAGGTTTTTTTCTTCGATTTAGTTCTCGCAACCGCCTCTACCTTTCACAGGTGTTTCGAAATTGCTAAGCAAAGTATGAGAGGAATAATCGGAACTCACCACTGTAGTTGGCCATATAGGGCAAAAATAAAATAATCTACCTTATTCGATTTTGAGGTTCTTCTTGGATTTCATTCTCAGTTTCGCCGTCGCCGCCTGAACGCCGCTTGAATCCCCGGTCAATTTGTATCTTTGAAGTTTGGTAAGTAATCGACAATTTTGTCTGATTCTGAGAATTGGTTGAAATATTTATGGCAGAAGTTAGTGTAAAATTGTTTTTTTTTATTTTTTTCGCTTACCCCTTTGATTCATTTAGTCCGCAAAAGCTTTCCTTTGATTAGGGTTTCACTGGAAATCAATTAAGCAAACCCAGTTATTGTATTTTCTTTTGTTACCACATCTGTTTGGGGCTTTTACTGGAATTGGTTTGGAGCTATGGTTTGGGTAGAACATGAGGTGGATCTGGATTGTGGATGGGTTTGATATGATATTTAACCTGATTGTATACCCTGGTACATCCCTCATTGTATACCCCTGGTATATGGGTTGGTAGCTTTCATCTTAGCTAAGTTTGTCGCACTTGCTCCGGTGAATGCGCGTCAAGTTTTCATAAACAGTTTCTAAAACGAACCGAGTCGGATCAAACCTATACGTGTTCGGCTCGGCCTATTTGGTCAGTGGGCTAAGTCGTTAGTTCTCATGTTTGTGTTTGTTTCTTCTCCTCTTACGATTTAGTTCCTCCCCTTAGTTCTTCCAGATACATGAGAATGACTTAGCCCCAGTTCTTGATCAGTTCCTTCCGAAAACCAACATATTTCTGGGACGTGTATTCAGCATAAATTTTCTTCCCTGTTTGAAGAACTTCTGAATCAGCTAAATTTTTCTTATTCTGATGTGTTCATTTGGATGAAATCCTTACTAGCAGCATACTATTAGATTAATAATCGACATCGAACTCTTCAAGCAATATATTAGAGGGAAAAACTATGTCCTCGAATCATTTTATTTGGCCCTGTGTAATCTGTGTATTTGCCTCCTTATTATCTTCTTTGACATGGCATACGATGGTATGTTGTATTGTCACAAATAATCTCCAGAGCACAATCCAAAACCAAACTGAAAAAGTGGTAAATTGAACAGAGTTAAATAAGAATTAGCTGATGTTCTCTACGCATACTGAGGCGCCCCTCCATCAAGCTGCAACTGTAATTGCCTACCCTAACCGATGCGCTGCTCCTCCTTTCATATCCTTAATTGCTCACTGACTTGGATAACCTGCTTACTCTGCTTATGTTCATGAACCTGATGCTCGATCAGGTTATGCTTATGTTTATCTTTAGATTTTTTGAGTGTGTTCTGTTGGCGCACTTTCTCAAATAATGCCTTCTAGAATCCAGAGTAAGGCATGTGTATCATCGATTTGGGTAGGTCCGTATATGTTTTGATTTTTGTTCATACAAAGTAATTCAAAGTTACTCTTATGATGCAATGAGAACGTACAGGTCCGAAATATTGAATTTTCTGACATGAGAAAGAGAGGTAAGAACATGTATAGATTCCTTTTATTCTCTTCAAGCAACTTACTGTTGGGTAAGCTTAAAATGATTTGGTTCCATATTACCAGCTCTGTCATTAATTTTAGTTATGCATTTGGGATTTTTTTTTTTTTTTTTTCAACAATGCATTTGGGTTAGATTGATGCTTCTATACATGATTCCTTTAGAACCCCCAGCTTCGATTGTAGTTTAACCGTCCTTTTCTACCTTTATTTCATTCAAAGGATATCATAAAAAAGCAAACCTCACGCGGGTGTCATAATTTCCAAATTCCTCCCAATCTTCTGCAAAATTGTATGCCTTTTAGGTGAAGTGCATGCTTCATTTTGTTTGTATTCCCCTCCTTTTTCTCTACTCTAATACGAGGGTGTTATCATTTTCATCTTCTAAATACGTCGAACGACCATTTTTTAACAAAACGGTTAATTTGTTTCATTTTGACTGCTTATGAATTTTTTGTTCAGTCAAATTTTTCTTTCCTTAGATTCGAATTAAAGTTATGAACTATCCATACCTAAATTTATCAATCTTAATTTATTTGAGTGCAATTTTCTACTCCACGTCTGGTGACCTTCCCTTTGACCTTCCCTGTAGGCAACTATTCTTTTTGCCTAATTTTCTAAAATGAAACCCGAACAAAGAACCATGTTTCATGTACGTATGTTCAATTAGAACATTAAAAAGTTCAAAAGTTAATAAGCAGCACCATCTTCGCTAAAAAACATTATAAAACTTGAGGCAACATTACTCCCATATTTTCTTCACTTTGTTGTCAGCGTTTCTTTTATGGAGTACTCGAGGCAGCATCAATAATACTTTGTTGTTAATGTTTCACTTACCGAGTAGCTAATAGTGTTGTTTTTACAATCCAGATCCACCTCATGTTCTACCCAAACCATAGCTCCAAACCAATTCCAGTAAAAGCCCCAAACAGATGTGGTAACAAAAGAAAATACAATAACTGGGTTTGCTTAATTGATGTCCAGTGAAACCCTAATCAAAGGAAAGCTTTTGCGGACTAAATGAATCAAAGGGGTAAGCGAAAAAAAAAAAACCAATTTTACACTAACTTCTGCGATAAATATTTCAATCAATTCTCAGAATCAGACAAAATTGTCGATTACTTACCAAACTTGAATTGACCGGGGATTCAAGCGGCGTTCAGGCGGCGACGGCGAAACTGAGAATGAAATCCAAGAAGAACCTGAAAATCGAATAAGGTAGATTATTTCATTTTTGCCCTATATGGTCAACTACAGTGGTGAGTTCCGATTATTCCTCTCATACTTCGCTTAGCAATTTCAAAACACCTGTGAAAGGTAGAGGCGGTTGCGAGAACTAAATCGAAGAAAAAAACCTGAGAACCTGAGGCGAGGCAAAAACTTCAAAACTGCAATAATCAAATTACATCAGAGACGGAACACAGAAAACTTATTAAAACCCAGATGGATTCACTTTGCTTTAAGCAACAAAACCCATTAGAGATTAGAGAAATCAACATTCTTACCACTGGTGAAAGGAATTGGGTCAAAGGAATTGGGTCATGCCAGAGAGATTTGAACGGAATGCAAACCTATAAACGAAATTCACCTCTCTCCGATCGTAGAACTACTGACGCCAACGGCGATGGCGATGTGGGACTTCGTATGTTCTTCTCCCCAAATTCAGAGACACGAAGTGAGAGATTGGGAATTAGTTGGACAGGTTAGTGGAGTTCGTGGGTTTGCTGATGATCGTGAGTTTTTTTTTTCATTATTACATTTATTAAAGTAGGTGACATCTAAGGGCTGGGATCGATTTAATCTAACGGCTTAAAAAAAGTCAACCGTTCTATTTTATAGAATAGATTGATGATTATTGACCAAAAAAAAGACATTGAATTTGGGCCTAAATCCCTCCGAATCCAACTCAAAAAGTCCAGACCACCAGATCTAGTCATCCAAATAGACCGACCTTTGGAATTCCGCAACCTCTTGTTATAAATAGCTTCCAAAGTCTCCTGCCATACAAACCCGCCACAATTTATTTCCAATTACCCGAACTATTGTCGAAAAGTTCTTCTTTATGGCGGAAGGCTATCGTAAAGCTCCTTCTGTTCCTCCTACTTCTAACTGGAAATCCCTTAAATTAATTGAGCCGGTCGACGACGGCGATGTTAGTGGAGGAGGAGATGGTTTGCTTTCTAGTACTTGTACCAAATTTATCTATTTCCCTGTATATACCACTGACGGAGGTTGCAGCTGGTTCGTCATCCCCATCAAAGATCTGAAGCCACACTCCAAGCCCTTCCCTCTTGAACGTCGTCCTCCTGGTAGTATTACTAGTACTAGTCACATTGAAGACATCCACCTCCAACCCTTCTCCAAGATGCCCCCGCATACTGCTATGTCATTGAAGCCCGTGGCTGTTCCGCCAAACCTAATACTTGCTCTGGCCTATATATCCTATCCAAACGAGTCCCACAATGGTCGATCGATGAATGGTTCCAAGAAAGTTGTGTACTATGATATACATTGTCCCGAAAAGGGATGGCAAAGTGATTTCCCTGATATGCATACCCCTAGAGTTGATCCCTTTGCAGCTCTAGTTGATGGAAGAAAACTCTACGTTATGGGTAGCAAGGATGAGATTAAAGTCAAGTTTGAACATCGCTTTGCAGAGGTATATGATATTCAAGACAAAACTTGGACGCCTTTACCCTTTAATCCCCCGTTAGTTTCCACATGTTACTATCAAGGTGGAGGTCACGCCCTGTTTTTGGATGATGAAAACAACCACAGGCACCTCTTTCTGAATTGTTCTCCATCAAACTACACCTTGGATTTGGATTGCCCCTCTCTCCACCAAGCCGAAAAATCGTTCCCTATGTTACCTTACAGAGTTGCGGTGCTCGATGGTGTCCTCTATGGTTATGACTGTAAAACTGATGACATTAGGGCCTACGATTTGGTAAACAAAGTATGGTTCCCAGAACCTCTCGTCGGATTGGGTTGTGAAACATTGAAGTTTGGGAGATTTCATCTCTTCCACATTGGTGGCAAGAGATTGATACTAGTCCATGTTCTCTACATTCAGAACGATACGTCGCAAATTTCCTGCCAAGTATTCACAGTAAAAAGAGAAGGAGCAACTAAGTTGGTGCCCAACCTTGAGTACGTCGGATCCTACCTAGTGCACGACGTCTTGCATACTTCGGACTGCATAATACTCTAGATATAACCCAGGTATGTAGGTGTTTTCACCCAATTAGTATTTGGATAAGTACTTAGATATCAAGAGTAATGCATGATGACATATCCTCCAATAATGTGAAATCTGATGCCTTTTTTTAGTATGTACTAGTAGATAGCACGTGTGTTGCATCTGAAAGATATCTTTGTGTGCACATTAGAAATTTGTATCATTTGGCAATCTTAGTTGCCATTTAGTACACGCGTTGTAACTCCGCTTGTGAAAATTTATTTCACGATTCAGCCATGTTGCTCTGAAGAGTAGACTGAATTTTTACAACAATCTATTCATCTCATTCATTCCCTCTGAACTTCATTCTTCATCGTACAATCCAGTTGTTTTTGTCTTTATTTTCCTGTTTCATTGATTAAATCGTACAATCCAGTTGTTTTTGTCTTTCTTCGTGATCTTCCCGAATGAAAATAGTAACTGTATATATATATATTCTTCTTCTGTTACATAGCATCTGGTAATTTCAGAAAATCACCCATACACAGACAACAACACTTTTCAAGGTTATTTCAACTGATAACCGAAAATTAAATGTTTTAACTGAGGTAAACATTGAACAGCAGGACTTTATAAGCTCCTCCTCGCGTCCTCTTCCCACTATCAGAGCTCAAATTCTTTGTCTTTATAGTGGCATAACCGTTTGCATTCTGGTATTTCCTTGTACCACCTACGACAACAACATGTGACTCAGAAACATCACACCGGTGCACCCCAAAAAACTTCAACCCATCTCTATAATCCCCATTCACAAAACTCACAGTCAGCACCATCATATGGCTAGTCCCATCCTCAGAGCTAGCAACCTATTTTGCACCGACACTCCAAATATTTTCTGGTTCGCGTTTCAGACACTCCGACACGCGGAAACGTCTCCGACACTCGGCCTAAACGTCTCCGACACGCCAGTTGGCATTTCGGTTTAAAAAACAAAAAAGAAACGGCGTGTCTAGCCGTCCGACACGCGGGAGACACGCGTGTCTTAAACCGGAGACACACGTAGCATGAATTTTTTAAAATTTCTCGGGGTTTGTTTTGTGATATATTAAAAATTAGAGGGACTATTTTGAAATTGTCAAGTATCATCTTCTCAATACATAGATCCTTAACCCGAGCCGCACACTATCTCAAATACTCATCAGGGCTGCGAAACAAAGAGAAAAACGCGAAGAGGCGAACACGAAAGAAGAGAAGAATCGAAGACCTACCTGTAGTGTCTGTAATAATTTATGCTTTGATCTATTTGTACTTGGTAGTGACTAAAATTGATATTGTCTTTATATATATATATATATATATATATATATATATATATATATATATATATATATATATATATATATATATATATATATATATATATATATATATATATATATATATATATATATATATATATCCGTGTCCGCGTTTCTCGATTTTTCAAAAAATGCCGTGTCGGCGTCTCCGTGTCTTGCCGTACCCGTACCAAGTACCCGTGTCCGTGCAACGTAGCTAGCAACATACACCCCTGTGCTTTTCCTTTGAATACTGAACCAAACGCCCCTTTATACAAGGCCTCATCGATGGTTGTCACTACCCCAACCTCCATATCCTCCAATGTGGCTCTGGCAGGGAAAGATATTCCCATCCCTGGGATGTCTAGTGTTTGGGAATCTGTAGGATAAGTGACTGGTTGGATTAAGGGTATCCCTCCGGCTGGAGGGAAGTATCCTATTGGCTTTGGGAAGGGGATCTGGCTGGTGACTTTGGCGGTGGCGGGTTTGGATGAGGAGTGGTGGTGTGATTGGCTAAGGATGTCGCGCATGTAGAAGGTGAAGGAGTGGCGGACATGGTGGTGGTTTAGGATCGGTTTGGTGAGGGTTCGGGCGGAGATGGATTGGCTGATAATGGTTCGGAAGAAAATGAACCATGAGGACATTGCTACCATTGATGGAAGATTAAGCACTTCCATTGGAGAAGTTCTTGATTTGGTAGCTATTTCTATGTATTTATATCTGAAGGGAATTGCATGAAGAGGTTTGGTTGAGTTGGAGTGGTAGATAGATCTGTTTGTTAGTGTTTTCATGTCATGAATGAGACCTAGGACAGTTTTGAGAGGATGTTTGTTCATGCATATAATTAACTAATCCACTTGCTACAGAAAAGAAAACCATACCATGCTTTTTTTTTTTTTTTCTCCTGTCAATTGAAAGAGAGGGAAAAAAAAGTTGTAGAAGGAAAGCAACATCTCTCCGTTTTCTGATATATTTGACTATTTTGCCACAGTGGTTTGTCTTCTTCTCCTTAAAGCTTCTTTTGTGCTTAAATTAATCTTTTTTTGTGATTCGAGTTGTGTACTGAATTTAGATCTCTTAGACAGAGTTCACTGGGAAAAACTAAGATATATCATGCAGAAGGGAATTGATCGTACTGATTTGTTATCCTAATTTACAGATAGATAAATGGACCTAGCTAGGGACTAGACTATAAATACACAAGTTTATACTAATTAACATCAAGTTTTCACTAATTAACATTCCGTCCTATACGCCCCCGCAAGATAGAGGATCGGGACGAGACTCCAATCTTGGACCGCAACAGAAGAAAAGGACCTCGTGACAGAGGCTTAGTGAGACAGTCCGCTAGCTAGTCTGCAGAGGAGACATGGGAGACACGGAGGATTCCATCCCAAATTTGTTCACGAACAAAATGAATGTCAGGAGCAACATGTTTCATTCGAGAGCGAAAAATCGGGTTGGAGCAGATATAGTTGGCGCCCATGTTATCACAGTAAATAGCAGGAGCAGACGGTAAACTTGATGTTAGTTAGTGTAAACTTGTGTATTTATAGTCTAGTCCTATATCTCAATATGGAGAAATTTTTGTTTGCTCTAAGAGCAAAATACACGTGGTGATCTAATCAATACAGCACATGACACGTCAGGAAGAAAGAGAATGAGTGGCAGACAAAAAAAAGTGGATTATTACATGTTCCTGACGTGTCCTGTGATGTATTGATTAGAGCACCACGTCATATTTGCTCTTGGAGCAAGCAATAATTACTCCTCAATATGAGCTTCTCGTAATATTTTTAAACAGTAAGCTTTTAAAATTTTAAAAGCAGGCAACATGAGAAACCAGTGATTTCAACTGAATGCAATGTTTCTTATATCTGTTTAAAGAGATGGAGGTGACCAAATAGTGTACTACCTCTGTTCCTTCTCTGTGTCCTCGCACGAGTTTCGAGGGTTACTTTGACCCGGTGATTTGGTTAGCACAACGATACAAAAATTTGGTGATTTTTTCATAGGGTTGTAAAACAAACTATAATGCACCATAGCATAAAAAATTACCAAATTCTCACATTTTTTTGCTGACTAATTCACCGGGTCAAAGTGACCCTCGAAAGTCGTGCGAGGACATAACCAAGGAACAGAGGTAGTATTATTTAGGGAACACTGCCAAGCAAGACCAAGTTAAATGCACATAACCTGGTTTGACATCGCTTTCTTTAGGTCATGGGTCATTCTGTAGCTACCAAATGAAAGATTTTAAGCCCCACGCGGGTTTTAAAACGGGTCTTGTCATTCCATGCGCTTACAAACAACATCTATTCACCCTAGCATCTTCATTACATTTTGTGCATTCTTCAATACCAACACTTAACCAGAGAAGGTCAAGCATGAAATACCAAGTCTCACGTGCTTTAGACATCTACTTTTGTTATCTGTTTATGGCCTATGAAGGGCCCGTGTAATATGGCATGCCTTGTATTTGTACAACCTCCGTTTATTCTCTTTCAACTCTGTTTGACTTTTCAATTCGTAATTGGGTCTACCACAGACAAAGATGAAGAGGAGGTCCAATCGAAAGAAATCATTGTGATAAGTGACGATGAAGAGGAGGAAGATGGGGAAAAGCAAAAAAATAAAAATCAGATGGTGATGGTGCCACCAAAGAAGAGATAGAGTTGGATGAATGAAGAGGGGCAAGGAATGGCTGAAGAGGAAGGAAGAGGGAAAGCAAGGAGGTTCTAGCAAGGATGTGACGAAGGAAGCTGAAGGATTTGGAGATACCGACGTCTAATATTTGATGTTTAATGGTTCAGTTGTGTAATCTTAAAACTTTAGAAACTTGTTAATTAGGGTTGCTGTTTTTGGATGGTAGGGTTTGATCCGGTCAGTTTGGGTCTGTTAGGGTTTCAGCTTGTTGCTCTTTCTTCCAAACCTTGTATTTTTTTATTTCTAATGAAGCTCTTCATTTCTCCAAAATAAAATCGTAATTGGGTCACTTTGACTCAGTGATTTGGATAGCAAAATGATGTAACTTTTTTTGGGCAATTTTTGCATAGTGTTATCGATTAACCTTTACTCTACAAGATAATGCAAAAATCACCAAATTTGTTTATTGTTTTGCTAATTAAATCATCAAGTGAATAATGTCAAGAAATGCAGTAAGCTGAAAGAGAAGAAACATAACTTATTTTTATCTAATTATGTTCTTATTTTGGTGGGAGAAAAAGGTAGAATTGCACTTGTGGGAGATTTAAAATTACGGCTCCGATTGGTTAACAGTAAATGTTTTGCAAATGAAATATTATACACGTAAAACATTTGTTGTGAAAAAATATTTTCTGCAATTATTTTCTCGTGTTTGGTTGACAATTGAAAAATATTTTACTTGTGGATTATAATTTTTATGGTTGGTGGCAGCATAGGTGAGGTGGTGGTGGAGCTGTGCCGGCAGTCAGAAAAAATATCTCGCTTCTGCATTCTTTTTATGGTTGGTGGCAGCAGAGGTGGTGGTGGAGCAGTGACGGCAATCAGAAAAAATATTTTGCTTGTGCATTCTTTTTATGGTTGGTGGCAGCAGAGGTGGTGGTGGAGCAGTGGCGGCAGCCAAGAAATCGAACTCGCCTGGGAAAAATTAGGATGCAACGGAAATTGTAAATTTTAGTAGGGGAATTTATGTTCTTTTTAAAGAGTCTTAGTGTAAAATAGCTTTAATTAGAGGGGTGTTTGTGAAAATTCAAAAAGTTAGGAGCGGCAATTGTCACCCCTTGTCCTCAAATACCTCCGCCCCTGGCGACAGTTAGGGTGGAGGTGGGTGGCGACATTGGTGGTTCTTGGTGGCAGAGGTGTTAGTATGTGTTGTCACGCTCATTCACTCTCCGAAAATGGCTTATGATTTTTATAACGTATACTACCTCCGTTCTCTCTCTTCCTTCTATTTACTGTTCAAATCACTATTCACTGGATCGCATTGACCCGATGATTAGGATAATAAACCGGTGCAACTTTTTGACATTTTTTGCATGGTGTTGTAGATAAACTTTTTCTGTACAACACCATTTAAAAATTATCAAAAAAATACATAATCTAGTTACTCAAATCACCGGGTCAAAGTGACTCAATTACGAGTCAAAAAGTCAAAATAGGAAGAAAGAGAGAGAACGGAGGTAGTACATTTTACATCATTTAAGGAAAAACATTATACTTGGTAAAAAATTATACGAGACAAATTGCGAACCAAAAAAAAAATACAGGAAAATATTTGTCCACAAACATTTTACAGAGTCTATACGTATTTGAAATCCACTAATTTAAACTACTCTACCGCAAAGACAGTCCATATTTTTATTTTGGTCTGTTTCAAAATGGGTGTCCACTTACATTTTCAATGTTAAAAATATAGTAAACTTCCAATACTACTCATTCATATTCAATGCACCTAGTATTAGAGAAAACATAATCAATGACAATAGTGAAAATTTCATGTAAACATTTGTGAGTGGGTTACATTAATTGCATGTCTCCAAAAAAAATTGTGGTTTCAAAAATAGACTGTCTTTGCGGGACGGAGGGATTAATATTTATGGACCAGGATTTGTGTTAAATCATATTCATACTACTAGTAGTCTTTATACTTTTCCAATCATTAAATGTGGGCCCAAAATACTTTGACAAAAATTAGAATGGGTCTGTGACCTATCTCTCCCTTCACCATTGTTTTCTTTCGTGTTTTTCTGAATCATCTTCAATGCTTCATCATCCCCACACTCTTTAATTCATTTCTTCCCTTGGTTTGATTCCATCATGTTTTGGAATCTGTAGTCTTCTCACCGGCATTTACTCCCTTCTTTACTCTCCTCTTTATTCCTTTTCTTCGTTTGGTAGCAGTTTGTTACTGTTGCTTTTCCCTCTCTCTCCTCGATCTCAATCAATCTTGTCTTCTACTGCTTTGTTTATTCAAGTGGGTTTTCGATGTCGCTTTCTGCCGGTGACTCGCGGTCCATCCAATCATCCGTACAACCAGCTGCTTTTGAACCAACACCCCATCACCATCGGTTGGCCCCTGTTTACCCACTTCCTCCCGACCATCACGGTGAGAGAATGGCGAAAAGGCAAAAATGGTCTAAGTGTCTCATTGGCTTTCTGGTGGATAACAGGGTCATTCTACCGGACTTCATGGAAGCAGTGGTCAACAATTTCTGGAGTCTCGTTAACTCAGTCAAGGTACAGAGAATCGATGATCATCTCTACCTCTTCGAGGTCGAAAACGACCAAGACAGAGCTGATCTTGTTGCTCACAGTCCTTGGAGTATTGCGGGTTCTCTAATGGCTTTCAGGCAGTGGGTTCCAAACCTACCCATCACTCAAAACCTTTTCATCCACGTCCCCCTCTGGATCAATCTTAGTGGGGTTCGATTGAATACATGGATGAAGCAACTGCTAAGAGTATGGGGTCTCTAATTGGCCTTGTTCTAAAAGCGGATCAAGCAACGATTGAAGGCTCAAATCTCAGTACCATGAGAATCCTTGTCATGGTAAATGTTTTTGAACCACTTGTGCCAGAAATCCTTATGCAACTTGATGATGGAAGAAGGGCTAGTATCTCTGTTAGCTATGAACGGATCCACCGTGTCTGCTTTCGGTGTGGCCGCATTGGTCATACAGAAACAAAATGCAGAGTTTCTCATGAGACTGCAATGAGGGAATTCAAGAAAAAAATGCGTGAAATACACCTCACTTTTGCTGTCATCGTTGCAAGCTTTCCTCTCCGGCCATTGTTTACCAGAGCTCTCAGGGCTTTCACCAACTAAAATAAGAACAGGACATCAAGAATTAAAGTCGTCTGGAATGCAGCTGTGAATGAGGTTGCAGAAATCACTGGGAACTACGGTTCAAAGACTTATGAGTTTCGCAGAGCTTCTCCTCCACCTCCACCCCCGCCGCCTCCAAGCCCACACCCCAACAACGGTGGTGGTAATGACGGCGATGGTAACGAGGACCCAAATCACCATGGTTCTCTCTCCCCAGAGGGCTCTCGTTCCAGATCTCAAGGTTCAACTGGTAATATTGGGATTAATGGTAGTGGCAATGTTGCTAACGCCACCTCGGGGACTCACAACTCCACTACGCCAGACGAAGAGATGGAGGAGGCTGCCGATGACGGCGATGAGGATGAAGATGCCGAAAGTGACGATAATGAGATTGAAGTTGATAATGAAATTGATGAAGATGTGGTGGAAGAGAAAGGGTTCTTCGCTGAAAATCAGGGAGGAGATAACGAGGTTGATGAAGGATTTGTACCGCCGGCTTCTGGTACTATTGCAGAAGAAGATGAAGACGAGCAGCCCCCGGTGAATCCGATCCAAGTCGCTGCTGTTCCTGCGGATGAGTCCAACTCTGTCTCGGGCTCGCTGTTGATGGACTCCACCGGAAACATCTGGCTCGAAGTGCCGAGCAAGGCCGGCACAGATGATGAACATACCTCAGCTTTTGCCGTCGGTGATCTTGGCTCTGGGCGGCGTCTCTCCATGGACTCGGACGGCGCGTGTGGTGCGCGCAACTCAGGGGTTAGTGGCTTGGGGGAGCGTTCCTCGAGAAAAAGAAATTTCGATCAGGTTGAAAGCAGCTGTCTTCTCCCAAGGGCGGCTGCAACAACTTCCAAGGTGCCTCCAACCAAAAGGCTTAAAGTAACCCCAAAGAAAAAAGTTAATTCTGCTGGCCTACCCACAATTCGAGGTACCTCAGTATTATTTAATTCCTATTTTTATTACCCCCATGCATCCCCTCCCGTTAAAATTTTATTTTGCTGGTCTTTTATGCCTACTTGTTACTCTTTTCCATGCTATAATTTCTCTAGCCTTTTATTTCTTTATTACTATTGCTCCTTCCCATGCTGGTTTTTTAATTATTTCTATCATCCCCCTATCATCTGGTCTTGTCCGTTCTGGTGGACTCCACCTGGGTTCCCATTTGGGCTTTCTCTTCCTTTGGGCTCCCTTCTCACTCTCTTAACGGGCTCTTCCCTCTTTCACTTCTCAATGGGGTCTCTTTTCTCCACTTGCACTAAGCCCAAACCAGTCAACCTAAATAAACGCTTTTTAACGCTGACTTCCAAGCCGGCATCCGTGCCTCGGCCGGATGATACTTCGCCGCAGACCCTTCCGAAAGCAAACAGAGCCAACCCCTCTGGTACTAGTCTTGGGTTCGATGAGCTGTTCATTGCTGAGCTTGCGGAGGAGGGCTTCTTCGTCTCTCCTCCATCCTCCCCAAGGCCTATAAATCACCTCACGCCTGTCAAACGCAAGGCCTCGTCGGACCTGTTGGGAGCTGAAATTAACACCCCTGCTGCGAAAAAGAGCAAGTTTGGGCTGAAGAAACCTTTTATTCCTCGCCCCTATAAGGGTATGCACCTTACCACCCCCTCCCCTTTATCTTCCTGCTATTTATATGGGTTACCCGTGGCTGTCCCAAAACAGCCACGGCAATCGCCATGAATATTATGAGTTGGAACTGCAGGGGACTTGGCCACTCCCTGTCAGTTCATACAACCTTAAAGCTGGCCAAACTTCATGCAATTTCTTTTATTTTTCTGTCTAAAACAAAATGTGACGTCACCCTCCCCAATTCACTGTTTAATAAAATCGGCTTCTGTAATGGGGTTGGTATTAATGCTAACGGTCTTGCTGGAGGCTTATGGGTCGGTTGGAAGTCCAATATTTCCTTTAACCCGTCGTTTATCTCCCATAATCTAATTCTAGGAGAGCTCTCCTCAAACAACTTCTCTTTCACTATTGCTTGTATCTATGGTTCCCCTTACCTCGCTCAAAGGGAGGCCACTTGGATTGATATTGAGTCTCGCATCAGGCTTATTCCAGGGCCTCTTGTTTGTATCGATGATTTCAACCAAATTCTCTCGGAAAAAGAAAGATGGAACCTCCATCCGAGTGGACCCCCTCAGGGGGCAAAGTTTCTTCAATCTTTCCTTGATAATTCAGGGTTAACTGAAATCCCGGCCTCTGGATCCTTTTTCACCTGGACAAACAATCGGGAACATACTCATTGTACCTTTGAACATCTTGACAGGGGTTTTACAAATCAAAACTGGTTTGCCAAGTTTCCCCACTCACGTCTCCTAAACCTTCCTATTTGTGGATCTGACCATGGCCAGTGTGTTCTAAAGTTAAATCTGGGATCCACCAATGTAGCCCGTCGCTTTCTGTGTGAAGCTTTTTGGTTTCATAGACCGGAATGTCATGATCTCATAAAGCAATGCTGGAACCAAAGAGTTTATGGCTCCCCATGCTTTCAAGTCTCGAGAAAATTGAGTTTCATTAAAAGATCCCTTTGTCGTTGGAATAAACATCAAGTTGGGCATCTGGGGAAAAATATTGCAAATCTTCAAGACAAATTGGCGGCTATCTACACCTCGTCCGACTTCCCACGCTCCGCGACTCTAGCTGCTGCTGAAAAGATAACCCGGCAAGATCTTGAAGATCTCCTCCTTCAAGAAGAAATTCTCTGGGCGCAGCGGGCAAAAGTTAAATGGCTAAAAGTCGGGGATAAGAATACTCGTTTTTTCCATGCCACATTCAAGAGAAGGAAAGTCCGAAATATGATCAAAGGTGTGGAAGACAGTAATGGTACATGGATATCCTCGGAAGAAGGAATTATTACAGCTTTTTGTGAACACTTCAAGAGCATCTTTAATCCGCAACCTCCGCACTCTCAGCACCTCAGAAATCCTCATGCCCCCAACTGGAATGGATTGAGCCTAATTCAACCAAGAATCACTGCGGAGCATCTTTACATCCTTAATGCCCCTTTCTCAGGTGATGAAGTCAAGAAGGCAGCCTTTCAGCTAGGGGCTCTCAAATCCCCTGGACCAGATGGTTTCCCCGGAATTTTCTATCACAAATACTGGGACATCATTGGCACAAGTATCACTACAGCTGTGTTATCCTTCCTTAATTCAGGACATCTGCTTAAGGAAATCATCACTCTTTTCTAACACTTATACCTAAAGGCGATTCTCCATCAAAAGTTTCGGATTTTCGCCCCATTAGTCTATGCAACTCCCTCTACAAAATCATTGCTAAAGTTCTGGCAAATAGACTCAAAGCCATCATACCGGACTTGATCTCGGATTTCCAATCTGCCTTTGTCCCGGGAAGGCTCATTTCAGATGGAATTCTAATGGCAAACGAGATCTTTGCCCATATCCGGGAAAGAAAGTCAGGTAATAATCATCTTGCTGCCATCAAGCTTGATATGAGCAAAGCTTTTGATAGAGTAGATTGGGAATTTCTTCGTCTGATGCTTGAGAAGATGGGTTTCCCTCCAAAATGGGTCAATCTTCTCCATCAATGCTACTCTACTGTATCATTTTCGATTGTGGTGAATGGGAAACTTTCGCAGCGTTTCACACCTTCTAGAGGCTTGCGGCAGGGAGATCCATTATCACCCTACCTTTTTATTATCTACCTTGAGGCGCTCTCGGCTGCTATGGCTAACCTGTGCCAAGAAAAACTTTGTGAGGGTATCAACTTATCTTGTCATGGCACAAAAGTCTCCCATATCCTCTTTGCGGACGATTGCCTCCTATTTTTTAAAGCCAACCTGAGAAGCTGTAATGAACTAGCCTGTATGTTGGACAGATTTGGAGCAGCCTCTGGACAGCAGATCAACACCCTTAAATCCTCCATTTTCTTCAGTTCGAATACCCCTCGGGAACTTAAAGCAGCCTATGCCAACTTCTTTGGCCTAAGGCACGACTGTAATGCTTCATGCTATCTGGGACTCCCCCTTGTTCCGGGAGCTAAAAAGAAGGAAGTCTTTGGTTTTGTTGATAAAGCTGTTAGCGATCGGGTTGCAAGTTGGAAAGGTAAAATTTTAAATGGGGCGGGTCGCTTAACTTTGGCCAAGGCGGTCTTGTCTGCGCTTCCCACATATGTCTCCTCCTCATACAGACTCCCCTCTTCAACCTGCAATAAAATTTCAAAGGCTATCCATAACTTCTGGTGGAACCCCTCCTCTAGTCGACCTCTTCATCTGGTGCCAGCTGCTGTCACCCAGCTTCCCAAATCAAGGGGGGGAATTGGGTTAAGAAACCCACTTTGGTTCAACCAATGCCTTCTTGCCAAACAAGCTTGGAGAATCCTTAATTGCCCTAATCTTCTTATCTCAAAACAAATGGTCAGCAAACATTGTCAGAAAAAAACTTTTCTTAATGTTAAGGCCTCGAGTTCGTCTTCATGGGCTTGGAAAAGTACGCTCTATGGAAGGGATCTTCTCCTCAAAGGTCTCTCTTGGTCTATAGGGGATGGAGCTACTGTGGATGTTTTTCACGACAGATGGATTCCAGGCTTAAGCCAGCCCCTCTCCATCTACTTGGGCACCAATGTCACTAATGACTTAAAAGTCTGTTCTCTTATTGAGATTCTGGGGCAAAGACAGTGTTGGAAAGAAGGTGCCGTTAAAAACCTTTTTCTCCCTTTTATCTGTAACCGCATTCTTGCCATTCAGCTGCCTTGGCCTCCAAAGAAAGATGAGCTCTTCTGGCCATTCACAAAACACGGTTGCTACTCGGCAAAGTCAGGATATTTATTTCTCCAGCGGCTTCAGAATCCAACTTATTCTCCTGCAGGAGATGTTGACTACTTCTCAACAATAAAGGTTGAAGACAAGAAGTGGGGAATCACTTGGGGGCTCCCAATCCCAGAAAAATGGAAAATGTTCCTCTGGAAATGCCATCGAAATGCACTCCCTGTCCTTACCACCCTTGGAAAACGGAAGGGATTTACAAACAATGCTTGCCCCTTGTGTGAGAATCATGAGGAGGATCTCACACACCTCTTCTGGCGCTGCCCTTTCTCGTTTGCTCTTTGGACTTCATTGAGCCTTGCGCATCTCATTCCAAGTGATTCCTCTAATTTCATTGACTGGCTGAAGCATTGGATCATGGAACTAAAATCTTAAGCTACAAAGATTACCCTCTTCATTTCCATCCTATGGACAATCTGGTCCATCCGCTGCAAAGTCACCTTTGGTGGAATTCGAGATAGCTTGAATAATGCTATATTCTCTATCAAGAGCCAAGCCTCTCTGGTCTGCGCTGCTATGAATGATCGCCATGATAATAATCTCAATGCTAGTCATTGCGAAGACCATACTGCTTTCCTTAAAGGGAACTCTTCACAATGCCCCCTCCATTGTGGCCGGGCTTTGGTTGATGGAGCCTGGAATTCGTCCTCTTTTATTGGAGGAATTGGTGTTTACTTCTGCAGCCCTCATAATAATCGGGAAGAGAATGTCTCGGATGTTGTCTTTGCATCGTCTCCGCTCCAGTCGGAACTCCTGGCCATCGAGCGTGCTATTATAACTGCTTTCAAATTTAATTGCCTTAATCTTTCTATCAGTTCTGATAGCCTTGTTGCTTTTCATATCTTACAGGGATCTAGACGTGCTGCTGTGGAGGACGCCCCTATCGTTAGTAGGATCTGGTCTGAGGCCCAAGCTCTCACATTTTGCACCCTTCAAAAAGTGAATCGTGGTGCAGTCAGTAGAGCTCACTCACTTGCCCGAGATGCTTGTTCGTCTGCCTCCTCTTTTGTTATCTAGCCCTAGCGACTTGTAGTATATTATGGCTTGTTGCCCGTTGTTAGGACTAGTTGTTTATTTTGATGTACTCTTGTATCTTTGGTTTGTATCTTGACCTTGGGGCCTCCTCCTTTTTTAATGAAGTTCTATTTTATGATCAAAAAAAAATGTGGGCCCAAATCCCTCCAAATCCGACTCAACCTCTAAATCGCCGTCCAAAAATTCCAAATACACCGAACACCTTTGAAATTATGCAATTAGCTTCAAAATTCTCCTGCCAAACACACCTACCACAAGTTATTTCCAATAACCCTAACTATGGTCGAAAAGTTCTTCCTTATGGCGGAAGGCTGGCCACTGAGGCCTCATCATCGTGAAGCTCCTCCTACTTCACCTTGGAGATCCCTTAAGTTAATTGAGCCCGACGACGGCGACGTCAGGGGAGGAGATGGTTTGATTTCTAGTTGTACCAAATCTATCTATTTTCCAGTATATACGACTGACGGAGGTTGCAGCTGGTTCGTCATCCCCATCAAAGATCTGAAGCCACACTCCAAACCCTTACCTCTTGAACGTCGTCCTCCTGGTACTACTATTAGTAGTACTAGTCACATTCAAGACATCCACCTCCAACCCTTCTCGCATATGCCCCCGCATACCGCTTGGTCACTGAAGCCGGTGGCTGTTCCGCCAAACCTAATACTTGCTCTGGCCTATAAATCCTATCCAAACGAGTCCCACCGAGGTGGAACCATGACTGGTTCCAAGAAAGTTTTGTACTATGATCTACATTGTCCCCACAAGGGATGGCAAAGTGATTTCCCTGATATGCATACCCCGAGAATCGATCCCTTTGCAGCTCTAGTTGATGGAAGAAAACTCTACGTCATCGGAAGCAAGGATGCGTCATGTTTGATCATCGCTTTGCAGAGGTATATGATATTGAAGAAAAAACTTGGACGCCATTACCCTTTAATCCCCCGTTATTTTCCACATCTTACTATCAAGGTGGAGGTCACGCCCTGTTTTTGGATGATGAAAACAACCACAAACACCTATTTCTGAATTGTTCTCCAACAAACTACACCTTGGATTTGGATTTCCCCTCTCTCCACGAAGCCGAACAATCATTCCCTTCATTACCTTACCGAGTTGCTGTTCTCGATGGTGTCCTCTATGGTTATAACTCTGATAGTGAAGATATTAGGGCCTACGATTTGGTAAACAATGTGTGGTTCCCAGACCCTCTTGTCGGATTTGGATATGAAACATTGAAGTACGGGAAATTTCATCTCTTCCATATTGGTGGCAAGAGATTGATACTAGTCCATTTTCTCTACATTGCAGATGAAACGTCGCAAATTTCGTGCCAAGTATTCACAGTCAAAAGAGAAGGAGAAACTAAGTTGGTGCCCAATCTTGAGAATGTCGGATCTTACATAGTGCACGACGTCATGTATATTTCGAACTGCATAATACTCTAGATTTAACCCAGGTGGGACATTGGCTGTTCCTGTTGGCTGCCGCTGGTGTCAGGATCTCATGCCGGCTAATAATTCTGGGCTGTATGAATACTGTTTTTTCTTGCAAACTTGTTTGGGTAATCTGTAGCTTAAACACTTGTGGAGAGTGCTTGTATTTTGCTTTTGTTTTTTGAGAAATTGTTTTTATCTTCTACCGGTAGGGATGGCAATATGGTCTGATCCGATCTGAGATTCGAGCGATTCGAGCCGAATGGATCGGATCCGAATCCGATCCAATTGATAATGGATCGGATTGGGATCCGGAAAGCCAGACCAGAGCGGATTTGGATCTGGATTTAGATCGGAGGGCAGATCCACCGGGTTCCGACCCGATCCGATCCGACGTATATGTGTTCTTTACAAATATACTCCTATTACCTCCCCACTTACACTTCCAAGAAGAATACAATAGTAACTCCAACCTACAAAGCCATTCATTTGTGTTATAGGCTTCGTGACTTACAAACATGCCTTAGCGTATGAACCAGTGTTTATTTTTATGTTATGTTTTGCGTTTTTATTGCAAATCTGAGGCTGATCCGATCCGAATCCGATCCGACCACGTACTACATGGATCTACGGATCGGATTTGGATCAGCTAAATGAAACCCGATCCAATCCGATCCGAATCCGGTGACGATCCGAACGGATCTGGATCGAATCTGGATCCCATTTTTCCTGATCGGATCTGGATCGGGAAGTGCTTGATCCGATCCAGATCCGACCCGTTGCCATCCCTATCTATCGGGTTTGAACCCGGACCAGATGCAGGGACTTCCAATGCTCAACCACGTGAGCTACCACCCTAGCTGTTGTATTTTGCTATTTTGATTTTATTTGATCAGCACATCTTAAGTTTGATTTTTCAGTAATTCTGTTTGGTGATCTGTAGCTTAAATACTTGTGGAGAGTGTTTTCTTGGCGGATTGGGTTGTGAAACATTGAGGTACGGGAGATTTCATCTCTTCCACATTGGTGGAAAGAGATTGATACTAGCCCATGTTCTCTACATTGAGAGCGAAACGTTGCAAATTTCGTGCCAAGTATTCACAGTCAAAAGAGAAGGAGAAACTAAGAAGTTGGTGCCCAAACTTGAGTATGTTGGATCCTACATAGTGCACGACGTCGTGTATACGTCGGACTGCATAATACTCAAGATATAACCAAGGTATGTAGGTGTAGATAGTGCTTTCTAGACAGGCAGATCTCAGCCACGTGGCGACCATCCAGCACACCTAGCAGTGCTCCACACACACTGGATCACCAACCGCGCTTATCCATGTGGGGCCTGCGAGACATGGCCCTCGCATACCACCTCACGGGACTTGTAGGGACTTAGTGGTTTGGAGGCTAAAGTAAGTCCTATCGCGCGCGAGCGACAACCAAGCTCGCGCGCGACCCCTAGTAACTGCTTTTGAGAGATTTATGGCACGAGCTCCATAAAACCGGTCAACCGGGTCAACCCTGTCAACCTCGTAACGGTTCCGGTATACGCAGATAACGTGCTGTAACGGTCCCTATATACGCGGACGAATGTGCCGTTGTGGTTAAGCTAATTAAGCCGCCATTAATGGGCGCATTAACCACACTACAACGGTCACATCCTCCGTTATATATAGGATCGTTAACCCTTCCATACAAGGAGAGACTCACCTGAATTACGCGGAAGCTCTGCCAAAATCCTGTCTCTCTCTCATACAGTGCTATTGCCTTACTCTCTCCCTACACACAACCTTACACTTCATGTGTCTTTTCTATCCCCTACTCTTGGTGTATATTGAATTCTCTCTGCAGGATTCTCTCGTACACATTTGGTGAACCTGACGTGAACTTACCACTGCAAGCAACCATGTCTCATGAAGATGATGTCAGTAACATATCGCCCTCCACAGAGACCACCTCAAGAGAGGAGACCCGCCGCACTCCTACGGCTGTCGGTGAAGCTCCGACGCTAGAGGCCTTAGACGCTACCATCCAGAATCAGGCGAAGGCTCTCAAAGCTCAGTCTGTGCAGCTGGAACGGATAATGGCCATCCTGGGGACTCTCGCCCCAAATCCCACATCAGCCACTGCCGTCTCTCAGGGAGGAGGAGCATCCACCACTCAGGGGTTTGGAGTATCAACCGCACCACCTGACCCTAACCTTCAAACTCCACCGGCAACGGTGCAGTTACCCTCAGTTCAGGGGCAAACAGCCCAAATATTTCCCCTTGCCACTCACACTCCTCAACCGCCAAATCTAGTACCTAATCCGACTTCACAATACCCCTTGCCTCCTCCATCGGCAACGTGGGGCAATGCAAATTCACAGTACGTGCCTAGCCCTTCCGCGGCATATGTTTCGCCTCCACCTGCAGCAACTCCTCCTCCTGCTGCTGGGGGAAGTGCACCGGAGTGTATGACATCGCTGCAACGGCGCATAGAAACCATCTTGGCTAATCAACCGTTCGCAGACACCATAATCCCGAAGGTAGACAACGATCCCCCTAAATGGGACAAGTCCGAGGATGTCAACGGAAATGCCCATGAGCATGTCATGCGCTTCATCGATGTGATGGGGCCATACGAGGCTGATCCTAAGTTGCTGATGCGCGAGTTCCCAAAGTCCCTGGGGAACGTGGCCTATAAGTGGTACAGGACGTTGGAATCCGGATCCGTGAAGACCTGGGACGACATGGTCCAGAAGTTTTACACTAAATTCTTCCAGGTGGAAGAAAAGGTGACGATGATTCATCTCTCTCGCATGTACAAGAAGCGCGAGGAGGATGGAGTGACATTCATCAAGAAGTTCATAGCTAAGTCCTTAGAATGCAGGGATGAAGTACTTGAGGGCAGGCTCGTGGAAATATGTCTGCAGGGCATGCGAGACGAGTACAAAGGTATCCTTATCAACCTACAAACTCCTACATTTGCAAAGCTGATTGAATGCACAAAGAACATAGAGCCTATAATGGAAAGGCAGAAAAAGAAGCACGCCCCTGAGCGATCCCCGAGCGGGACCACCTTTAAAATTGGGAGGTTCAGCTACAAGAGGGGACGTGAGGCTGAAGTGAATACGGTCTCGCCCCAGAAGCAGCCAAAGGTCGCAAACTTCGATGCGCCACCTTTATCATGTTCGGTAGAGGGGGCGAGTGACTTGTGCAGAAAATGGCGTAAAGATGGTATCTTGACGCCGCTCGAGAGGATACCCTCCAAGGAGATGATGAGGGACCCAAAGTGGTGCGAATGCCACGAAAAGATCATGCATCCCATGGCTGACTGCAAGAAGCTTAGAAACATGGTGAGCCGAAAGATGAAGGATGGCGAGTTGATTGTTAGCGATCAGAGGCAGGATGTGCGAAACAATCCACTGCCTGCCCATGCGGAGCAAGAGTCGAAGGGCAAAGAGGTTGCCATGATCACAATAATGGACCTGACGCGATTTCTTAACGCGTATGCGCAAGTGCACGGTCAAGTAATATAGGGGTGATATTTCAACCCCGAGTTATCGATCCCACAAGGACATGCTTGAGATTATTTAATTAGTTATTTTATTTAGCGTACGGTGCAGGAGGAAAGAGTTAATTTATTTAAGAATTGAAATAAAAACTAATCTGATATTTTTGTATTTTGTATTTTTATTTTTAATAAATAGATATGGAGAAACTAGGCGATCTCTAGATCACCTAGGGCTGTAGACGAATTCCGGTTCAGCTATGTAACACGTCAATCCTATTTTAGTTCATCCGGGTAATACACTATGACAATATCCTGTCGGTCTCATGTCATTTTACGTCACGGTTAACTACAATCTCCTCTCGGTCTCATGTTGTCTACCGTTCCGTTCTAGCAGGTCATCTACTGGTACGATAACGGGTCCTGTCGGCCCACCGTTTCACGGAACAGCTAAATAATCCTACCGAATCTACCCACACTACAGCCAATCCTAACACGTCTCCTTTTCGGTCTCGGTGATTCGGGATTGTGTTCAAGTTCTCATCACAATTAGGCTAAGTCAGTGTCGTGCACTCATCTAATTAGCTACCACGTCCGGTTGATCACTCCTTTCACACTAAGGATTAAGTATAGAAAAAGAACATGTAACTAAAATAAACATTAACATTAAGCAAAACGATGAACTATGAACAAACCCTAGTTTTCATGAAGATTAAATCAAGATCACGCCGTGTCAATAGGCGAGACTCACTAACAAGTTCAAGAAACTAAATATTCATTCAATAGATCAAAGTTTAAACGCATGAGACAAAGTTTAAACGCGGAAAATCATTCGTCTACACAAACCCTAGGCTCTCTAGAGAATCCTAGCAATGGAGTTTAGCTAATAGTAATCAACCAAACAAGATTAACAAGTTTCTCCATAACAAGATTGAGAGAGGAGAAGAAGAAAGCAAAACCTAGATCTTCAATGGAGGAGCCCTCCTCTTGAACCCTAGCTTCCTCTTCCTTCTCCTTGCGTGGGTCTTCTTTCTTTCTCCTTGCGTGAGTGTTTTTTCCTTTTTTTTTTCTTTTTTCCGTTCGTCCTCTAAATAAAACATCCCCGTTCTTTTATTTTTTTTTTAAGTATTGTGATCTTGTGATCACCTTTTGTGATCATAGGATCACATTGTGCTTGTAGGATCACGTTTGATCTTAGATCTGGTCTTGCACTTGATCTTGTGATCACCTTTTTTGATCCTAGGATCACATTGTGGTCTTGCGGGTGATCTTGTGATTGTAGGATCACCACTTCCAGTGAGTTGCTCTCATGTTGGCCATCAAAATTTCACTAAGTGTTTGGCCATTTTTCATCTAGGGGATCAAAGTGCCATTACAGAAACTTCATTAAATTGCATTTGCCTCCCCTCTTCATGTATTTTCTCTGTTTCTTCAAGATTTCTTCTTCGTTTAAGCTCCGGAAAAATTTCCAAAGCTTGTTTCCCCTCTCCGCTTCATCTCCTCAAGCTCCGTTCCTGCCAAAACAACACGAAACACAACCCGTGCGATCAAACGTGACAAATAATACATAAAATAATGCGAGAAACGCCTGGATTAACAATATAATGCCTAGAGCTAAGATTCTACGTTTTCTCTCTAATCATAGTGTAAAACAATGATTATCAATCCGGAAAGTACGCAAAACGATATAAAACGTGCAAGAAATATAAATCTAATAGAGAGTTATCAAATCCCCCACACTAACTTTTTGCGCGTCCTGAGCAAAATAAACCTTACACTACGTTTTAATCCACCGAATTTCATACAACTTTACTAGCCATGTGACACAAACAACTCACACACACAATGCAATCTACATGACTATAGACAATGCAACTCGATTTTACACAATGCAAAAATTGAAACAACATACTTTTTTTTTTCTTTTTCTTAAGAGACGGGCAATCTCGCTATCACTAACCAAAATCATCAAGTTCTCACAAGTCTCTTTTGCAATTCACACAACCGCAATAAGGAATTCAAAATACAATGATCCTACGCACAAGCTCACTAAGGGGTCCCCAAACATCCACCAAACTCAATCCAAGATCCGGGCATGTCCTTTAGCTCAGAGGGTCCAGGCATCCTTAGTCCTATAGTAGTCTTTCTTCGCCAAGTCATATGAGGTTTTCAGACCCTCTTAGCCGTTATTGCAATGAATTCAAGTTGTCCCAGTGACGGGAGACACAACTCCGTGTAATACGGCTTGACTTTAATTTTTCTTAGACGCTCTGATTGTTTTGAATCAAAATTCCCCGCGCGAACGGGGGCACACTAGGCTGTTCACCGTATCTAGTCCAAGAGAAGATTTTGATTTTTTTTTCATTTTCTTTCAATTTATTTCAGCCGTGCATTTAGAGCAACTAAGTGTGGGCTTTTTCGGTTAGCTCTTGATACCGCCTTAAGGGCTGGTGGTGTACACTCCCTAACTTCACTTAGGCTAGAGAAATGTACCACATGGAACCGACTCTACACGAAGGTCCACCCCAGATTAACAAGAGGCCACAAGTTTCCACTCGAAAACAAACTATTCAACTCCTTAGGACTAAATCCTCCTAGCACAATAAAGGAACTAAAGGTATGCCTCGTCTTCTTTCCACTTTTCCCTGAATACCCGGGACTTCCCTTCGTGAAACTAGTGCGCAAGATACTAAAAATTAAGGTTTTCCCCACTACGGTGCTTCCTATTCATTGAGACTCTTTCATTGAACTCTCTCTGGTTTCAAGCTTCATCTATTGCCCATATTCTCAAAAATTTTAAATTTTTATGGATTTTTCTCTTTTCTATTTTTTTTCAATTCTCTCATATTTTCTTAGACTCTACATGCATTGGCCAACTCGACTAATCACATAACATTGGGTAGGGTGACTCAATAATGTAAAAGTGCTAACAATGCATAACATACACAATCTAACACAATACGACAATATAATAAACACACTACTAACCACACTACTCACAATACTAACGCAATCTACATGTAACATGGCTATGCAAAACAGACATGGCTAGCAAAAATATACACAACCACCCCCCCCCCCCACACTTAAGCGTTTCGTTGTCCTCAACGAATTTAGAGATAAAGTTGGAGGTCTCCTCGCTTAAATGTGTAGGCGGTTGATTTTTACAAGTATAGCTCAAAACTTAGACACTGAGAGAGTAAGAGATACCTGAGGTGCCCGGACCTACATGGGCACCGTGTCCGCGAAACTGCAACAAGAAGGGGTCCATTGGACTGTTGACAGTTTCCCGCTGATGACGATCATCTAAGCATTCCCAAGCTACACCATGCTATAATGTAACTCCCCTAAGGTCACATGTGTCTCGCACACTGGGGTAGATTGCTCCATCCTGAAAATAATGCACAAAAAATCCCCAACTCCCTCAAGAGTCCCCTTGTGGGTCAAATGTGCCATGGCACACTGGGGTAGATTCTTCGCTAACATTACCTGCAAAACTAGACATCTCATCAGTCCCTCTCTCTCACCTCTCAAAATCATGTATGGAGAACTAAAACATAAATAAAGAAAATAACATCCTACTCTACATTGGGTTGCCTCCCAAGAAGCGCTTGTAATTTAAGGTCGACGGCCCGACCCGGTTACCTCAACCGACATGGATAGTGGATGAAGTTTTAACTCTCCACATCTTCTTCCACCATCTCTTTTTTTTTGAACTTCACGTGCACCCCTGTGTTCTGCAGATGGTGGAGAAGTGTAGAAGCTGACTCTTTTCATCTTGCATTTTTTCTTCTTTATCAACTTCCACCAAGTGCCACTGGGCTCAAATGCATCATGCTCCATAAAGTCATCCCAGTTGTACCTATCTGGTTTCATATGCTCTTCTAGTGACCCATGCAATTCACCCACACACTTGTTGGTTTCAAAATCCTTGACTATGACATGTATATCATCATCAAAATGGCCCATAGAATAAGAATTTGAAAACTCAATAGCACTAAGCACAAGTGTTTCATCAGCTTCATCATTATCAGCACTCCATAAGCTTCCAATGTCGGTGTATTCCCATTCATGCCAAGGATGTGAAGGCGCCTGCGGTTTTGGCTCGCAATACGACAGGTCCTCCCATCTTGGGCACACAGGTCCACCCTGGTCTAAATCTGAGTCTGAGTCCTCATAAATGGCAGAGTCCACCAATGGTTCCTTGATACCGCAGTCTTCGCTCGGCTCAGGTATCTCTTCTTCCACTTGTGGCGGTGACGGTGAAGGTTCAGTTTTAGGCTCAGAGTCATGTGGCAAGGGCTCCTCTTGTGGCTCTTGAATACTTGATTCCCCTGTCACTGACACTTTCTCAACTCGTTCCTTTATCCTCTTCATCATCTCCCTCAGGTATTCCATACCTATGGCTGAATCGTCTTGTGGAAATTGTTTAGCCGCAGATAAAAATTTGGAGCACACCTGGATGTCCTCCATAATACTACGCCGTTCTACCATATCTGCTGACGAGTCTTCCTGATTCTGATGAACCTGTGGTGGATCGAATATGCATGCATCTTCATTCTTGTGATCCTTCTTGCATTTATAGCACCAAATCACTGAGCAGTCATTTGTGTGCCAAACTCTGCACCTAGCACAATAGTAGGGGTAATCCGAGATCCCCTCATAATCATCCTCGCTCGACATGCTCATTATGTCTCTTGCTTCCTGTGTTCCCTGCGAAAACAAACTCACAAGATACCCGTGAAGCACAGATATAGAAAAAAAATAAAACAAAACTGAAAGAAATACTCTAAACTAACTCCTAACTAAATAATCTACCGCTGTCCCTAGCAACGGCGCCAAAAACTTGACGCGATTTCTTAACGCGTATGCGCAAGTCCACGTTCAAGTAATATAGCGGTGATATTTCAACCCCGAGTTGTCGATCCCACAAGGACATGCTTGAGATTATTTAATTAGTTATTTAATTTAGCGTACGGTGCAGGAGGAAAGAGTTAATTGATTTAAGAATTGAAATAACAACTAATCTAATATTTTTGTATTTTTTATTTTTATTTTTAATAAATAGATATGGAGAAACTAGGCGATCTCTAGATCACCTAGAGCTGTAGACGAATTCCGGTTCAGCTATGTAACACGTCAATCCTATTTTAGTTCATCCGGGTAATACACTATGACAATATCCTGCCGGTCTCATGTCATTTTACGTCTCGGTTAACTACAATCTCCTCTCGGTCTCATGTTGTCTACCGGTCCGTTCTAGCAGGTCATCTACTGGTACGATAACGGGTCCTGTCGGCCCACCGTTTCACGGAACAGCTAAATAATCCTACCGAATCTACCCACACTACGGACAATCCTAACACGTCTCCTTTTCGGTCTCGGTGATTCGGGATTGTGTTCAAGTTCTCATCACAATTAGGCTAAGTCAGTGTCGTGCACTCATCTAATTAGCTAGCACGTCCGGTTGATCACTCCTTTCACACTAAGGGTTAAGTATATAAAAAGAACATGTAACTAAAATAAACATTAACATTAAGCAAAACGATGAACTATTAACAAACCCTAGTTTTCATGAAGATTAAATCATGATCACGCCGTGTCAATATGCGAGACTCACTAACAAGTTCAAGAAACTAAATATTCATTCAATAGATCAAAGTTTAAACGCATGAGACAAAGTTTAAACGCGGAAAATCATTCGTCTACATAAACCCTAGGCTCTCTAGAGAAGCCTAGCAATGGAGTTTAGCTAATAGTAATCAACCAAACAAGATTAACAAGTTTCTACATAACAAGATTGAGAGACGAGAAGAAGAAAGCAAAACCTAGATCTTAAATGGAGGAGCCCTCCGCTTGAACCCTAGCCTCCTCTTCCTTTTCCTTGCGTGGGTCTTCTTTCTTTCTCCTTGCGTGAGAGTTTTTTCCTTTTTTTCTTTCTTCCGTTCGTCCTCTAAATAAAACAGCCCCGTTCTTTTATATTTTTTAAGTATTGTGATCTTGTGATCACCTTTTGTGATCATAGGATCACATTGTGGTTGTAGGATCACGTTTGATCCTAGATCTGGTCTTGCACTTCATCTTGTGATCACCTTTTTTGATCCTAGGATCACATTGTGGTCTTGCGGGTGATCTTGTGATTGTAGGATCACCTTTTGTGATCCTACACTTCCAGTGAGTTGCTCTCATGTTGGCCATCAAAATTTCACTAAGTGTTTGGCCATTTTTCATCTAGGAGATCAAAGTGCCATTACAGAAACTTCATTAAATTGCATTTTCCTCCCCTCTTCATGTATTTTCACTGTTTCTTCAAGATTTCTTCTTCGTTTAAGCTCCCGAAAAATTTCCAAAGCTTGTTTCCCCTCTCCGCTTCATCTCCTCAAGCTCCGTTCCTGCCAAAACAACACGAAACACAACCCGTGCGATCAAACGTGACAAATAATACATAAAATAATGCGAGAAACGCCTGGATTAACAATATAATGCCTAGAGCTAAGATTTTACGTTTTCTCTCTAATCATAGTGTAAAACTATGATTATCAACCCAAAAAGTACGCAAAACGATATAAAACGTGCATGAAATATTCTCTAATAGAGAGTTATCAAATCCCCCACACTACCTTTTTGCGCGTCCTGAGCAAAATAAACCTTACACTACGTTTTAATCCACCTAATTGCATACAACTTTACTAGCCATGTGACACAAACAACTCACACACACAATGCAATCTACATGACTATAGACAATGCAACTCGATTTTACACAATGCAAAAATTGAAACAACATACTTTTTTTTTCTTTTTCTTAAGATACGGGCAATCTCGCTATCACTAACCATAATCATCAAGTTCTCACAAGTCTCTTTTGCAATTCACACAACCGCAATAAGGAATTCAAAATACAATGATCCTACGCACAAGCTCACTAAGGGGTCCCCAAACATCCACCAAACTCAATCCAAGATCCGGGCATGTCCTTTAGCTCAGAGGGTCCAGGCATCCTTAGTCCTATAGTAGTCTTTCTTCGCCAAGTCATATGAGGTTTTCAGACCCTCTTAGGCGTTATTGCAATGAATTCAAGTTGTCCCAGTGACGGGAGACACAACTCCGTGTAATACGGCTTGACTTTAATTTTCCTTAGACGCTCTGATTGTTTTGAATCAAAATTCCCCGCGCGAACGGGGGCACACTAGGCTGTTCACCGTATCTAGTCCAAGAGAAGATTTTGATTTTTTTTTCATTTTCTTTCAATTTATTTCAGCCGTGCATTTAGAGCAACTAAGTGTGGGCTTTTTCGGTTAGCTCTTGAAACCGCCTTAAGGGATGGTGGTGTACAATCCCTAACTTCACTTAGGCTAGAGAAATGTACCAAATGGAACCGACTCTACACGAAGGTCCACCCCAGATTAACAAGAGGCCACAAGTTTCCACTCGAAAACAGACTATTCAACTCCTTAGGACTAAATCCTCCTAGCACAATAAAGGAACTAAAGGTATGCCTCGTCTTCTTTCCACTTTTCCCTGAATACCCGGGACTTCCGTTCGTGAAACTAGTGCGCAAGATACTAAAAATTAAGGTTTTCCCCACTACGGTGCTTCCTATTCATTGAGACTCTTTCATTGAATTCTCTCTTGTTTCAAGCTTCATCAATTGCCCATATTCTCAAAATTTTTAAATTTTTATGGATTTTTCTCTTTTCTATTTTTTTTTCCGATTCTCTCATATTTTCTTAGAATCCACATGCATTGGCCAACTCGACTAATCACATAAAATTGGGTAGGGTGACTCAATAATGTAAAAGTGCTAACAATGCATAACATACACAATCTAACACAATACGACAATATAATAAACACACTACTAACCACACTACTCACAATACTAACACAATCTACATGTAACAAGGCTATGCAAAACAGACATGTCTAGAAAAAATATACACAACCCCCCCACACTTAAGCGTTTCGTTGTCCTCAACGAATTTAGAGATAAAGTTGGAGGTCTCCTCGCTAAATGTGTAGGCGGTGGATTTTTACAAGTATAGCTCAAAACTTAGACACTGAGAGAGTAAGAGATACCTGAGGTGCCCGGACCTACATGGGCACCGTGTCCGCGAAACTGCAACAAGAAGGGGTCCATTGGACCGTTGACAGTTTCCCGCTGATGACGATCATCTAAGCATTCCCAAGCTACACCATGCTATAATGTAACTCCCCTAAGGTCACATGTGTCTCGCACACTAAGGTATATTGCTCCATCCTGAAAATAATGCACAAAAAATCCCCAACTCCCTCAAGAGTCCCCTTGTGGGTCAAATGTGCCATGGCACACTAGGGTAGATTCTTCGCTAACATTACCTGCAAAACTAGACATCTCTTCAGTCCCTCTCTCTCTCACCTCTCAAAATCATGTATGGAGAACTAAAACATAAATAAAGAAAATAACATCCTACTCTACATTGGGTTGCCTCCCAAGAAGCGCTTTTAATTTAAGGTCGACGGCCCGACCCGGTTACCTCAACCGACATGGATAGTGGATGAAGTTTTAACTCTCCACTTCTTCTTCTTCCACCACCTCTTTTTTTTGAACTTCACGTGCACCCCTGTGTTGTGCAGATGGTGGAGAAGTGTAGAAGCTGACTCTTTTCATCTTGCATTTTTTCTTCTTTATCAACTTCCACCAAGTGCCACTGGGCTCAAATGCATCATGCTCCATAAAGTCATCCCAGTAGTACCTATCTGGTTTCATATGCTCTTCTAGTGACCCATGCAATTCACCCCCACACTTGTTGGTTTCAAATTCCTTGATTATGACATGTATATAATCATCAAAATGGCCCATAGAACAAAAATTTGAAAACTCAATAGCACTAAGCACAAGTGTTTCATCAGCTTCATCATTATCAGCACTCCATAAGCTTCCAATGTCGGTGTATTCCCATTCATGCCAAGGATGTGAAGGCGCCTGCGGTTTTGGCTCGCAATACGGCAGGTCCTCCCATCTTGGGCACACAGGTCCACCCTGGTCTGAATCAGAGTCTGAGTCCTCATAAATGGCAGAGTCCACCAATGGTTCCTTGATACCGCAGACTTCGCCCGGCTCAGGTATCTCTTCTTCCACTTGTGGCGGTGATGGTGAAGGTTCAGTTTTAGGCTCACAGTCATGTGGCAAGGGCTCTTCTTGTGGCTCTTGAATACTTGATTCCCCTGTCACAGACATTTTCTCAACTCGTTCCTTTATCCTCTTCATCATCTCCCTCACGTATTCCATACCTATGGCTAAATCGTCTTGTGGAAATTGTTTAGCCACAGATAAAAATTTGGAGCACACCTGGATGTCCTCCATAATACTACGCCGTTCTACCATATCTGCTGACGAGTCTTCCTGATTCTGATGAACCTGTGGTGGATCGAATATGCATGCATCTTCATACTTGTGATCCTTCTTGCATTTATAGCACCAAATCACTGAGCAGTCATCTGTGTGCCAAACTCTGCACCTAGCACAATAGTAGGGGTAATCCGAGATCCCATCATAATCATCCTCGCTCGACATGCTCATTATGTCTCTTGCTTCCTGTGTTCCCTGCGAAAACAAACTCACAAGATACCCGTGAAGCACAGATATAGAAAAAAAATAAAACAAAACTGAAAGAAATACTCTAAACTAACTCCTAACTAAATAATCTACCGCTGTCCCTAGCAACGGCGCCAAAAACTTGACGCGATTTCTGAACGCGTATGCGCAAGTCCACGGTCAAGTAATATAGCGGTGATATTTCAACCCCGAGTTGTCGATCCCACAAGGACATGCTTGAGATTATTTAATTAGTTATTTAATTTAGCGTACGGTGCAGGAGGAAAGAGTTAATTGATTTAAGAATTGAAATAACAACTAATCTAATATTTTTGTATTTTTTATTTTTATTTTTAATAAATAGATATGGAGAAACTAGGCGATCTCTAGATCACCTAGAGCTGTAGACGAATTCCGGTTCAGCTATGTAACACGTCAATCCTATTTTAGTTCATCCGGGTAATACACTATGACAATATCCTGCCGGTCTCATGTCATTTTACGTCTCGGTTAACTACAATCTCCTCTCGGTCTCATGTTGTCTACCGGTCCGTTCTAGCAGGTCATCTACTGGTACGATAACGGGTCTTGTCGGCCCACCGTTTCACGGAACAGCTAAATAATCCTACCGAATCTACCCACACTACGGCCAATCCTAACACGTCTCCTTTTCGGTCTCGGTGATTCGGGATTGTGTTCAAGTTTTCATCACAATTAGGCTAAGTCAGTGTCGTGCACTCATCTAATTAGCTAGCACGTCCGGTTGATCACTCCTTTCACACTAAGGATTAAGTATAGAAAAAGAACATGTAACTAAAATAAACATTAACATTAAGCAAAACGATGAACTATTAACAAACCCTAGTTTTCATGAAGATTAAATCATGATCACGCCGTGTCAATATGCGAGACTCACTAACAAGTTCAAGAAACTAAATATTCATTCAATAGATCAAAGTTTAAACGCATGAGACAAAGTTTAAACGCGGAAAATCATTCGTCTACATAAACCCTAGGCTCTCTGGAGAAGACTAGCAATGGAGTTTAGCTATTAGTAATCAACCAAACAAGATTAACAAGTTTCTACATAACAAGATTGAGAGAGGAGAAGAAGAAAGCAAAACCTAGATCTTCAATGGAGGAGCCCTCCTCTTGAACCCTAGCCTCCTCTTCCTTCTCCTTGCGTGGGTCTTCTTTATTTCTCCTTGCGTGAGTGTTTTTTCCTTTTTTTCTTTCTTCCGTTCGTCCTCTAAATAAAACAGCCCCGTTCTTTTATATTTTTTAAGTATTGTGATCTTGTGATCACCTTTTGTGATCATAGGATCACATTGTGGTTGTAGGATCACGTTTGATCCTAGATCTGGTCTTGCACTTCATCTTGTGATCACCTTTTTTGATCCTAGGATCACATTGTGGTCTTGCGGGTGATCTTGTGATTGTAGGATCACCTTTTGTGATCCTACACTTCCAGTGAGTTGCACTCATGTTGGCCATCAAAATTTCACTAAGTGTTTGGCCATTTTCATCGAGGAGATCATAGTGCCATTACAGAAACTTCACTAAATTGCATTTGCCTCCCCTCTTCATGTATTTTCACTGTTTCTTCAAGATTTCTTCTTCGTTTAAGCTCCCGAAAAATTTCCAAAGCTTGTTTCCCCTCTCACCTTCATCTCCTCAAGCTCCGTTCCTGCCAAAACAACACGAAACACAACCCGTGCGATCAAACGTGACAAATAATACATAAAATAATGCGAGAAACGCCTGGATTAACAATATAATGCCTAGAGCTAAGATTCTACGTTTTCTCTCTAATCATAGTGTAAAACTATGATTATCAACCCGAAAAGTACGCAAAACGATATAAAACGTGCAAGAAATATTCTCTAATAGAGAGTTATCAAATCCCCCACACTACCTTTTTGCGCGTCCCGAGCAAAATAAACCTTACACTACGTTTTAATCCACCTAATTGCATACAACTTTACTAGCCATGTGACACAAACAACTCACACACATAATGCAATCTACATGACTATAGACAATGCAACTCGATTTTACACAATGCAAAAATTGAAACAACATACTTTTTTTTTCTTTTTTTAAGAGACGGGCAATCTCGCTATCACTAACCAAAATCATCAAGTTCTCACAAGTCTCTTTTGCAATTCACACAACCGCAATAAGGAATTCAAAATACAATGATCCGACGCACAAGCTCACTAAGGGGTCCCCAAACATCCACCAAACTCAATCCAAGATCCGGGCATGTCCTTTAGCTCAGAGGGTCCAGGCATCCTTAGTCCTATAGTAGTCTTTCTTCGCCAAGTCATATGAGGTTTTTAGACCCTCTTAGCCGTTATTGCAATGAATTCAAGTTGTCCCAGTGACGGGAGACACAACTCCGTGTAATACGGCTTGACTTTAATTTTCCTTAGACGCTCTGATTGTTTTGAATCAAAATTCCCCGCGCGAACGGGTGCACACTAGGCTGTTCACCGTATCTAGTCCAAGAGAAGATTTTGATTTTTTTTTTCATTTTCTTTCAATTTATTTCAGCCGTGCATTTAGAGCAACTAAGTGTGGGCTTTTTCGGTTAGCTCTTGAAACCGCCTTAAGGGATGGTGGTGTACACTCCCTAACTTCACTTAGGCTAGAGAAATGTACCACATGGAACCGACTCTACACGAAGGTCCACCCCAGATTAACAAGAGGCCACAAGTTTCCACTCGAAAACAGACTATTCAACTCCTTAGGACTAAATCCTCCTAGCACAATAAAGGAACTAAAGGTATGCCTCGTCTTCTTTCCACTTTTCCCTGAATACCAGGGACTTCCGTTCGTGAAACTAGTGCGCAAGATACTAAAAACTAAGGTTTTCCCCACTACGGTGCTTCCTATTCATTGAGACTCTTTCATTGAACTCTCTCTGGTTTCAAGCTTCATCAATTGCCCATATTCTCAAAATTTTTAAATTTTTATGGATTTTTCTCTTTTCTATTTTTTTTTTCAATTCTATCATATTTTCTTAGACTCTACATGCATTGGCCAACTCGACTAATCACATAACATTGGGTAGGGTGACTCAATAATGTAAAAGTGCTAACAATGCATAACATACACAATCTAACACAATACGACAATATAATAAACACACTACTAACCACACTACTCACAACACTAACACAATCTACATGTAACAAGGCTATGCAAAACAGACATGGCTAGCAAAAATATACACAACCCCCCCCCCCACACTTAAGAGTTTCGTTGTCCTCAACGAATTTAGAGATAACGTTGGAGGTCTCCTCGCTTAAATGTGTAGGCGGTGGATTTTTACAAGTATAGCTCAAAACTTAGACACTGAGAGAGTAAGAGATACCTGAGGTGCCCGGACCTACATGGGCACCGTGTCCGCGAAACTGCAACAAGAAGGGGTCCATTGGACCGTTGACAGTTTCCCGCTGATGACGATTATATAAGCATTCCCAAGCTACACCATGCTATAATGTAACTCCCCTAAGGTCACATGTGTCTCGCACACTAAGGTATATTGCTCCATCCTGAAAATAATGCACAAAAAATCCCCAACTCCCTCAAGAGTCCCCTTGTGGGTCAAATGTGCCATGGCACACTAGGGTAGATTCTTCGCTAACATTACCTGCAAAACTAGACATCTCTTCAGTCCCTCTCTCTCTCACCTCTCAAAATCATGTATGGAGAACTAAAACATAAATAAAGAAAATAACATCCTACTCTACATTGGGTTGCCTCCCAAGAAGCGCTTTTAATTTAAGGTCGACGGCCCGACCCGGTTACCTCAACCGACATGGATAGTGGATGAAGTTTTAACTCTCCACTTCTTCTTCTTCCACCACCTCTTTTTTTTGAACTTCACGTGCACCCCTGTGTTGTGCAGATGGTGGAGAAGTGTAGAAGCTGACTCTTTTCATCTTGCATTTTTTCTTCTTTATCAACTTCCACCAAGTGCCACTGGGCTCAAATGCATCATGCTCCATAAAGTCATCCCAGTAGTACCTATCTGGTTTCATATGCTCTTCTAGTGACCCATGCAATTCACCCCCACACTTGTTGGTTTCAAATTCCTTGATTATGACATGTATATAATCATCAAAATGGCCCATAGAACAAAAATTTGAAAACTCAATAGCACTAAGCACAAGTGTTTCATCAGCTTCATCATTATCAGCACTCCATAAGCTTCCAATGTCGGTGTATTCCCATTCATGCCAAGGATGTGAAGGCGCCTGCGGTTTTGGCTCGCAATACGGCAGGTCCTCCCATCTTGGGCACACAGGTCCACCCTGGTCTGAATCAGAGTCTGAGTCCTCATAAATGGCAGAGTCCACCAATGGTTCCTTGATACCGCAGACTTCGCCCGGCTCAGGTATCTCTTCTTCCACTTGTGGCGGTGATGGTGAAGGTTCAGTTTTAGGCTCACAGTCATGTGGCAAGGGCTCTTCTTGTGGCTCTTGAATACTTGATTCCCCTGTCACAGACATTTTCTCAACTCGTTCCTTTATCCTCTTCATCATCTCCCTCACGTATTCCATACCTATGGCTAAATCGTCTTGTGGAAATTGTTTAGCCACAGATAAAAATTTGGAGCACACCTGGATGTCCTCCATAATACTACGCCGTTCTACCATATCTGCTGACGAGTCTTCCTGATTCTGATGAACCTGTGGTGGATCGAATATGCATGCATCTTCATACTTGTGATCCTTCTTGCATTTATAGCACCAAATCACTGAGCAGTCATCTGTGTGCCAAACTCTGCACCTAGCACAATAGTAGGGGTAATCCGAGATCCCATCATAATCATCCTCGCTCGACATGCTCATTATGTCTCTTGCTTCCTGTGTTCCCTGCGAAAACAAACTCACAAGATACCCGTGAAGCACAGATATAGAAAAAAAATAAAACAAAACTGAAAGAAATACTCTAAACTAACTCCTAACTAAATAATCTACCGCTGTCCCTAGCAACGGCGCCAAAAACTTGACGCGATTTCTGAACGCGTATGCGCAAGTCCACGGTCAAGTAATATAGCGGTGATATTTCAACCCCGAGTTGTCGATCCCACAAGGACATGCTTGAGATTATTTAATTAGTTATTTAATTTAGCGTACGGTGCAGGAGGAAAGAGTTAATTGATTTAAGAATTGAAATAACAACTAATCTAATATTTTTGTATTTTTTATTTTTATTTTTAATAAATAGATATGGAGAAACTAGGCGATCTCTAGATCACCTAGAGCTGTAGACGAATTCCGGTTCAGCTATGTAACACGTCAATCCTATTTTAGTTCATCCGGGTAATACACTATGACAATATCCTGCCGGTCTCATGTCATTTTACGTCTCGGTTAACTACAATCTCCTCTCGGTCTCATGTTGTCTACCGGTCCGTTCTAGCAGGTCATCTACTGGTACGATAACGGGTCTTGTCGGCCCACCGTTTCACGGAACAGCTAAATAATCCTACCGAATCTACCCACACTACGGCCAATCCTAACACGTCTCCTTTTCGGTCTCGGTGATTCGGGATTGTGTTCAAGTTTTCATCACAATTAGGCTAAGTCAGTGTCGTGCACTCATCTAATTAGCTAGCACGTCCGGTTGATCACTCCTTTCACACTAAGGATTAAGTATAGAAAAAGAACATGTAACTAAAATAAACATTAACATTAAGCAAAACGATGAACTATTAACAAACCCTAGTTTTCATGAAGATTAAATCATGATCACGCCGTGTCAATATGCGAGACTCACTAACAAGTTCAAGAAACTAAATATTCATTCAATAGATCAAAGTTTAAACGCATGAGACAAAGTTTAAACGCGGAAAATCATTCGTCTACATAAACCCTAGGCTCTCTGGAGAAGACTAGCAATGGAGTTTAGCTATTAGTAATCAACCAAACAAGATTAACAAGTTTCTACATAACAAGATTGAGAGAGGAGAAGAAGAAAGCAAAACCTAGATCTTCAATGGAGGAGCCCTCCTCTTGAACCCTAGCCTCCTCTTCCTTCTCCTTGCGTGGGTCTTCTTTATTTCTCCTTGCGTGAGTGTTTTTTCCTTTTTTTCTTTCTTCCGTTCGTCCTCTAAATAAAACAGCCCCGTTCTTTTATATTTTTTAAGTATTGTGATCTTGTGATCACCTTTTGTGATCATAGGATCACATTGTGGTTGTAGGATCACGTTTGATCCTAGATCTGGTCTTGCACTTCATCTTGTGATCACCTTTTTTGATCCTAGGATCACATTGTGGTCTTGCGGGTGATCTTGTGATTGTAGGATCACCTTTTGTGATCCTACACTTCCAGTGAGTTGCACTCATGTTGGCCATCAAAATTTCACTAAGTGTTTGGCCATTTTCATCGAGGAGATCATAGTGCCATTACAGAAACTTCACTAAATTGCATTTGCCTCCCCTCTTCATGTATTTTCACTGTTTCTTCAAGATTTCTTCTTCGTTTAAGCTCCCGAAAAATTTCCAAAGCTTGTTTCCCCTCTCACCTTCATCTCCTCAAGCTCCGTTCCTGCCAAAACAACACGAAACACAACCCGTGCGATCAAACGTGACAAATAATACATAAAATAATGCGAGAAACGCCTGGATTAACAATATAATGCCTAGAGCTAAGATTCTACGTTTTCTCTCTAATCATAGTGTAAAACTATGATTATCAACCCGAAAAGTACGCAAAACGATATAAAACGTGCAAGAAATATTCTCTAATAGAGAGTTATCAAATCCCCCACACTACCTTTTTGCGCGTCCCGAGCAAAATAAACCTTACACTACGTTTTAATCCACCTAATTGCATACAACTTTACTAGCCATGTGACACAAACAACTCACACACATAATGCAATCTACATGACTATAGACAATGCAACTCGATTTTACACAATGCAAAAATTGAAACAACATACTTTTTTTTTCTTTTTTTAAGAGACGGGCAATCTCGCTATCACTAACCAAAATCATCAAGTTCTCACAAGTCTCTTTTGCAATTCACACAACCGCAATAAGGAATTCAAAATACAATGATCCGACGCACAAGCTCACTAAGGGGTCCCCAAACATCCACCAAACTCAATCCAAGATCCGGGCATGTCCTTTAGCTCAGAGGGTCCAGGCATCCTTAGTCCTATAGTAGTCTTTCTTCGCCAAGTCATATGAGGTTTTTAGACCCTCTTAGCCGTTATTGCAATGAATTCAAGTTGTCCCAGTGACGGGAGACACAACTCCGTGTAATACGGCTTGACTTTAATTTTCCTTAGACGCTCTGATTGTTTTGAATCAAAATTCCCCGCGCGAACGGGTGCACACTAGGCTGTTCACCGTATCTAGTCCAAGAGAAGATTTTGATTTTTTTTTTCATTTTCTTTCAATTTATTTCAGCCGTGCATTTAGAGCAACTAAGTGTGGGCTTTTTCGGTTAGCTCTTGAAACCGCCTTAAGGGATGGTGGTGTACACTCCCTAACTTCACTTAGGCTAGAGAAATGTACCACATGGAACCGACTCTACACGAAGGTCCACCCCAGATTAACAAGAGGCCACAAGTTTCCACTCGAAAACAGACTATTCAACTCCTTAGGACTAAATCCTCCTAGCACAATAAAGGAACTAAAGGTATGCCTCGTCTTCTTTCCACTTTTCCCTGAATACCAGGGACTTCCGTTCGTGAAACTAGTGCGCAAGATACTAAAAACTAAGGTTTTCCCCACTACGGTGCTTCCTATTCATTGAGACTCTTTCATTGAACTCTCTCTGGTTTCAAGCTTCATCAATTGCCCATATTCTCAAAATTTTTAAATTTTTATGGATTTTTCTCTTTTCTATTTTTTTTTTCAATTCTATCATATTTTCTTAGACTCTACATGCATTGGCCAACTCGACTAATCACATAACATTGGGTAGGGTGACTCAATAATGTAAAAGTGCTAACAATGCATAACATACACAATCTAACACAATACGACAATATAATAAACACACTACTAACCACACTACTCACAACACTAACACAATCTACATGTAACAAGGCTATGCAAAACAGACATGGCTAGCAAAAATATACACAACCCCCCCCCCCCACACTTAAGAGTTTCGTTGTCCTCAACGAATTTAGAGATAACGTTGGAGGTCTCCTCGCTTAAATGTGTAGGCGGTGGATTTTTACAAGTATAGCTCAAAACTTAGACACTGAGAGAGTAAGAGATACCTGAGGTGCCCGGACCTACATGGGCACCGTGTCCGCGAAACTGCAACAAGAAGGGGTCCATTGGACCGTTGACAGTTTCCCGCTGATGACGATTATATAAGCATTCCCAAGCTACACCATGCTATAATGTAACTCCCCTAAGGTCACATGTGTCTCGCACACTGGGGTAGATTGCTCCATCCTGAAAATAATGCACTAAAAATCCCCAACTCCCTCAAGAGTCCCCTTGTGGGTCAAATGTGCCATGGCACACTGGGGTAGATTCTTCGCTAACATTACCTGCAAAACTAGACATCTCATCAGTCCCTCTCTCTCACCTCTCAAAATCATGTATGGAGAACTAAAACATAAATAAAGAAAATAACATCCTACTCTACATTGGGTTGCCTCCCAAGAAGCGATTGTAATTTAAGGTCGACGGCCCGACCCGGTTACCTCAACCGACATGGATAGTGGATGAAGTTTTAACTCTCCACTTCTTCTTCTTCCACCATCTCTTTTTTTGAACTTCACGTGCACCCATGTGTTGTGCAGATGGTGGAGAAGTGTAGAAGCTGACTCTTTTCATCTTGCATTTTTTCTTCTTTATCAACTTCCACCAAGTGCCACTGGGCTCAAATGCATCATGCTCCATAAAGTCATCCCAGTAGTTCCTATCTGGTTTCATATGCTCTTCTAGTGACCCATGCAATTCACCCCCACACTTGTTGGTTTCAAATTCCTTGACTATGACATGTATATCATCATCAAAATGGCCCATAGAACAAGAATTTGAAAACTCAATAGCACTAAGCACAAGTGTTTCATCAGCTTCATCATTATCAGCACTCCATAAGCTTCCAATGTCGGTGTATTCCCATTCATGCCAAGGATGTGAAGGCGCCTGCGGTTTTGGCTTGCAATACGGCAGGTCCTCCCATCTTGGGCACACAGGTCCACCCTGGTCTAAATCAGAGTCTGAGTCCTCATAAATGGCAGAGTCCACCAATGGTTCCTTGATACCGCAGTCTTCACTCGGCTCAGGTATCTCTTCTTCCACTTGTGGCGGTGATGGTGAAGGTTCAGTTTTAGGCTCACAGTCATGTGGCAAGGGCTCCTCTTGTGGCTCTTGAATACTTGATTCCCCTATCACTGACAGTTTCTCAACTCGTTCCTTTATCCTCTTCATCATCTCCCTCACGTATTCCATACCTATGGCTGAATCGTCTTGTGGAAATTGTTTAGCCACAGATAAAAATTTGGAGCACACCTGGATGTCCTCCATAATACTACGCTGTTCTACCATATCTGCTGACGAGTCTTCTTGATTCTGATGAACCTGTGGTTGATCGAATATGCATGCATCTTCGTACTTGTGATCCTTCTTGCATTTATAGCACCAAATCACTGAGCAGTCATCTGTGTTCCAAACTCTGCACCTAGCACAATAGTAGGGGTAATCCGAGATCCCCTCATAATCATCCTCGCTCGACATGCTCATTATGTCTCTTGCTTCCTGTGTTCCCTGCGAAAACAAACTCACAAGATACCCGTGAAGCACATATATAGAAAAAAAATAAAACAAAACTGAAAGAAATACTCTAAACTAACTCCTAACTAAATAATCTACCGCTGTCCCTAGCAACGGCGCCAAAAACTTGACGCGATTTCTTAACGCGTATGCGCAAGTCCACGGTCAAGTAATATAGCGGTGATATTTCAACCCCGAGTTGTCGATCCCACAAGGACATGCTTGAGATTATTTAATTAGTTATTTAATTTAGCGTACGGTGCAGGAGGAAAGAGTTAGTTGATTTAAGAATTGAAATAAAAACTAATCTAATATTTTTGTATTTTTTATTTTTATTTTTAATAAATAGATATGGAGAAACTAGGCGATCTCTAGATCACCTAGGGCTGTAGACGAATTCCGGTTCAGCTATGTAACACGTCAATCCTATTTTAGTTCATCCGGGCAATACACTATGACAATATCCTGCCGGTCTCATGTCATTTTACGTCTCGGTTAACTACAATCTCCTCTCGGTCTCATGTTGTCTACCGGTCCGTTCTAGCAGGTCATCTACTGGTATGATAACGGGTCCTGTCGGCCCACCGTTTCACGGAACAGCTAAATAATCCTACCGAATCTACCCACACTACGGCCAATCCTAACACGTCTCCTTTTCGGTCTCGGTGATTCGGGATTGTTATCAAGTTCTCATCACAATTAGGCTAAGTCAGTGTCGTGCTCTCATCTAATTAGCTAGCACGTCCGGTTGATCACTCCTTTCACACTAAGGATTAAGTATAGAAAAAGAACATGTAACTAAAATAAACATTAACATTAAGCAAAACGATGAACTATGAACAAACCCTAGTTTTCATGAAGATTAAATCATGATCACGCCGTGTCAATATGCGAGACTCACTAACAAGTTCAAGAAACGAAATATTCATTCAATAGATCAAAGTTTAAACGCATGAGACAAAGTTTAAACGCGGAAAATCATTCGTCTACATAAACCCTAGGCTCTCTAGAGAAGCCTAGCAATGGAGTTTAGCTAATAGTAATCAACCAAACAAGATTAACAAGTTTCTACATAACAAGATTGAGAGAGGAGAAGATGAAAGCAAAACCTAGATCTTCAATGGAGGAGCCCTCCTCTTGAACCCTAGCCTCCTCTTCCTTCTCCTTGCGTGGGTCTTCTTCTTTCTCCTTGCGTGAGTGTTTTTTCCTTTTTTTCTTTCTTCCGTTCGTCCTCTAAATAAAACAGCCCCGTTCTTTTATATTTTTTAAGTATTGTGATCTTGTGATCACCTTTTGTGATCATAGGATCACATTGTGGTTGTAGGATCACGTTTGATCCTAGATCTGGTCTTGCACTTCATCTTGTGATCACCTTTTTTGATCCTAGGATCACATTGTGGTCTTGCGGGTGATCTTGTGATTGTAGGATCACCACCTTTTGTGATCCTACACTTCCAGTGAGTTGCTCTCATGTTGGCCATCAAAATTTCACTAAGTGTTTGGCCATTTTTCATCTAGGAGATCAAAGTGCCATTACAGAAACTTCATTAAATTGCATTTGCCTCCCCTCTTCATGTATTTTCACTGTTTCTTCAAGATTTCTTCTTCGTTTAAGCTCCCGAAAAATTTCCAAAGCTTGTTTCCCCTCTCCGCTTCATCTCCTCAAGCTCTATTCCTGCCAAAACAACACGAAACACAACCCGTGCGATCAAACGTGACAAATAATACATAAAATAATGCGAGAAACGCCTGGATTAACAATATAATGCCTAGAGCTAAGATTTTACGTTTTCTCTCTAATCATAGTGTAAAACTATGATTATCAACCCAAAAAGTACACAAAACGATATAAAACGTGCAAGAAATATTTTCTAATAGAGAGTTATCAAATCCCCCACACTACCTTTTTGCGCGTCCCGAGCAAAATAAACCTTACACTACGTTTTAATCCACCTAATTGCATACAACTTTACTAGCCATGTGACACAAACAACTCACACACACAATGCAATCTACATGACTATAGACAATGCAACTCGATTTTACACAATGCAAAAATTGAAACAACATACTCTTTTTTTTTCTTTTTCTTAAGATACGGGCAATCTCGCTATCACTAACCATAATCATCAAGTTCTCACAAGTCTCTTTTGCAATTCACACAACCGCAATAAGGAATTCAAAATACAATGATCCTACGCACAAGCTCACTAAGGGGTCCCCAAAAATCCACCAAACTCAATCCAAGATCCGGGCATGTCCTTTAGCTCAGAGGGTCCAGGCATCCTTAGTCCTATAGTAGTCTTTCTTCGCCAAGTCATATGAGGTTTTCACACCCTCTTAGGCGTTATTGCAATGAATTCAAGTTGTCCCAGTGACGGGAGACACAACTCCGTGTAATACGGCTTGACTTTAATTTTCCTTAGACGCTCTGATTGTTTTGAATCAAAATTCCCCGCGCGAACGGGGGCACACTAGGCTGTTCACCGTATCTAGTCCAAGAGAAGATTTTGATTTTTTTTTTCATTTTCTTTCAATTTATTTCAGCCGTGCATTTAGAGCAACTAAGTGTGGGCTTTTTCGGTTAGCTCTTGAAACCGCCTTAAGGGATGGTGGTGTACACTCCCTAACTTCACTTAGGCTAGAGAAATGTACCAAATGGAACCGACTCTACACGAAGGTCCACCCCAGATTAACAAGAGGCCACAAGTTTCCACTCGAAAACAGACTATTTAACTCCTTAGGACTAAATCCTCCTAGCACAATAAAGGAACTAAAGGTATGCCTCGTCTTCTTTCCACTTTTCCCTGAATACCCGGGACTTCCGTTCGTGAAACTAGTGCGCAAGATACTAAAAATTAAGGTTTTCCCCACTACGGTGCTTCCTATTCATTGAGACTCTTTCATTGAATTCTCTTTGGTTTCAATCTTCATCAATTGCCCATATTCTCAAAATTTTTAAATTTTTATGGATTTTTCTCTTTTCTATTTTTTTTTTCAATTCTCTCATATTTTCTTAGACTCTACATGCATTGGCCAACTCAACTAATCACATAAAATTGGGTAGGGTGACTCAATAATGTAAAAGTGCTAACAATGCATAACATACACAATCTAACACAATATGACAATATAATAAACACACTACTAACCACACTACTCACAATACTAACGCAATCTACATGTAACAAGGCTATGCAAAACAGACATGGCTAGCAAAAATATACACAACCCCCCCCCCCACCCCACACTTAAGCGTTTCGTTGTCCTCAACGAATTTAGAGATAAAGTTGGAGGTCTCCTCGCTTAAATGTGTAGGCGGTGGATTTTTACAAGTATAGCTCAAAACTTAGACACTGAGAGAGTAAGAGATACCTGAGGTGCCCGGACCTACATGAGCACCGTGTCCGCGAAACTGCAACAAGAAGGGGTCCATTGGACCGTTGACAGTTTCCCGCTGATGACGATCATCTAATCATTCCCAAGCTACACCATGCTATAATGTAACTCCCCTAAGGTCACATGTGTCTCGCACACTAAGGTATATTGCTCCATCCTGAAAATAATGCACAAAAAATCCCCAACTCCCTCAAGAGTCCCCTTGTGGGTCAAATGTGCCATGGCACACTGGGGTAGATTCTTCGCTAACATTACCTGCAAAACTAGACATCTCATCAGTCCCTCTCTCTCACCTCTCAAAATCATGTATGGAGAACTAAAACATAAATAAAGAAAATAACATCCTACTCTACATTGGGTTGCCTCCCAAGAAGCGCTTGTAATTTAAGGTCGACGGCCCGACCCGGTTACCTCAACCGACATGGATAGTGGATGAAGTTTTAACTCTCCACTTCTTCTTCTTCCACCATCTCTTTTTTTGAACTTCACGTGCACCCCTGTGTTGTGCCAGATGGTGGAGAAGTGTAGAATCTGAATCTTTTCATCTTGCATTTTTTCTTCTTTATCAACTTCCACCAAATGCCACTAGGCTCAAATGCATCATGCTCCATAAAGTCATCCCAGTAGTACCTATCTGGTTTCATATGCTCTTCTAGTGACCCATGCAATTCACCCCCACACTTGTTGGTTTCAAATTCCTTGACTATGACATGTATATCATCATCAAAATGGCCCATAGAACAAGAATTTGAAAACTCAATAGCACTAAGCACAAGTGTTTCATCAGCTTCATCATTATCAGCACACCATAAGCTTCCAATGTCGGTGTATTCCCATTCATGCCAAGGATGTGAAGGCGCCTGCGGTTTCGGCTCGCAATACGGCAGGTCCTCCCATCTTGGGCACACAGGTCCACCCTGGTCTGAATCAGAGTCTGAGTCCTCATAAATGGCAGAGTCCACCAATGGTTCCTTGATACCGCAGACTTCGCCCGGCTCAGGTATCTCTTTTTCCACTTGTGGCGGTGATGGTGAAGGTTCAGTTTTAGGCTCACAGTCATGTGGCAAGGGCTCTTCTTGTGGCTCTTGAATACTTGATTCCCCTGTCACAGACATTTTCTCAACTCGTTCCTTTATCCTCTTCATCATCTCCCTCACGTATTCCATACCTATGGCTGAATCGTCTTGTGGAAATTGTTTAGCCACAGATAAAAATTTGGAGCACACGTGGATGTCCTCCATAATACTACGCCGTTCTACCATATCTGCTGACGACTCTTCCTGATTCTGACGAACCTGTGGTGGATCGAATATGCATGCATCTTCATACTTGTGATCCTTCTTGCATTTATAGCACCAAATCACTGAACAGTCATCTGTGTGCAAAACTCTTCACCTAGCACAATAGTAGGGGTAATCCGAGATCCCCTCATAATCATCCTCGCTCGACATGCTCATTATGTCTCTTGCTTCCTGTGTTCCCTGCGAAAACAAACTCACAAGATACCCGTGAAGCATAGATATAGAAAAAAAATAAAACAAAACTGAAAGAAATACTCTAAACTAACTCCTAACTAAATAATCTACCGCTGTCCCCGGCAACGGCGCCAAAAACTTGACGCGATTTCTTAACGCGTATGCGCAAGTCCACGGTCAAGTAATATAGCGGTGATATTTCAACCCCGAGTTATCGATCCCACAAGGACATGCTTGAGATTATTTAATTAGTTATTTAATTTAGCGTACGGTGCAGGAGGAAAGAGTTAATTGATTTAAGAATTGAAATAACAACTAATCTAATATTTTTGTATTCTTTATTTTTATTTTTAATAAATAGATATGGAGAAACTAGGCGATCTCTAGATCACCTAGGGCTGTTGACGAATTCCGGTTCAGCTATGTAACACGTCAATCCTATTTTAGTTCATCCGGGTAATACACTATGACAATATTCTGTCGGTCTCATGTCATTTTACGTCTCGGTTAACTACAATCTCCTCTCGGTCTCATGTTGTCTACCGGTCCGTTCTAGCAGGTCATCTACTGGTACGATAACGGGTCCTGTCGGCCCACCGTTTGACGGAACAGCTAAATAATCCTACCGAATCTACCCACATTACGGCCAATCCTAACACGTCTCCTTTTCGGTCTCGCTGATTCGGGATTGTGTTCAAGTTTTTATCACAATTAGGCTAAGTCAGTGTCGTGCACTCATCTAATTAGCTAGCACGTCCGGTTGATCACTCCTTTCACACTAAGGATTAAGTATCGAAAAAGAACATGCAACTAAAATAAACATTAACATTAAGCAAAACGATGAACTATGAACAAACCCTAGTTTTTATGAAGATTAAATCATGATCACGCCGTGTCAATATGCGAGACTCACTAACAAGTTCAAGAAACTAAATATTCATTCAATAGATCAAAGTTTAAACGCATGAGACAAAGTCTAAACCCGGAAAATCATTCGTCTACATAAACCCTAGGCTCTCTAGAGAAGCCTAGCAATGGAGTTTAGCTAATAGTAATCAACCAAACAAGATTAACAAGTTTCTCCATAACAAGATTGAGAGAGGAGAAGAAGAAAGCAAAACCTAGATCTTCAATGGAGGAGCCCTCCTCTTGAACCCTAGCCTCCTCTTCCTTCTCCTTGCGTGGGTCTTCTTTCTTTCTCCTTGCGTGAGTGTTTTTTCCTTTTTTTTCTTTCTTACGTTCGTCCTCTAAATAAAACAGCCCCGTTCTTTTATATATTTTAAGTATTGTGATCTTGTGATCACCTTTTTTGATCATAGGATCACATTGTGGTTGTAGGATCACGTTTGATCCTAGATCTGGTCTTGCACATGATCTTGTGATCACCTTTTTTGATCCTAGGATCACATTGTGGTCTTGCGGGTGATCTTGTGATTGTAGGATCACCTTTTGTGATCCTACACTTCCAGTGAGTTGCTCTCATGTTGGCCATCAAAATTTCACTAAGTGTTTGGCCATTTTTCATCTTGGGGTTCAAAGTGCCATTACAGAAACTTCATTAAATTGCATTTGCCTCCCCTCTTCATGTATTTTCACTGTTTCTTCAAGATTTCTTCTTCGTTTAAGCTCCCGAAAAATTTCCAAAGCTTGTTTCCCCTCTCCGCTTCTTCTCCTCAAGCTCCGTTTCCGCCAAAACAACACGAAACACAACCCGTGCGATCAAACGTGACAAATAATACATAAAATATTGCGAGAAACGCCTGGATTAACAATATAATGCCTAGAGCTAAGATTCTACGTTTTCTCTCTAATCATAGTGTAAAACTATGATTATCAACCCGGAAAGTACGCAAAACGATATAAAACGTGCAAGAAATATAACTCTAATAGAGAGTTATCAGGACTTCGAAGAGATTGCGGAAGATGGTCTACCCATCGTTGCCGAAGTCTACAATGAGGAGGATTACAATATAGACACAGAGGACAAGCGTGTCGATCGAATGAAAGGCTCGCACGGATTCAGCAGATTCTTTGATGAGATGAATTTCTCCGAGAAATGCCGGAAAGAGATGACGAAAGCGATCTTGAGGATAGCGGATGATTACGAGGAAGACATCGTGATCTCCAACGGGAAGGTCATCAGGGCATCCCGCTCTACAGAAAAGGTCATAACCTTCTCCGCAAGCGACAAAAGAACAGATGCGAGCCACCAAAAGCCTTTGTATGTGACGGCATTAATCAATGGTGTCGAGTTCAAACGTGCATTTGTCGACGGCAGAGCAGCAGTTAACGTGGTCCCACTCCACACTATGAAGCTGGCAGGGATCCCGGAACAGAAGATTGTTAGACGACCATCTCCGCTGAAGCGACTCCAGGATGACGATAGGATGGATCCGTCTGGGTGTCCAGATTGGCAAAATCAAGTTTTCATCCAAATTCTATGTCATAGATTCGAACACTACGTATGATATGATCATCGGTCGGGCCATTCATCACTTCGATGCAATCCCCTCGACGACTCACCAGGTGATGAAAGCTATCTGGAACGATAGAGTGGTGGAGATACCAGCTTCGGTAAACCCTTTCAATCTGGATGAAGCGCACCTCTCAGAGGCAGTATGGTTCACCGAAATGGCAGATGAGCAAATGCCGGGACCGTTCAACCCCACTCCTTTGCCTCGATGGGAGGACATCAAAGATCAGTCACCCGCAGGAGTGATGGTGACAAGGGAGGAGTCCAAAGAAAAGTCGTCTGCGCGAGAAGAGACACCGCGAATTGCTTATCAGCGAAAGAACATGTACACCCTGAAAAGAACAGCAAAAAATGATCCTAAAGGCAAGGAGATAGAGAGCTTCTACGCTAACGGGAAGAAATGTTACCGCATATGAAGGTGCGCGGGGGTGTCCTCATATGAGCATGAGGATATCCCTGAGAAAATCAATCAAATTGAGCAGGTTATGGAATTAGACAAACCAACACCAGGCGTTTTGGAGGAGAAGCTAAAAGAAGCGCCCGAATGCATGGAGACGAAGCCCAAACCGAAAAATCAGGAGCTGAAGGAGGTATTCCTAAGCCCAAATGAAGGAAAGAAAAGGCCAGTCTTTCTGAGTGCAGACCTCACAAGCGAGGAGGAGGAAAGATTGCTACAACTTCTGACTGAGTAGAAAGACGTGTTCGCATGGGAATACGATGAGATGCCTGGCCTGGACACGAGCATCACTATGCACAGGTTAGATGTAATCCCAGGGTCTAAGCCGGTAAAGCAGAGCACAAGGAGCTTTAGGCCGGAGATCAACGTGAAGATCAAGCAAGAAATCGTCAAACTATAGACTGCCAAATTCATCGAGCCGAATCACCATCCTACATGGTTGGCCAACATTGTGCAAGTAGTGAAGAAGAATGGGCAGCTTCGCATTTGTGTGGACTTCCGAGACATTAATTGTTTCTGTCCCAAAGACGATTTTCCGCTCCCCAATATCGATCTACTCATCGATTCGACCGCGGGTCATCGCATGTTCAGCTTCATGGACGACTTCAGTGGGTACAACCAGATCAAGATGGACCCTGAAGATGCACGGAAAACCACGTTCATCACGCTAGTGGGAGTTTTCAATTACACGGTTATGCCTTTCAAACTTAAGAATGCAGGTGCGACTTACCAGTGAGCTATGATGGCCCTGTTCCACGACATGATGCATACAAAGGTAGAATTCTATGTTGATGACTTGGTTGTTAAGTCCAAGGAAGAAAGGGACCACTTGGAGGATCTGCGGAAAGTCTTCGAAAGATGTATAAGTTTCCAGCTAAAGATGAACCCCATGAAATGCGCACTCGGAGTAACCTCGGGGAAATGTAATACATCGCCAAGGCATCGAGCCGGATCCCGCAAAAGTATCAGCCATCACCAGCATGACGGCGCCGCACAACCAAAGTGCTTTGAAGACATTCTTGGGGAAGCTGTCTTACCTGCGAAGGTTCATCCCTGCGATCGCCGAAATCACCTTCTGCTTCAGCGATCTTCTCAAGAAGGATGTTGTGTACGATTGTACCGTAGAGCACGAAACCGCATTCGGAAGGCTAAAGGAGTTGCTGACATCGTCAAGGGTTATGATCGCACCACAGCTCGGATCGCCACTTTTGCTATACCTTACATCGACAAAGAAGTCTATAGGGGCACTCTTGGCTCAGGAACATGAAGGGCAAGAAAGGCCAAATTACTATATTTCCCGCATAGTGAAACCCGCGGAATCAAGGTACACGGACATCAAGCGTCATTGCCTTGCTTTGTTCTTTGTAATAGAAAAGTTGAAGCACTATTTCGCTTCGCACAAACTGATAGTGGTTAAAAAGAGTGACCCCATACGGTTTCTCTTGACTCACACTTCTCCTTGTGGAAGATTAGCAAAATGGTATATGACCTTCTCTCAGTACGACATCACATGCGTCCGACCCCGAGCAATCAAATCGCAGGCGGTGGCGGATTTGCTAGCACAGTTCCCTAATAATAGTCATGAGCCTGTGATTGAGGAAGAACGTGAGGGACCTGAAATATATGTAGTTGAGTTGCCTTACTGGACGCTCTATTTCGACGGGTCGTCGACAAGGAAGGGCGGAGGCATCGGAATAGTCCTGACCAAACCCGATGGAGAGGTCATACAGATGTCCAAAAAGCTTGACTTTGCAGTCACCAACAACGAAGCAGAGTATGAAGCTCTCATCGCAGGTCTTCGTGCAGGAAGGGCACTAGAAGTAAGCAATTTGACGGTTATGGGGGACTCTAAGCTAATCGTCAAACAAGCCTCGGGCGAGTACAATTTCAAGGAGATAAACCTATTTCCCTACCAAACTTTGGTACAGAAGATGGTGCAACAATTCTGGGACGTCAGGTACGAGCACAAACCCAGAGCAGATAATAGGCATGCTGATGCTTTGGCCACCCTGGGTTCCAAGGTCAGTGCGGAAAAGTGTCCCGCGAGAATCTCGATTGAAGTGCGAACGTCCTCGGCATTGGCAGAGGACGCGTGTGAGGATGAATGTATAGATGATGCAGACTGGAGGAAGCCAATATTGCGCGCCATCGCAGAAGGAGCGAGCAAAGAAAACTGGGCATCCACCAAGGGGTACTGCATACATGACAACGCTCTCTATTACAGAGGCCCAAGTGGGATACTCATGGGATGCGTCTCGCAACGGGAGGGACAAGCGCTGTTAGAAAAGATTCACCAGCATACTTGCGGAGAAAGCAAAGTGTCAATATACAGAAAGGCCCAAAGGTATGGGATTTACTGGCCGGACATGTCAACGGATGCTGCGTTAATTCAAGGGAACTGCGAGAGTTGTGCACTGATCAAGGACTCTTTAGAAATTGCTCTGGTCGATGATGACTTGGATTGGAGGAAGCCACTCTTCGACTTTCTTACATAAGGTATCGAGCCTGAGTCAAGAAAAGAAGCCGAAAAGCTAAAACGGAAGGCAGACCGGTACGTGGTGCAAGAAGACATACTCTGGCGAAGGGGCTACGAGGGTAACCTACTACGATGCCTAGACAGCAAGGAAGCACAAGAGGTGATGGACCTCTATCACCAAGTGGAACATCGGGGAGGTGCGAAGTTATGCAGACAGCTCCTCACAGTCGGTTACTTCTGGCCCACCATGGAAGCAGATTGCCGCGCTAAAGTAAGAAGATGCCAGGAGTGTCAATTCAAAGCAACTTAGTACATGCTCCTGCCGTAGATCTACATGCGCTGGGCACACCATGGCCGTTCCATACTTGGGCTCTAGATTTTGTTGGCCCTATCCGACCAGCCTCGCATGGGAATCAGTTTATTCTCACTGCGACCGAGTTTTTCACTAAGTAGGTAGAAGCGATACCATTGAAAATGGCAAATGTGCTTGCTGTGGTCCAATTCATCCAAGAGAACATCATATATCGGTTCGGAATTCCTAACACAATTCTCTCGGATAATGGTACCCCCTTCCTCAATCGCCAGGTAGCTGCGAAGCTATCGGAATACAACATAAGGCATATATTTTCTACTCCCTATTATCCGAAAGGGAATGGTCAAGCGGAGGCAACCAACAAGACGTTGTTGAGAATCTTGAGCAAGATGGTTGCAGACGACCACAAGAAATGGGCTGATTCTTTGAACATAGCCTTGTGGACGTATCGAACTTCTCCGAGGACTCCCACAGGAGTCTCCCCATTTCTTTTATGTTATGGAGCTGAAGCTGTAGTACCTGCGGAGGTAAAAATCAACTCTGCAAGGTTGGCCTTACACGCACTATACGAGAATCAACGCGATCATGACTTGGTCCTGTTAGAAGAAAAGCGGGAGCAGGCTAAGCGGACTAACAAGCGATACCAGGAAAGCCCACCCAAAGTTTGCAGCCAACTGGGAAGGACCTTTCGAAGTCAAAGAGGTCTTTGATAGTGGCTACTGCAATATACAAAGGCTACATGGGATGGCCTCAACCCCAAGCTCAGTCAACATGCGCTGGATTAAGAAGTATTATCCTTAACTCCTCTCATTACATGCGTTACATTACAAGGCCTACTTTATGCTTTGTATTGCTATAGACTCATGCGTCTTCTCTCCCATACGAGGGAATTGTAATCTCACCTCTCCCATATGAGAGTGTTCATAATAAGAGACTTCTCCCAAATGGGAAGAAATTTATAATTCCAGCTGTCTTTATTGCTTTATCTACTTCTCCATTTCTTAATAGCAAAAGCCTATCTGCCGAGATAGCAGCATTGATTAAATACGATCTTAATTGATCCTAAGACTATCTGTTGAGATAGCAGCATTGATTAATTACGATCTTAATTGATCCTAAGCCTATCTGCTGAGATATCAGCACTAAGCAAACACGATCTTAACTGATCCTAAGCCTATCTGCCGCGATAGCAGCACTATGCGAACATGATCTTAATTGATCTCAAGCCTATCTGCCGAGATAGCAGCTGTGGATAGTGCTTTCTGGACAGGAAGATCTTAGCCACGTGACGACCATCCAGCACAACACAATGTGCTCAACACACACTAGATCACCAGCCGCGCTGATCCACGTGGGGGCTGCGAGACAGGGCCCTCGCATACCACCGCACGGGACTTGTAGGGACTTAGTGGTTTGGAGGCTAGAGTAAGTCCTGTCGCGTGCGAGCGACAACCAAGCCCGCACGCGACCTCTAGTAACTGCTTTTGAGAGATTTTTGGCACGAGCTTCATAGACCCGGTCAAACCCGGTCAACCCCATAACGGTTCCGGTATACGCGGATAACGTGCTGTAACGGTCCCTATATACGTGGACGAACGTGCCATTGTGGTTAAGCTAATTAAGCCGCCATTGATGGGCACATTAACCACACTACAACGGTCACATTCTCCGTTATATATAGGATCGTTAACCCTTCCATACAAGAAGAACGACCCAAGATACGCGAAAGCTCTGCCAAAATCATGTCTCTCTCTCACACAATACTATTGCCTTACTCTCTCCCTACACACAACCCAACACTTCCTGTGCCATTTCTATTCTCTGTTCTTGGTGTACACAGAGTTCTCTCTGCAGGATTCTCTCGTACACATTTTGGTGAACCCGACGTGAACTTACCATTGCAAGCAACCATGTCTCATGAAGATGATGTCACAACAGATCGCCTTCCACGGAGACCACCTCGGGAGAGGAGGCCCGCCGTACTCCTACAGCCACCGGTGAAGCTCCGACGATAGAAGCCTTGGATGCCACCATCCAGAACCAGGCAAAGGCTCTCAAAGCTTAATCTGCACAACTGAAACGGATAATGGCTATTCTGGGGACTCTCGCCCCAAATCCTGCATCGGCCACCACCGTCTCTCAGGGAGGAGGAACCTCCACCACTCAAGGATTGGGAGTGTCAACCACACCACCCAATCCTAACCTTCAAACCCCACCAACAACCACACAGCTAACCTCAATTCAGGGGCCAACAGCTCAAATGTTGCCTCTTGCCACTCACACTCCTCGACCTCCAAATTTGGTACCCAATCCGGCCTCACAATACCCCTTGCCTCCTCCATCGGCAACGTGGGGCAACGTGAATTCACAATATGCTCCTAGCCCTCCTGCGGCATATGTGTCGCCTCCGCCTGAAACAACTCCTCCTCCTGTTGCTGGGGGAAATGCGCCGGAGTGTATGACGTCGCTGCAGCGGCGCATAGAAACCATTCTAGCCAATCAATCGTTCGCGGACACCATCATCCCGAAGCTCGACAATGATCCACCTATCCCACGCGAGATCTAACTCATGCCTAACCCCGCTGGGTACAACGCTCCTAAATGGGACAAGTTCGAAGATGTCAATGGAAACGCCCATGAGCATGCTATGCGTTTCATCGATGTGATGGGGCCATACGGGGCTGATACTAAGCTACTGATGCGCGAGTTCCCTAAATCCCTGGGGAACGTGGCCTACAAGTGGTATAGGACACTAGAGGCTGGATCCGTGAAGACCTGGGACGATATGGTCCAGAAATTTTATACTTAATTCTTCCAGATGGAAGAAAAGGTGACAATGATTCATCTTTCGCGGATGAACCAGAAGCGCGAGGAGGATGGAGTGACATTCATCAAGAAGTTCAGGGCCAAGTCCTTGGAATGCAAAGATGTGATACTCGAGAGAAGACTCGTGGAAATATGCCTGCAGTGCATGCGAGACGAGTACAAAGGTATGCTTATCAACCTGCAAACTCCTACATTTTCGAAACTGATCAAATGCACAAAGAATATAGAGCCTATAGTGGAGAGGCAGAAGAAGAGGCACGCCTCTGAGAGGTCCCCGAGCGGGACTACCTTTAAAATTGGAAGGTTTAGCTACAAAATGCGACGTGAAGCCGAGGTGAATATGGTTTCACCCCAAAAGCAGTCGAAGGTCGCAAACTTCGATGCACCACCCTTGCCGTGTTCTCTAGAGGAAGAGAGTGACTTGTGTGCAGACAATGGCGTAAAGACGGAATCTTGCCGCCGCTTGAGAGGACACCCTCCAAGGAGATGGTGAGGGACCCAAAGTAGTGTGAATGCCATGGAAAGGTCATGCATCCCACGGCTGACTGCAAGAAGCTCAGAATCATGGTAAGCCAAAAGATGAAAAATGGCGAGCTGATTGTCAGCGACCAGAGGAAGGATGTGCGAAACAATCCACTGCCTGCTCACGCGGAGCAAGAGTCGAAGGGCAAAGAGGTTGCCATGATCTCGATTATGGACCTTGAAGAGGTTGCAGAGGATGGTCTACCCATCATTTCTGAGATCCACAACGACGAGGACTACAGCATAGACACGGAGGACGAACGTGCTGATCGGATGAAGGGGTCGCACGGGTTCAGCAGGTTCTTCGATGAAATGAACTTCTCAGAGAAGTGCCGGAAGGAAATGACGAGAGCAATCCTGAGGATAGCGGAATATTAAGAAGAAGATATCGTGATCTCCAACGGGAAGGTTGTTAGGGCATCTCGCTCTACAGAAAAGGTCATAACCTTCTCCGCAAGCGATAAGAAGACAAATGCGAGCCACCAGAAGCCTCTATATGTAACGGCAGTCATAAATGGTGTGGAGTTCAAAAGAGCGTTTGTCGACGGAGGAGCAGTGGTTAACTTTGTCTCGCTCAACACTCTGAAGCTAGCAGGAATCCCCGAGCAGAAGATTGTCAGGCGTCCATCCCCGCTGATGGGATTTGGAAGCGACTCCAGGATGACGATCGGATGGATCCGTCTGGGTCTCCAGATCGATAAAATCAAATGTTCAGCCAAGTTCTATGTCATAGATGCGAACACTACGTATCACATGATTATAGGCCCGGCCTGGATTCATCGCTTTGATGTTGTCCCTTCAACAGCTCACCAAGTGATGAAAGCTATCTGGAATGACAGAATAGTTGAGATACCAGCTTCGATAAATCCTTTCAACATGGATGAAGCGCATCTCAGTTAGGTGGTATGGTTCACTGAGATGGCAGATGAGCAAACGTCGGGGCCGTTCAACCCCACTCCTTTGCCCTGATGGGAGGACATCAAAGACCAGTCACCCGCAGGAGTAATGGTGACAAGAGAGGAGGCTAAGGAAAATTCGTCTACACGAGAAGAGGCGCCGCGGATTGCCTACCAGCGAAAGAACGTGTATACTCTGAAAAGGATAGCAAAACATGATCCTGAAGGCAAGGAGATAGAGAGTTTCTACGCCAACAGGAAGAAATGCTATCGCATATGAAGGTGCGCGGGGGTGTCCTCACGCGAGCATGGGGATATCCCTGAGCAAATCAATCAAATTGAGCAGGTTATGGAACCAGATAAACCTACGCCAAGTGTTTTAGAGGAAAAGCTAAAAGAAGCACCCGAATGCATGGAGGACAAACCGAGGCCGCAAAAGCAGGAGTTGAAGGAGGTATTCTTAAGCCCAAGCGAAGAAAAGAAGAAGCCAGTCTTTCTGAGTGCGGACCTCACAGGCGAGGAGGAGGAAAGATTGCTACAACTCTTGACTGAGTACAAAGACGTGTTCGCATGGGAATACGATGAGATGCCCGGTCTGGACACGAGCATCACCATGCACCAGTTGGATGTAATTCCAGGATCCAAACCGGTAAAGTAGAGCACAAGAAGCTTTAGGCCGGAGCTCAACGTGAAGATTAAGCAGGAAATTGTCAAACTCCTGGATGCCAAATTTATTGAGCCAAATCACCATCCTACATGGTTGTCCAACATCGTGCCGGTAGTAAAGAAGAATGGGCAACTTCGCATTTGTGTAGACTTCCGAGACCTTAATCGTTTCTGTCCCAAAGATGATTTTCCACTTCCCAACATCGACTTACTTATCGATTCGACCGCAGGTCATCGCATGTTCAGCTTCATGGACGGATTCAGTGGGTACAATCAGATCAAGATGGACCCCGAAGATGCACGGAAAACCGCATTCATCACTCCGGTGGGAGTCTTCAATTACACAGTTATGCCTTTTGGTCTCAAGAACGCAGGCGCGACTTACCAGCGAGCCATGATGGCCCTGTTTCACGACATGATGCACAAGGAAGTAGAATTTTACATGGACGACTTAGTTGTCAAATCCAAGGAAGAGGCAGACCACCTGGGGGATTTGCGGAAAGTGTTCAACAGATGCAGAAGATTTTAATTAAAGATGAACCCCATGAAGTGCGAATTCGGAGTAACATCGGGGAAATTCTTGGGATGTGTGGTACATCGTCAAGGAATAGAGCATGATCCTGCGAAAGTATAGGCAATCACTAGCATGACGGCGCCGCACAAACAAAGTGCCTTGAAGACCTTCTTGGGAAAGCTATCCTACCTGCGAAGGTTCATCCCAGCGATCGCCAAAATCACCTTCTGTTTCAGCGATCTTCTCAAGAAGGACGCTCTATATAACTGGACTACGGAGCACGAAGCTGTGTTTGGAAGGCTAAAGGACCTGTTGACATTGTCAAAGGTAATTATCGCACCTCAGCTCGGATCACCACTCTTGTTGTACTTTACGTCAACGAAGAGGTCTATAGGGGCACTCTTGGCTCAGGAGTATGAGGGCCAAGAAAGGCCGATCTACTACATTTCTCGCATAGTGCAGCCAGCTGAATCAAGGTACACGGACATCGAACGTCATTGCCATTCCCTGTTCTTTGTAATAGAAAAGTTAAAGCACTATTTTTCTTCGCACAAAGTGGTAGTGGTCACAAAGAGTGATCCTATACGGTATCTTCTTACTCACACTACTCATGGGGGAAGATTGGCAAAATGGTATATGACCATTTCTCAATATGACATCACATGTGCTCGACCCCGGGCAATCAAGTCGCAAGCGGTGGCGGACTTGCTAGCAAAGTTCCCTGATAACAGTCATGAGCCTGTCATTGAGGAAGAACAGGAGGGACCTGAAATCTACACAGTTGAGTTGCCTTACTGGACGCTCCATTTCGACGGGTCGTCAACAAGGAAAGGTGGAGGCATTGGGATAGTCTTGACCAAACCCGATGGAGAAGTCATACAGATGTCCGAAAAGCATGATTTCGCAGTCACCAACAACGAAGCAGAGTATGAAGCTCTCATCGCAGGTCTTCACGCAGCAAGAGCACTAGAAGTAAGCAACTTGATGGTTATGGGAGACTCCAAGCTTATCGTCAAGCAAGCCTCGGGCGAGTATGGTTTGAAGGAGATAAACTTATTGCCCTACCGGACCTTGGTACAGAAACTAGTGCAGCAGTTCTGCGATGTCAGGTACGAGCACAAACCCAGAGCGGACAATAGGCATGCTGATGCTTTAGCTACCTTGGGATCCAAGGTTAGTGCAGATAAATGCCCTGCGAGAATCTCGATTGAAGTGCGAACATCCTCGGCCTTGACAGAGGACGCATGCGACGACGAATGCATGGATGATACGGACTGAAGAAAGTCAATATTGCGTGCCATTGCATAAGGCACGAGCAACGAGAATTGGGCATCCACAAAGGGGTATTGAATACATGACAACACCCTCTACTACAAAGGCCCTGGCGGAATACTCGTGCGATGTGTCTCGGAGCAGGAGGGACAAGCGCTGTTAGAGAAGATTCACCAACATGCTTGTGGGGAAAGTGAGGTGTCAATCTATCGAAAAGCCCAGAGGTATGGGATTCACTGGCCGGACATGTCAACGGCCGCAGCATTGATCCAAGGAAATTGCGAGAGTTGCGCACTGATCAAAGACTCTTTATCAATTGCTCTGACCGATGATGATGTGGATTGGAGGAAGCCACTCTTTGACTTTCTCACGCAAGGTATTGTGCCTGAGTCGAGAAAAGAAGCCGAGAAACTAAAGAGAAAAGCAGCACGATATGTGGTGCAAGAAAATATGCTTTGGCGAAGGGGCCATGAGGGTAACCTGCTGCGATGTCTAGACAGCAAGGAACCACAAGAGGTGATGGACCTCTCTCATCAAGTGGAACATAAGGGAGGTGCGAAGTTATGCAGACAGCTCCTCTCAGTCGGTTACTTCTGGCCCACCATGGAAGCAGATTGCCGCACTAAAGTAAGACGGTGCCAGGAGTGCCAATTCAAAGGTAACCTAGTGCATGCTCCTGCTGTAGATCTACATGCGTTGGGAACACCATGGCCGTTCCATACTTGGGCTTTGGATTTTGTTGGCCCCATCCGACCAACCTCGCACGGGAATCAGTTCATTCTCACCGCGACCGAGTTGTTCACCAAGTGGGTAGAAGCAATACCACTAAAGACAGCGAATGCGCTAGCCGTGGTCCATTTCATCCAAGAGAACATCATATGCAGGTTCGGAATTCCAAATACCATTCTCTCGGATAATGGCACCCCCTTTGTCAATCGCCAGGTAGCTGCGAAACTAGCAGAGTACAACATAAGGCAGATATGTTCTACTCCCTACTATCTGAAAGGGAATGGTCAAGCGGAAGCAACCTACAAGACGTTGTTAAGAATCTTGAGCAATATGGTGGCGGATGACCACAAGAAATGGGCTGATTCTTTGAACATAGCCTTGTGGGCCTATCGGACTTCTCCAAGGACTCCCACAGGAGTCTCCCCATTCCTTCTATGTTATGGTGCTGAAGCTGTAGTACCCGCGGTGGTAAAATTCAACTCCGCAAGGCTGGATTTCCATGCATTATACGACAATCAACGCGATCATGACTTGGTCCTGTTAGAAGAGAAGCGGGAGCAAGCTAAAAGAACTAACAAATGATACCAAGAAAGGATCGCTCGCGCGTACAACAAAACAGTCCAACGTCTAGATTTCGCAGTTGGAGATTTGGTCTTGCGCGCATCGGACCACTGCATGCGAGAGGAGGCTCATCCAAAATTCGCAGCCAACTGGGAAGGACCCTTCGAAGTCACAGAAGTCTTTGATAATGGCTACTGCAACATACAAAGGCTACATGGGACAACCTCCACCCCAAGCTTTGTCAACATGCGCTGGATTAAGAAGTATTATCCTTAACTCCTCTCATTATATGCGTTATATTACAACGTCTACTTTATGCTCTGTATTGCTAAAATTCGTGCATCTTCTCTCCCATACGAGGGAATTGTAATCACACCTCTCCCATATGAGAGTATTCTATAATAAAAAGACTTCTCCCAAATGGGAAGAACTTTATGATTTCAGCTGTCTTTATCGCTTTATTTATTTCTTCATTTCTCAATAGCGAAAGCCCATCCGCCGCGATGGCAGCATTATGAAAATATGATCTTAAATGATCTTTGAGTCTATCTGCCATGATAGCAGCATTATGATCTTAATTGATCTCTAAGCCTATCTGCCATGATAGCAGCACTATGATCTTAATTGATCTCTAAGCCTATCTGCCATGATAGCAGCACTATGATCTTAAGTGAACTTTTAAGCCTATCTGCCGTGAAAGCAGCACTATGCAAATATGATCTTAAGTGATCTCCAAAGCCTATCTCCCAAGATAGCAGCCGTACTAGAGTCCTATCTTAAGCAATTCTCAAGCCTATCTGCCAAGATAGCAAAGCTATGCAAATGCGATCTCAAACGATCTAAAAACTCATCTGCTAAGGCAGAAGTTCTCATAAATTATTCTCAACCTGCGAATCTATCTGCTGGATAGCAAATCGTAGCGATAACACATTGCGAATATGACACTATAGAAAAAAAAGGGAAGCTTGCCAATATGCATGCGAAAATTGCAATTTGTTGTAACAAGAACAGAAAATCAAACAAAGCGATTTATTATTATGAGTCAAAATGACTTACAAATTATCTATTTAGATAGCAGCTTACAAGCGGAAAAGCTCCGACTGAGCTAATTATACATCCAACATGGCTTACAATTCATCTAGATAGCAGCTTACACGCGAAAGTTACAAAGAAGGAAAATTCTTACTGTAAAAAGATCGGCCTATCGCTCCTACACGCGACCAAAGATCTGTAGCAAGTAGGGTGTTCCTATAAAACGAACGGCCTACCATGTCTACAAGACCTATGCGACGCTACTTTCAAGATCCCAGGATCTGACAAGGCCTCTGTCTGATCAACACCCCAAGAGAGGTGCCTGAGGAACCACCTGTTCCGGCGTATGCGGCGGTGAAGAACAGGCAAGCAGCAACTCCTAGGGCAAGAGGCTCCTTGTCCACGGAGACGAGCACAATGGCTCGCCACCCCGAGTTCAAGAACATGGTGGCGAATGATCCTCCTCCGGGAAAGCTAGAGGAGAAATCCTCCGTTCATCACGAATCGGTAGCAAGGTCAGTACGGCGCTGCACCTCGCCGGGAGGCGGCCGGAAACATGACCTGCAAGCATAATAGAAGAAGAAAATTCTTCGAGCAAGCATGACACATTATGCGCATCTTCTTTATGATGGTTATGAAGATCAATAAGCCTCGTAAAGAAGATCTTGGAAGCTATTTCTATGGCACAAAGCACAAACTCAGGTTTCACAACTTCAAGTTGCCATGAATCAAAGAAAGACAAGCATTGAAGCCAGCAGTCGTAGGGACTCATGGCAAGCCACATTTTGGGATGAAAGACCCAAGCAGGGGAAGCAAAGTTTTAAAAACCGGACCGGTCATCGAACCGGTGAGACACTGGTTTGCGGTCCAACCGGTCGAACCTGTGGTTCAACCGGTTCAACCGTGTGTTTTTTATATAGCATATAATTATTTCTTATATAAATATTACTAAACTTTATCAAAAATTAACTTTAAAAACCTCACTATGACCAACATTTGGGTCAAATTATGCAACAATAAAGTCATATAAATTCATAACATAACACTGGCATTCATATAATCTTAGTACCTTAATTTTATAAACATACCGATACCAATAACTTTATTGAGAATTTACATATCTCCTTACATAAAAAAAAATAAAATAATAAAACTCTTTTTTATCTCAAAATATATTACAACTATTTCCCAAAATAAAGAGAATTTAATTTCATACCTTCCCCTAAATAAAAGAAAATGTAGTTCTTCTATTTCCTCAGTGTGCAAAAGTATAGAAAACAAACTGATTCTAAGAAAAGGGAAATTTCTCCAAAAAAAAATACAAATTAAAAACGTGCGTCAACAGTAATAAACAGAGCATTGGATGTATGAAGTTTTAAAAAATTTTGTTATCTTCTTATCCAAAAGTTTGTTAGGAGAGTCAATTTTGTTTCTTTAGTTCTTTATCTCTTTCTATAAATTCGTTCCCTCTTTCTTCAATACTCTGTTTTGAACTGCACACTATCGACCCACTCTCGCCTCTCTCTCCACCATATGCTTCACCCTCCTAACTTTATGGTAACCACTTCACTCTGTAATTGTATTCGTTCTTCACTTCTTCACACTCTGTTTCATCTTTTTTCTCTCTCTCTCCAACTGTAGATGAAGAAAAGCGACAAGCAAATCGAGTTATGGAGGCAGCGAGTCTCTGATTTCATGAAAGTTGTTACAGATTTGGTGTTGCTGTGAAAATATACAAAAACCGGCTGAACCGGTCAAAACCGGCCGGTTCGCTGGTTCAACAATAAACCGGCGGTTTTGACCGGTTTTGACCGGTTTGTTTACATGACCGATCCAATATCCGAACCGGACCGGTAAGGCACCGGTTCGCCGGTTCAACCGGTCGAACCAGCCGGTCCGGTCCGGTTTTTAAAACTATGAGTGGAAGGCAGGGTTTATATAGACCCGACGGAGACCATTTAAATCTCTAGCTGAGTCAGCAAAGCTTGGAAAAGGGGTAAGCATCAATCACTTACGCCTTGAAAAGAGGTAACATTCAATTACCCTACTAAAGGCTACGACGATTCAGTTGCGAATCCTAATTAATGACGGAAGGTCATGATACGGATGGACTTTCCAAGGAAAGCGTCCATATCTAATAAGTAATTAGTGTGAAAATCAAGGTAGAGTATCAATAGCTGGCGTCATAATCGATATGCACAGAGGTACACGAGCAAATCCCGAGAAGGGCAAAACAGGCATTCAAATTTAAAAAAAGGGGGGGGGGGGAGAAACCCTAGCAACATTATAGTAATGTTTTAGCATTTTGTTCGACACAAATTTGTTATTGTTCAAAATAAGCCTTTGACCAGGGAGTCATCAGGAGTAAACTGACGTGACAAATTTTCCACTTGCTCCACTTCTTGCTTCAATCGCTCGTAGTTGGCACTCATTTCATGGAAGAGCTTCACAGCCTCTTCAGCTTTCTACTTTTGATGCTCCACCTTCTGCTCCTCAGCTGCGAGGTTATGGAAGCCGCGCTTCAAATTCACGGCCGCGCGAATCTGGGTGACTCTGTTGACAAGATACTCAAAGCCCAGCTTGCCTTGAACTTTGGCGTGAAGGTTTTGACACATGCCGAAAAGCAACTCCGCGCTCTGAGGAGAGATGGTCGCAGGTGTGGCCGCAGATAGCTGCTCCAAAATCTAGATGGCTTCGGTCAAAAACAGTCTTCTGTCGAAAGGCCCTATCTCCAGAGACCTCACAAATGATCGAGGATAGGAGAGACGCATCCGAACCATCCAGTCCACGTCAGCTTGCTTCAACCCTAAGCAATGTTAAACCAAGTTATAATATCGAACTTGTAAATGAAGAATGCGAGATGCGAACAACAATCACAACATACCAGTTCCTTCAAGGATCTCGCGCAAAGAAGGGATGCGCATTGCCGGGGCAGCTGAGGACTTTCCTCGCTCCATTACCCTCCTGTCGGCTGCAAGCTCTAACTCCTCATAGTTGGCAGGAAGGGTATAAGCCGCACCAGGTGCGATTGCAGCTCCGACCTGCGAACTCCAAAAGTTCCACGCAGGAAGAGTCACTGCAGGCTCAGTTCTCGCCGGAGGCATGGCAGCGGTAGAAGTTACAACTCGATTAGGGATGCCTTCAGATGCGATAGCACCAGCAGCATCTGCTTCTGTTTCCTCAGCAGCAGCAATGGCATCTTCCTCCATCAACACGGTGTCAGCTTCGGCATCATCAGCTTCGGCATCATCAGCAGCTGCGACGGGCTTCTCTTGATGAGAACTTGGCACAGGGACATAAGATGCAGAAGGATGATTCCTCTGTCCCAGCATGGCTTCGTCAGCATTACCTGCGACACAAGACAGGATGATGTGAGGTAACTTGTGTTAAACAATATTTTATTATTATTTTGATAAGCCAAGAGTTAGCACCTCCACGCGAGGGTGGGATTGCAGCATTTGCGTCATAGGCTAAGGGCGCGGAACCATGGCCTATTAATGTATATCTTTAAGCTGAGCGTGACCTGGGGCGCGAAGGAACCAGTCATGGTAATGTTTGGGTTATTAAGCCTAGTTCACAAATATTGTTCAAATGATTACCTGAAGGTTCACCGCACTTGCTTACCAGCCAGCGGCGAATGTCAGCTTTTGATAATCCATGCTTTAATGCACCAACAATCACATCTCGGTAAGTTACTGCAAGATTAAAAATTTCACCTTCGTTACCGCCTGCGATCTCTTCGAAGTCCGCTTGGACTTGCTCTAGAGCAGCCGCATCTTCTTCTGGAGCCGCATCCTCGTCGTCAACTTCAGGAGCTGCCTCTTCTGGAACCGCATTTCCCTCATCGGTTGGACGCACTAAGTTGTCGACGTGTTGCTCTTCTAGGCTCCTTTTCTTTACTCGTTCAAGCTCCTCTTCTTCTCGCTTCCTTCTTCTTTCAGCAGCCTCCGCAGCTGTTCTCCAGGACTCGGCAAGGATGTCCTCGTCTATGGTTTCGTTGTAAACACCAGAGTGAGAACCCCTCTTCTGCCTCTTGGTCAAAAGGCCGTTGATGGTCTCATCATCATCATCTGCAAAGGAACGAATTGGTCAATCAAGACTGCGAAAAGTTACGATAATGAGAAGAGAAGTACGATGGGATACCTCCCGATTCTTCATCTTGTATCTCGTCTCTCTCTCCTTCTCTGACATCTTCGATTCTTTCTTCTTCTTCATCATCATTCTGTTATCTCGCCTCCCTTCTCTCCTCCTCCTCTTCAACCTGATCAAACGGAACAAAAGTCTCCACTCCAAGCTCTTTCCGTGCCTTGCTTGGCATGCGACCTTTACCTTTGTCCCTAGAAGTATGGGACCTCGCAGGAGGAGAAGTTGGAGAACTCCTAGGGGAAGAGATGGTGATTCCCCTCTGCCTTGGTCTCTTTGCCCGTGGTGCAACAATTGCTGGGGGAGACGGATCATCCCTGGGTGGAGTCAAAGCTGGAGCATTGTCTATCTGCAAATATCCAAAAACATCCATGACTTGGCGAATTCGGGTTTCAACTGCGGGAGCCATTTTCATTGCTAGCCAAACTGGTTCACCTTATCTTCTCGCAGTAACAATGGTGGTGATCAGCGATTTGGAGCGCTCACCAGATGCGAATCTCCTCACATAGCACTGCGACAGAAAATGAAGCATAAGTTTAAACGTATCGGAATAAGGAAACTTAACACATGCAAAAGAGACTGTTTAGCTTGGCAAAAGTTTCGCTGTATCTGATGACATGCGAATCACCTTTCTTAACTGCGGCTATCTTCTCGTCAAGGATGGTGGAGGGACACAAGTGATTCTCATGATCCAGCAACGAATAGCAGCCATATTCGGAGTCTTCCAGGCTACCGTTGGGACGGAAAGGGAAAGAATTTCTCTTGATCACAGGAGCTTTGCTTGGCCGAGGGGTTGACTGTATCTCAAACCTTTTCTGCTGGGTATTCCAATAAGCGACCCAGTTCCTGGAGTAGCCACCTTCGCGGTTTCCTGGGGGTTGCTCGAAGGGAAGGTTGCTCCTTAAGATTGTTTTACACTCCCCAGACAGTAATCGCTTATAACAGCCTCTTATGATAGACTGCGGCCAAATTGATGGTGCCACCGCATCGAAGCCAAACTGGGGATAAACGCGAGTAGGATCAACATCCACGGTGATTCTCTCGTACCTAGGGGTGAGCTCGCGGACATGCTCCGCAAGAGCAGGAAGAGAACCTCTTAGACACCAGCAGAAGAATTCGCGATAGCGCTCGTGGAAATGCTCCCCGCCCTCGAAAAGGAGCTCTTCTGAGAAAGCAACAGCCTTGGAAGGATACAGTTATGGGAACCATCGCACATTCTCAATGCGCGTGGCATAAGGCCTGGCTATAAACTCTTCCCGATTGTCGCATATCATGCTCCAAATGCACTTAGGAAGTGAGTTCCAAACCATCTCGCAGCCCTGCCGCTATTACGCTCTTCCTCCGCACCTGGGACACACCATTTACTGGGCCTAGAGGGAATAGGAGCATAAGAGGGCCATCGCTCGAAGACCCAAATTGTCAAGAAGGCAATGTTAACATAGGTCAGCACATCGAGGCGACCGCGCGAGTCCTTGATTGCTACGACCAGTTGATCTAATATGTGGTACAGGGTGCCCAAGACTAAGGGCCCAAGTGCGACCTTCTGACCAAGGGTCAGTTTCACAGCAAGAGGAAGAACATGATAGAAGACCCCATCATGCGGATGGCCATCGATCAAATACCTCGACAACCAGGCGCAGAGAAAAGCGCATAGGGTCAAGTGATAACCCTTTCCATTCACATAGTTTTTAGCTTTCAGGTTCCGGCTCAGAAATTACTTGGTGATACTACTGTTCGCATAATCACGAAAGAAGTATTGCACCCACTTGTTCCAAGTGTTCTTCGCAGATGTGTCAACCAACTGCCAATCGGGAAGAAGTTTTGTAGGTGTCCACCGGGTGGAAATTTTCTTCACCTCTGACAAGCACTCCTCCATCTGCTTGTACAAAGCAACCTCGTTATCAGTTCTCAAGGGACTTAAAGGATCCACCTCACCCACAGGAGACAGATCATACAGCATGTGTACGTCTTCAAGAGTGGGGGAAGCCTCGAACTCAGCAAAGTGGAATGTGTGAGTTGCAGGCGAGTAACGCGAGAGAAGGTTTAGAAGCATGGACTGGTCCAGCTTCACGGCAGCACCCTTCATAGCACGGACTGCAAAATATATGCCAGCATCGTTTAAAGCAATGGCATGATTGGTCAGTACATGGTCAATCCACTCATCCATAAAGTCCAATTTATGAACAAACGCTTGAGTGGAAATCGCAGTATACGGGAAAAACCCATTTTCGAACCCCAATCGAACTACGTCCTTGGAGTCGATCAATTCGAGCATGGCCGCGTTAACTGGAGGGGTCAACGTTTGCAATTCATCAGCAGAGATAGGGATTGGCAAGTTCTTCACCTTAACCCTAGCATGGTAAAAGTCTTTGCCACCCAGATAGGGGGCTTTTCGCCATAAGGTCTGGGGGAGATCATGTATTTCTTCGACCTCTTTTACGGGTTTGGTTCCTTTTGTTTTTGCCATTCCTGCGGAAAAGCAAGAAAAAAGGGGGGAGAAGTATACACACTTTAGTTTGAATTTCAAGATTCAGTTCAAAGCGTACGAGGATTTATTGGAAGAAATATGAACAGTCCAGTGTCAATTTTGGGGTTTGAAGTTCAGAATCATTTACATTATTGGGGATTTCAGAAACCCTACATTCAAAACCCTTACAATCTAGGGATTAAATCAAGGCTGGATTCAAAGAGCAAAGGTCTCCTTCATAGTTTTCAGTGGATAGTATGTTTCAGAGAGTCATGGGTTTGCAGATCCAACACAGTTCAAAGCATATATCGGTACATTAAACAAAATTGAACAAGGCCAACCTTGTTTTGGTAAAGCTTGCTTGGATGCGCACAGTTGAAGAAGACGATTGACGAGAGAGAATTGATGATTGATTATCTGAATCTGCTCTTGAAGGCTTCCGGGTATCATTCACTTTAAGAGAAAGAAGTGATACTTTGCAACAATGGAGAGCACAGAGTATTTATCCAAAAACAATAAAAGGTTGCGTCCTTTCAGTAGTCGAATCTCAACCGTCACCGTCGAATCGCGCAATCATAGGACAAGCTGACGTCACGCCTAAAACCCTAAAAGACCAGTCGGCACGACTTTAGGGGTTTAGGTCATAATGGCACACACGGGGGCTGAATTTGCGTGTATTTGAATTGGTGCATGGCGGCGACGCGTACGTTGGTTCCTGCGCATGGAAGCCTATCCGGTTGTGAGCCTTCACGTGCAGAAAGGGGGCTAATGTAGATAGTGCTTTCTGGACAGGAAGATCTTAGCCACGTGACGACCATCCAGCACACCATAATGTGCTCCACACACACTAGATCACCAGCCGCGCTGATCCACGTGGGGGCTGCGAGACAGGGCCCTCGCATACCACCGCACGGGACTTGTAGGGACTTAGTGGTTTGGAGGCTAGAGTAAGTCCTATCGCGTGCGAGCGACAACCAAGCCCGCACGCGACCTCTAGTAACTTATTTTGAGAGATTTATGGCACGAGTTTCATAGACCCGGTCAAACTGATCAAACCCGGTCAACCCCAAAACGGTTCCGGTATACGCGGATAACGTGTTGTAACGGTCCCTATATACGTGGACGAACGTGCCGTTGTGGTTAAGCTAATTAAGCCGCCATTGATGGGCGCATTAACCACACTACAACGGTCAAATTCTCCGTTATATATAGGATCGTTAACCCTTCCATACAAGAAGAACGACCCAAGATACGCGGAAGCTCTGCCAAAATCCTGTCTCTCTCTCACACAGTACTATTGCCTTACTCTCTCCCTACACACAACCCAACACTTCCTGTGCTATTTCTATTCTCTGTTCTTGGTGTACACAGAGTTCTCTCTGCAGGATTCTCTCGTACACAGCAGCCATACTTGAATATGATCTTAATTGATCCCAAGCCTATCTGCTGAGATAGCAAAACTAAGCAAAAACGATCTTAGTTGATCCAAAGCCTATCTGCCGAGATAGTAGCAATACTTAAAACTGATCTGGAGTGATCCTCAAGCTCATCTGCCAAGATAACAAAACTATGCAATTGCGATCTCAAACGATCTGAAGGTTCATCTGCTAAGACAGCAGCTTTCATGAATGATTTTTATAATCTGCGAATCTATCTATTGGATAGCAAATCATAGCGACAACGCAAAGTGCGAATACAACACTGCAAAAGGAGAAGTTTGCCAACACGCATGTGAAACTGCAATTTGTTGTAACAAGAACAGCAAATGACACAAACCGCTTTATTTCGAGTCAAAATGACTTACAATTTATCTGTCTAGATAGCAACTTACAAGCGAAAGCTCAGACTGAGCTAGTTACACGGCCAACATAGCTTACAACTCATCTAAATAGCAGCTTACAGGCGGAAGTTACATAGAAGGGAAATCCTTAATGTAAAAGGATCGGCCTACTGGTCCTAACAAAAGCTATGCGACATAATGGTCTGCGACCAAAGATCTGTAGCAAGTAGGGTCTTTCTATAAAACGAACGGCCTACAAATGCTACGAAAACTATGCAATGCCACCTTCAAGATCTCAAGATCTGACAAGGCCTCTGTTTGGTCTTCTGCCCAAGAGATGTGCCAGAGGAACCACCTGTTCCGTTGTATGCGGCGGTGAAGAACAGGCAAGCAGCAACTCCGCGGGCAAGAGGCTCCTTGTCCACGGAGACGAGCACAATGGCTCGCCACCCCGAGTTCAAGAACGTGGAGGCAAGAAGTTCTCCTCCGGGAAAGCTAGAGGAGAAATCCGCCGTTCATTACGAATCGGTAAGAAGGTCAGTACGGCACTGCACCTCGCCGGGAGGTGGCCGGAAACACGACCTGCAAACATAATAGACGAAGAAAATTCTTCGAGCCAGCATGAGGTATTATGTGCATCTTCTTTATGAAGGATATGAAGATCAATAAGCTTCGTAACAAAGATATTGAAAGCTATTTCTATGGCACAAAGCACAAACTCAGTTTTCACAGCTTGAAGTTGCCATGAATCAACAAAGTACAAGCGTTGAAGCCAGCAGTCGTAAGGACTCATGGCAAGCCACATTTTGGGATGAAGAACCCAAATAGCAAGAGGCAGGGTTTATATAGACCCAATGGAGACCCTTCAGTTGCCTAGCTGAGTCAGCAAAGCTTGGAAAAGGGGCAAGAGTCAATCACTTACGCCTTGATAAAGGCAACATTCAATTACCCTACTAAAGGCTACGACGATTCGGTAGCGTATCCTAATTTATGACGGAAGGTCATGATACGGATGGACTTTCCAAGGAAAGCGTGCTTATCTGATAAGCAATTAGCGCGAAAATCAAGGCTGACATATCACTAGCTGATGTCATAATTGATACGCACAAAGATATTTGAGCAAATCCCGGGAAGGGAAAAACGGGCATTCAAGCCTTGAATGAAAAAAAGGGGGGAGAAACCCTAGCAACATTACGATAATGTTTCAACATTTTGTTCAAAACAAATACATGTTATTTTTCTCAAAATAAATCATTGATCAGAGGGTCATTAGGTGAGAACAAGAGTGACACATTTGTCACTTGCTCCACTTCTCGCTTCAACTGCTCGTAGTTGGCGCTCATTTCATGGAAGAGCTTCACAGCCTCTTCAGCTTTCTGACTTTGCTTCTCTACCTTTTGCCCCTCAGCTGCGAGGTTATGAAAGCCGCGCCTCAAATTCACAGCCGCGCGAATCTGGGTGACTCTGTTGACAAGATACCCGAAGCCCAGCTTGCCCTGAACTTTGGCTTGAAGGTTTTGACACATGCTGAACAGCAACTGTGCAATCTGAGGAGAGATGGTCGCAGGTGTAGCCGCAGACAGCTGCTCCAGGATCCAGATGGCCTCGGTCAAGAACAGCCTCCTGTTTAAAGGCTCTATCTCCAAGGGCCTCGCAAGTGATCGAGGATAGGAGAGACGCATTTGAACCAGCCAGTCCACATCAGCTTGCTTCAAACCTAACATTGTTGATTCAAGTTTAGAACACGAAGCTTGTAAATGAAGAATGCGAGATGCGAACGACAATAATGGTAACATACCAGTTCCTTCAAGGATCTCGCGCAAGGAAGGGATACGCATTACTGGGGAAGCTGAAGACTGTCCTCGCTCCATTGCTCTCCTATCAGCTGCGAGCTCTAGCTCCTCATAGTTGGAAGGAAGGGTATAGGCCACACCAGGTGTGATTGCATCTCCTACCTGCGAACTCCAAAAGTTCCATGCTTGAGGAATCTCTGGAGGCTCAATCCCTGCTGAAGGAATAGCAACAGTAGAAGCTGTTGCTCGATTAGGAACGCCTTCAGATGCGAAAGGCTCATGAGACTCAGGAGCACTCATTTTAACATTCACATTCGCATGTGATCCTACGTCTTCCACGATCTGCTCACGAATCTCAGCCTCAACAGCATCTGCTTCAATTTCCTCAGCAACAGCATTAGTATCTTCCTCCATCAGCACGGTGTAAGCCTCGGCATCATCAGAAACTTCGATGACATCCTCCAAGGGTTCTCCTGCATACTCAGCAGCTGCGACAGGCTTCTCGACATGAGAGCTTCGCTCTGGGACATAAGATGCAGAGGGTTGACTCCTTTGTTCCAGCATGGCTTCTCCAGCATTACTTGCGATATAAGACAGGACAATGTAAGGTAACTTGTATCAAACAATATTTATTATTTTGATAAACCAAGAGCGAGCACCTCCACGCGTAGGTGGGATTGTAGCATCTTCGTCATATGCTAAGGACGCGATACCATGCCCTATTAATGTGTCTTCGTTAAGCATATCCTTAAGGTGAGCGTGACCTGGGGTGCGAAGAAACCAGTCATGATGATAATTGGGTTACTAAGCCTAGTTCACAAGCGCTGTTCAAATGATTACCTGAAGGTTTACCGCACTTGCTTACTAGCCAGCGGTGAATGTCGGCTTTTGATAAGCCATGCTTTAATGCACCAACAATCACGTCTCGGTAAGTTACCGCAAGATTAAAAATCTCACCTTCTTTGCCACCTGCGATCTCCTCAAAGTCCGCTTGAGCCTGCTCCAGAGCAGCCGCATCTTCTTCTTCAATCGCATCTTCATCTTGAGCCGCATCTTCCTCATCGATTTGACGCACCAAGTCGTCAACATGTTGCTCTTCCAGGCTCCTTTGCTTTATGCGTTCAATCTCATCTTCTTCTCGCCTTCTTCTTTCAGCAGCCTCCGCAGCTGTTCTCCTAGACTCAGCAAGGATGACCTCATCTATGGTTTCGTTGGAAACACCAGAGTGAGAACCCCTCTTCTGCCTCTTGGCTAGAAGGCCGCTGATGGTCTCTGCATCGTCATCTGCAAAGGAACAAACTGTTCAGTAAAGATTGCGAGAGTTAAGATAATGAGAAGATAAGTACGTTTGAGATACCTCCCGACTCTTCCTCTTGTATCTCATCTCTCTCTTCTTCTCTGACATATTCAACTCTTTCTTCTTCTTCATCATCATCTCTTTCTCTCACCTCCCTTCTCTCATCCTCCTCTTCCTCCTGACCGAACGGAACAAAGGTCTCCACTGCGAGCTCTTTCCGCGCCTTGCTTGGCATGCGACCTTTACCTTTGTCCCTGGAATTAAGGGACCTCGCAGGAGAGGAAGTTGGAGCACTCCTAGGGGAAGAGATTGTGATTACCTTCTACCTTGGTCTCTTTGCCCTTGGAGAAGCAGTCTGTGGAGGAGATGGATCGTTTCTGGGAGGAGACAAGGCTGGAGTGTTGTCTATCAGCGAGTCAGCAAATACATCCATGACCTCGCGAATTCGGGCCTCAATTGCGGGAGCCATTCTCATTGCTAGCCGAATTGGTTCACCCTACCTTCTCGCAACAACAATGGTGTTAATCAGCGACTTGGAGCGCTCACCAGATGCGAACCTCCTCACATAGCACTACAACAGAAAATGGAGCATAAGTTTCGACACATTGGAGTAAAGAAACTCAACGCGTGCAAAGGAGAATTGTTTACCTTGGCCAAATCTTCGCTGTATTTGATGACATGCGAATCACCTTTCTTAACTGCGGCCATCTTTTCTTCAAGGATGGTGGAGGGGTGTTGGAATAGATGCCCTAGAGGCAATCTAGTTTAGTATGAATTTGTAATTGGCTAGAAATTCATTTATTATTTATTGGATATTTAATATAATGAAGTCCTTAGATTTACAATCGTGTTGTTTATCTTAAATATCCCTAGTCAAGTATAATGATTAAATGGGACAATCATCTATAGACTAGTATGGGGTTGGATTGATATGGAGATATCACGATCCAACACATAGGTGTGCATTACGGAATGTTGCACTGGATTGACCCATTACCGAGAAGGCTACATACACGTTATGTTGAGTCACAAGTGCTTCTCGGGTACAATGGTATTGTCATCCTTAGACTTGAAGTCACTAGATATTCTAGTTGTGGATCATTGTGATCTTGGTAGCGTTAAACGCTACACCGTAACTGGGTAGTTATAAAGGCGTGTACTGGATACAATGAGAAGCAAGCTTAGAGATCGTAGTGGACGTAGAGAGGATTTGCCCCTCCCACATAACAGGAGCAAATATCCAAGGCCACTCGAGGATAGTGCTTATAGAATGTCTGGCCAGACTCAAATAAATCAATATATGAGATATTGATGTTATTTGCACGAATAAGGCTATTCCATGGATCGAGAAACTAGGGATTGGATATACGAGTGTGACTTGTATGTCTCGTGTCCAATCCGGATATGGAGGCAAAGGGATGAGACAATTGCTTGTACAAGGTTGTCTAGATGACTATTCTATTAGTTGGCTAGAATGGATGTTTTGCTAGAAACCGCTCCATATTAGCAAAGAGTTGCTACCAACTAGATAGAACCTATGGGGTCACACGCTATATAGAGTTGTACTAGATTGTGGAATTAATTAATTGGATTAATTAATTGGAAGGATCACTTTGCAAACCCTTGCAAACTTAGTAGGGACTAATTTGCAAGGAAGGGACTAAATTGAATTCTAGTAGGACTAGAATAAGTCCTTTAGGTAGTTAACAAGAAGTTGTTGGACTATATAAAGGACCCTCCTCCTTCCTTCCCTACACACTTTATGCTCTAAAGAGAACATAACAAGAGTAGGAGAGAACAAAGGAGAGAGAGAGCAAGCCACAAAGAGGGACGCCGCCCCCTTTGCCGCCGCCCCCTTGTCCCCGACGCCACAAAGGGCCGAGCCCCTTTTGGTGCCTCGTTTTGCGTGATTTCTTCACCCTCCTTTCAATCCGGGCTAGCACCAAGGTGATTGGAGATCTAGGAACAACTCTAGGCGTGGATCAACTATAGAGAACGTGACACTATTCGCGTTTGAAGTCATCAAGGAGAACCCAAAGGTGTGTTTATGATTTCTTGCCTTTACTATCGTTATGCATCTAGACTTGTGATCCTTGGAGGGTTTTGCATGGTTGTTTGTTTGATTATGCTTCCGTTTGCGCGATCCATGAATCAAAACCCTACAGTGGTATCAGAGCCACAGGTCATAGAGCATAAACGTAGTTTATGTGTTACATTCTTGTTGTTTTACACCTTAATTTGTTGTTTATCGTGTAAAACAAGACAAATCAAGCATTGGATGCAATTTGTCAAAGAATTAATCATAACAAGACCCAATTATTGCATTGGATGCATGAATTGGTGAGTTTGAGAAATTTTAGGATCATAGATCTAGGGTTTGGGCATCCTTGGGGAAGAAGGAGTTCTCCCACAACAAGGAAACAACCAAACTTGGGCTCCAAGCAAGGAGGTTGTTTTGGAAACAACCTCCACAAGGAAGGTACGGCCCCTAGGGAGCCGCCCCCCTTGCTTGCCGCCCAAGCTTGGCGCCCTAAGGGGGCGGGCGGCCCTAACCCGCGGGCCTAGCTTGCGGGTTTTGGGCCGGGCCGACCCTAGGGCTTTATGGTTCACTTATTTGGGCCCGGGCAATTGGATTGTTGGGCCCATGGACCGTTTTAACCCTAGAAATCCTAAAATCAATTAAAATTGACCAAGCGCGTTAAAATTGGATTTTAACTGTTTATGTGCAAATCGCATGGTGATTGGATATGGCCTTAGGATGTGGTTTGATGTGGATGTTTAATTTTGTGGTTTGGTTTTACGGCCTGCGAGCTGATCAATTAATTGTAATAATTAATTAGGGTTTTATGGCCTGCGTGCCATTTTTTTTCTCAACTTGTGAGATTTATTTTATTTAGTATAGGTATTAGATAGTGCTAGATAAAGTAGATTGTTAGCCAAGATTGAAGAAAAGAAGCCCAAAGCCAAAGGAGCCACAAAAGATGGAGCATGGAGCATGGAGCACACCACATGACTATGAAGGATGGACCAAAAGATCAAGACGCATGGAGATGTGTGTTTGTTTAGGGTTCATAGATAATTCCATTGGCTTGGAATTATCTTAGTCTAGAAAAGGCCATATCCACATCACGTTTAATTTCTGTTTTGTGGTTGTTTATTTATTGTCTTATTGTTTGTGTGGTTGGTGTATGGATGATGCATGCAATTAGGATAATAAGATAATTAGACAACCCGGATCTATTATTTGGAGTTGTGCCCAAACTCAAATAGATAGATTAGTTGATATTGATCAACAAAATAATTAAAATTGAATTGAAAATCCCTCAAATTTTAAAATATTGTGTTCTTGCCTTCTCGTTATTTAAACACTCATTATCATCATTATTTATCAAGTTCGTGCGTGCCAAAGCATGGCGACTTGGTTCATAATGATGGAATGCGATGGCACGTAACAATGTGCAATTGTTTAGATAAGAGGTTGAGCACAACTAGGCTATTAATTTGATTAAGAAACCTAGAGGCAATCAATTGGGATTATCCATATGGATGGATAAATAAGGATTTATTTGCCCGATTGAACCAAGAGTTGCATATGGGATGCAATTGGAATCGTTCCTACCTAAGAAGTAATCGAATTATGGGTGACTTGCCAAAGCAAGCTCATAAGGAGATGAAAAAGATGGATCTTGGCCCACTAGAAAATATAAGGATATTTTCCGCATTAATATCTTGAGGGTTATTAATCCGTAGAAAAATAGTGGGAGCTATATTTAATAAACTAGCCATTATTAAATATAGTCAAAAATTCACAAATACTAAAACTTGCGTATTTTCCTTTTTGTAGAATTCCAAATGGCAAACAACTCATCGAGTTCACAACATTCCCTACGATCTGTCCTTGAGAAGGACAAGCTCTCAGGAACCAACTTTCTCGATTGGTACAGTAACTTGAGAATTGTTCTCAAGCAAGAGAAGAAGCTGTACGCAATAGAGGAGCAAGTTCCAGAAGGTCCAGAGAATCAGACACCTGCTGCCTTAAAGGCGTATCAAAAGCGTGTTGATGACGCTAATGATGCGGCCTGCCTAATGCTTTGCACCATGACCTCTGAGCTTCAGAAGCAACATGAGAACATGAATGCTGTCGATATGATCGAACATCTAAAGCAGCTCTTCCAAGAGCAGGCGAGGGTAGAGAGGTATGAGGTCTCAAAGGCACTGTTCAAATGTCATCTGGCAGAAGGGAACCCGGTGGGACCCCACGTACTCCGAATGATCGGGTACTTGGAGAATCTCGCCCGGCTTGGGTTCCCGGTCGGCCAAGAGTTGGCAACCGATCTCGTGTTGCAATCGTTGCCCGAGAGTTATGGACAGTTCATTATGAACTATAACATGAACGAGATCGTTAAACCACTGCCAGATTTGCTCAACATGTTGAGGACGGCTGAACAGAGCATCAACAAGGGTAAGGGCAAGGCCATTATGATGGTGCATAAAGGAAAGGGTAAAAAGTTTGCCTCTTCCTCCAAGGGCAAAGGCAAATCAGTTGCTAAGTCCAAGGAACAAGCCCTTAAACCTGTTGGTGGCATTGCCAAGGTCGTGACTAAGGGTGAATGTCACTACTGTAGTCAACCGGGACACTGGAGGAGGAACTGCCCAAAATATCTGGAGGACAAGCGGCTTGGAATAGTGATTCCACCACCACCAGGTATTTTTGTTGTAGATGTCAATTTAACTGTCTCTACATCATGGGTATTAGATACTGGATGTGGATCTCATATTTGTCGAAATATGCAGGATCTAAAGAGAAGTAAAAGATTGGCTAAAGGGGAGGTAGATCTGCGCGTTGGGAATGGAGCAAAGGTTGCTGCGTTGGCCATAGGCGTTTGCGAGCTATCTCTGCCTTCAGGATTAGTTTTAGAATTAAATAATTGCTATTTTGTGCCTGCTATGAGCAGAAACATTATTTCTATTTCTTGTTTGGACAAGGAAGGTTTTATTATTTCAATAAAGAACAATTGTTGTTCCTTTTATTTGAATAATATTCACTATTTTAGTGCGCAATTATTTAATGGACTTTATGTCCTTGATCTAAGTAATCCTGTCTACAACATTAATACCAAGCGGATTAAAATAAATGATTTAAATCCTGCTTATTTATGGCACTGTCGTTTAGGCCACATAAATGAGAAACGTGTATCTAGACTCCATAAGGATGGATTACTAGACTCATTTGATTTTGAATCATATGAGACATGTGAGGCTTGTTTATTGGGAAAAATGACAAAGTCCCCTTTCAATAAGAAAGGTGAGAGGACTAGTGAGCAATTGGCACTCATACATACCGATGTGTGTGGGCCATTTGCCACGCCTGCCAGGGGTGGTTATGTCTACTTCATTACATTTACTGATGATTACAGTAGATATGGATTTGTGTACCTTATGAGGGCAAAATCCGAATCCTTTGAAGTGTTCAAGGAATTCAAGAATGAAGTAGAGAAGCAACTTGGCAAAAGTATCAAGGCTTTACGATCGGATCGTGGAGGAGAATACTTGAGCCAAGAGTTTGACGACTATCTTAGAGAGTGTGGGATCGTGTCCCAACTCACTCCACCCGGAACGCCACAATGGAATGGCGTGTCCGAGAGGAGGAATCGAACCCTATTGGATATGGTTCGGTCTATGATGTGTCAAACCGATCTTCCATTATCATTTTGGGGCTACGCTCTATTAAGTGCAGCTTTTACCATTAACCGTGTTCCATCTAAATCAGTCATGAAGACACCATATGAGATGTGGAGTGGGAGGCGTCCCACACTGTCGTTCATGAGGATTTGGGGATGCGATGTCTATGTAAAACGTTTACAATCAGACAAGCTAGGGCCTAAATCGGATAAGTGTAAATTTGTGGGGTACCCTAAGGAAACTAAGGGATACTACTTCTACAATCCAACCGAGAACAAAGTGTTTGTTGCTCGGACAGGCGTGTTTCTAGAAAGAGAGTTTGTCTCTAAAGAAGCAAGTGGGAGGAATGTAGAACTTGAAGAAGTTCAAGAACCACAAATTACTGAACCGATTATGGAACATGAACAGGAATCACAAACAGTTGTGGATCCACCTGTTCAGGTAACACAAGAGCTTCGTAGATCTAGTAGAGTGCGCCAGGAACCCGAGAGGTACGGACTTCTCGTAACAGATTCCGGTGACACGATGCTCATAGATGATGAGCCTACTACCTATGAGGAGGCCATGAATGGCCCAGACTCGCAGAAGTGGCTTGAGGCCATGAGATCCGAGATGGAATCCATGTACACCAACAAAGTATGGACTTTGGTGGAACCACCTGATGGGGCGCGGCCCATAGGGTGCAAGTGGGTCTTCAAGAAGAAGATCGACATGGATGGTAATGTGATTACCTATAAGGGCCGATTGGTGGCTAAAGGATTCAGACAGATTCATGGTATTGACTATGATGAAACCTTTTCACCAGTCGCTATGACCAAATCCATCCGAATCCTACTTGCGATTGCAGCATACTACGACTATGAGATTTGGCAGATGGATGTCAAAACAGCATTCCTTTATGGGAATCTCCTCGAGGACGTGTATATGATACAGCCGGAGGGTTTTGAGGATCCAAAGCAAGCCAACAAAGTGTGTAAGCTGCAACGATCCATTTATGGATTGAAGCAAGCTTCTAGGAGTTGGAATCGACGTTTTGATGAAGTGGTCAAAGAGTTTGGCTTCATCAGAAACGAAGATGAGTCTTGTGTCTACAAGAAGGTTAGTGGGAGCTCTGTAGCTTTTCTGGTCTTGTATGTGGATGACATACTACTCATTGGAAACGACATTCCCATGCTGCAATCTGTGAAAGATTGGCTAGGAAAGTGTTTCTCAATGAAAGACTTAGGGGAAGCAGCCTATATACTCGGTATAAAGATCTATAGAGATAGATCTAAGAGGTTGCTAGGCCTAAGTCAAAGTACATATATTGACAAGGTGTTGAAACGGTTCAACATGCAAGATTCCAAGAAGGGATTCTTGCCCATGTCACATGGAATCACTCTTTCGAAGAGTGGTTGTCCTTCCAATGAGATTGAGAAGGAACGCATGAGTAGGATTCCCTATGCCTCGGCCATAGGATCCATCATGTACGCCATGTTATGTACTAGACCAGATGTGTCATATGCCTTGAGTATGACAAGCAGATACCAATCCAATCCGGGTGAGAGTCACTGGATTGCTGTCAAGAACATCCTAAAGTACTTGAGAAGAACTAAGGATGCTTTCTTGATGTTTGGCGGTGAGGAAGAGTTGCGTGTAAGGGGTTACACTGATGCAAGCTTCCAAACCGATTGAGATGACTTTAGATCACAGTCGGGATATGTGTTTTGCCTGAATGGAGCAGCGGTGAGCTGGAAGAGTTCCAAGCAAGAGACGGTAGCTGATTCTACAACAGAGGCTGAGTACATTGCTGCAAATGGCGCAGCAAAGGAGGCTGTTTGGATCAGAAAGTTTGTTTCTGAACTTGGTGTGGTCCCTAGCATTGCGGATCCAGTGGAGTTGTTTTGTGACAACACTGGGGCGATCGCGCAATCAAAGGAACCAAGATCACACCAGAAATCCAAGCACGTGCTCAGGAAGTTCCATCTGATTCGAGATATTATTGATAGAGGAGACGTTCGGATATGCAAGATTCCTACAGATGATAATCTGTCAGACCCGCTTACGAAGCCTCTCACGCAGTGGAAGCATGAAGGGCACACTAGGAGTATGGGCATACGAGATGCGCCAGATTGGCTCTAGTGCAAGTGGGAGACTGTTGGAATAGATGCCCTAGAGGCAATCTAGTTTAGTATGAATTTGTAATTGGCTAGAAATTCATTTATTATTTATTGGATATTTAATATAATGAAGTCCTTAGATTTACAATCGTGTTGTTTATCTTAAATATCCCTAGTCAAGTATAATGATTAAATGGGACAATCATCTATAGACTAGTATGGGGTTGGATTGATATGGAGATATCACGATCCAACACATAGGTGTGCATTACGGAATGTTGCACTGGATTGACCCATTACCGAGAAGGCTACATACACGTTATGTTGAGTCACAAGTGCTTCTCGGGTACAATGGTATTGTCATCCTTAGACTTGAAGTCACTAGATATTCTAGTTGTGGATCATTGTGATCTTGGTAGCGTTAAACGCTACACCGTAACTGGGTAGTTATAAAGGCGTGTACTGGATACAATGAGAAGCAAGCTTAGAGATCGTAGTGGACGTAGAGAGGATTTGCCCCTCCCACATAACAGGAGCAAATATCCAAGGCCACTCGAGGATAGTGCTTATAGAATGTCTGGCCAGACTCAAATAAATCAATATATGAGATATTGATGTTATTTGCACGAATAAGGCTATTCCATGGATCGAGAAACTAGGGATTGGATATACGAGTGTGACTTGTATGTCTCGTGTCCAATCCGGATATGGAGGCAAAGGGATGAGACAATTACTTGTACAAGGTTGTCTAGATGACTATTCTATTAGTTGGCTAGAATGGATGTTTTGCTAGAAACCGCTCCATATTAGCAAAGAGTTGCTACCAACTAGATAGAACCTATGGGGTCACACGCTATATAGAGTTGTACTAGATTGTGGAATTAATTAATTGGATTAATTAATTGGAAGGATCACTTTGCAAACCCTTGCAAACTTAGTAGGGACTAATTTGCAAGGAAGGGACTAAATTGAATTCTAGTAGGACTAGAATAAGTCCTTTAGGTAGTTAACAAGAAGTTGTTGGACTATATAAAGGACCCTCCTCCTTCCTTCCCTACACACTTTATGCTCTAAAGAGAACATAACAAGAGTAGGAGAGAACAAAGGAGAGAGAGAGCAAGCCACAAAGAGGGACGCCGCCCCCTTTGCCGCCGCCCCCTTGTCCCCGACGCCACAAAGGGCCGAGCCCCTTTTGGTGCCTCGTTTTGCGTGATTTCTTCACCCTCCTTTCAATCCGGGCTAGCACCAAGGTGATTGGAGATCTAGGAACAACTCTAGGCGTGGATCAACTATAGAGAACGTGACACTATTCGCGTTTGAAGTCATCAAGGAGAACCCAAAGGTGTGTTTATGATTTCTTGCCTTTACTATCGTTATGCATCTAGACTTGTGATCCTTGGAGGGTTTTGCATGGTTGTTTGTTTGATTATGCTTCCGTTTGCGCGATCCATGAATCAAAACCCTACAAGGGGCACAATTGATTCTCATGATCCAGCAATGAGTAGCACCCATATTGGAAGTCATCCAAGCTGCAGTTAGGACGGAAAGGGAAGGAATTTCTCTTGATCACAGGAGCTCTGCTTGGTCGAGGGGTCGACTGTGTCTCAAACCTTGCCTGCTGGGTATTCCAATAGGCAACCCAATTTTTGGAGTAGTCACCTGCGCGGTTACCTGGGGGTTGCTCGAAGGGAAGGTTGCTCCTTAAGATTGTTTTGCACTCACCAGACAGTAGTCGTTTGTAGAAGCCTCTTATGATGGACTGCGGCCAGATTGATGGTGCCACCGCATCAAAACCAAACTGGGGAGAAACGCGAGTAGGATCGACATCCACCGTGATCCTCTCGTATCTAGGAGTAAGCTCGCGAACATACTCCGCAAGAGCAGGAAGAGAACCTCTTAGACACCAGCAGAAGAATTCGCGGTAGCGCTCGTGGAAATGCTTATGACCCTCGAAAAGAAGATCTTCTGAGAAAGAAACAGCCTTGGAGGGATACAATTTTGGGAACCATCGCACATTCTCAATGCGCGTGGCATAAGGCCTAGCTGTGAACTCGCTGCGATCATCGCATATCAGGCTCCAGGTACACTTAGGAAAATGAGTTCCAAACCATCTGGCAGCTCTCCCACTAGAAAGCTCCTCTTCCGCACCAGGGACACACCACTTACTGGGCTTAGAAGGAACAGGAGCATAAGAGGGCCATCGCTCGAAGACCCACATAGTCAGGAATGCAATGTTGACATAGGTCAGCACACCAAGGCGGCCGCGGGAGTCCTTGTTTGCTACAACCAGTGATCCAATCTGTGGTACAGGGTACCCAATACTAGTGGCCCAAGTGCGACTCTTTAACCAAGGGTCAGTTTCACAGCACGAGGAAGGACATGGTAGAAAACCCCATCATGGGGATGGCTGATGCGCAAACTGACGTGCTGTCGCAAGTGTACGAATCTTGTAATACCGGGTGTATTTAAACTCGGGTGATCGTTCCCACGAGGACTATTTCGGGTTTACTCACGTTGTCAGTTTTGGTTAACCGAGTGTAGTAACAAGGAGGAGTAGGTTGTGATTGCAATTACTAAACTAAAAACAGAAATTAAAAACGTAAACGTAAATATTTTTTGTGACGTCTTCTGAAATAAGCTGAATCGGTTGTTACGATAATAGATGAGAACTAGGCTCCAGGATCCCCTAGGGTTTCTACAAATTTCAGTTTTACGTTCGATTATGAAAACACTCAGCAGTTTCGATATCTGTGCAACGTACCAGTTGTGCAGTGACTTTTCAGATTCCACACGTAATCCCGATCCTGCAGACTTTCAGATTCTTGTTAAGCTGCCTAAATTTGCAGTCTCGGTCTAATCCTGTTAGGGTTTCTAACCTGTCCGAATGGCCCAGGTCAAATTCTCTAACAGTTGGTCTTACGTTTTTCCCTGCTAGCCCTATCTCCCTTTCTCTGGTCGGTCTATCAGGGTAAGGTACTAAATCCTGGCTTTTCTTCCTAACCCTAACTTGACATTTTCACCTACAAGCTCGGGTCTATAGCAATCCTGGGTGATCAATCCTATCATGCATATACGATAGTAATCAAAACCAGAATAACAGATACAACTTGCTGAATTAAGATAATCATCATGAATCCATAAACGAAGTAATCATAAAATCTGGATACGAAACCCTAGGTTCACCGAGAACCTAGGTGAGAAGTTTAGCTACGACTAGACATAATACAAAACGCATTTTCTGAATATAAAGAGAGAGAACGAAATCAAACTAAGTCTTCGAATCTCGAATCGCGCTTCCGTGCTCTCCGTGAATTCTCTGACTTGCCCTTCGTTTGTGTTGACTATTGTGTGTCCTTCAAAACGAGCCTGGACGAGTCTTTAAATAGTGCTAATTTTTCCCGAAACGCGTGCGCCACAAATTACGGACTGCCATCAGTCCACCGCCTTTGACAAAAAGTCAAACTGGCTGCGTATACGCAACCAGAGCCAAAATCCTCCACCCATCTCCCTCCCTGCCTGCGTATATACGCAGGCAGAGGGTGGAGATGGGGGCCCTGCTTGGTCCTTTGGTGGGCCTGTTTTGGTCCCCTGGGTCCCACTCTCGTGCCTGACGCTCCCGGTTTGCCTCCCTTGGTGTTCTCCTGCTTTTCTGTGTTCCCGTCTTGACCCGGTCCTGTGAACGTTTCCCGAGACGATCCCGGCTTGGTCCCGGCACGCTTCCCGATGCACCTTCCGAACCTGTTCCTTAAAAGGCAACACGAACGAAAAACCACGATCATATCCAAATATAGCAATGAATAAGCAGAAATCCAAAAAGTACAAATAAACATCTCGTTCTAGATTCCCGAGGCATTCTAAGGCAATTTCCGGTAAAATACGCTATTTCCGACACAAACACTCGTGAAATCAGGCTAAAAGATAACCCCTAATTGGGCGTTATCAATGGCCATCAATTAAATACCTTGATAACCAGGCGCAGAGAAAGGCACACAAAGTCAGATGGTACCCTTTCCCGCTCACATAAATCTTCGCCTTCGGGTCCTGGCTCAGAAGTTTCTTGGTGATGCTACTGTTCGCATAATCGCGAAAGAAGTACTGCACCCACTTTCCCCAAGTGTTCTTCGCAGATGTATCAACCATTTGCCAGTCAGTAAGAAGCTTCGCAGGTGTCCACCGGGTGGAAATTTTCTTTACCTATGACAAGCATTCCTCCATCTTCTTGTACAGAGCAAGTTCTGGATCAGTCCTCAAGGGACTCAAAGGATCCACCTCACCAACAGGAGAAAGATCATACAGCATGTTTACATCTTCGAGAGTGGGAGCAGCCTCGAACTCAGCAAAGTGGAATGTGTGAGTTGCAGGCGAGTAGCGCGAGAGAAGGTTTAGAAGCATGGACTGGTCCAGCTTCACGGCAGCACCCTTCATAGCACGAACTGCGAAATATATGCCAGCATTCTTCAAAGTGATGGCATGGTGGGTCAATACATGGTCAATCCACTCATCCATAAAGTCTTATTTCTGAACAAACGCTTGAGTGAAAATTGCAGTATGCGGGAAAAACCCATTTTCAACCCCCAATCAAACCACATCCTTGGAATCGATCAATTCGAGCATGGCTGCGTTAACAGGAGGGGTCAGTGTTAGCAACCCTTCAGCACGAACGGGGGTTGGCAGGTTCGTCACCTTGACCCTAGCATGGTAAAAGTCTCTGCCGCCCAGATAGGGGGCTTTCCGCCATAAAGTCTGGGGAAGATCAGGTATTTCTTCGATATCTTTAACGGGTTTGGTTTCTTTTGTCTTTGCCATTCCTGCGGAAGAGCAAGAAAAAAGGGGGGAGAAACACACATACTTTAGTTTGAATTTCAAGAATCAGTTTGAATCTCAGTTCAATTTGAAGCAACGATGCTTTGTCAAAAGAAAGATGAAGAGTTCAGTGTCAATTTTGGGGGTTTGAAAGTTCAGAATCGTTTACATTACTGGGAATTTCAGAAACCCCACATTCAAAATCTTTACAATCTGGGGATTAGATCAGTTCTGAGTGTAAAGAACAAGGTCTCCATCACAGTTTCCAATGGACGACATGTTTCAGATAGTCATGGGTTTGCAGATCCAATACATTTTAAAGCATATATCGATATATTAAATGGAATCGAGCAAGACCAACCTTGTTTTGGTAAAGCTTGCTTGGATGCGCACAGTTGAAGAAGACGATTGACAAGAAAGAATTGATGATTGATTATTTGAATTTGCTCTTGAAGGCTTCCGGGTATCATTCACTTTAAGAGAAACAAGCGATGCTTTGCAACAATGGAGAGCACAGAGTATTTATCCAAAAACAATGAAGGGTTGCGTCCTTTCAGTAGTCGAATCGCAACCGTCACCGTCGAATCGCGCAATCACAGGACAAGTTGACGTCATGCCTAAAACCCTAAAAGACCGGACGACACGACTCTAGGGATTTTAGGTCATAATGACACGCACGGGGGCTGAATTTGCGTGTATTTGAATTGGTGCGTGGCGGCGACGCGTACGTTGGTTCCTGCGCATGGAAGCCTATCCGGCTGTGCGTCTTCACGTGCAGAAAGGGCGCTAATGTAGATAGTGCTTTCTAGACAGGCAGATCTCAGCCACGTGGCGACCATCCAGCTTACCTAGCTGTGCTCCACACACACTAGATACCCAGCCACGCTGATCCATGTGGGGGCTGCGAGATAGGGCCCTCGCATACCACCTCACGGGACTTGTAGGGACTTAGTGGTTTGGAGGCTAGAGTAAGTCCTGTCGCGCGCGAGCAACAACCAAGATCACGCGCGACTACTAGTAACTTCTTTTGAGAGATTTATGGCACGAGCTCCATAAACCCGGTCAACCCGGTCAACCTCGTAACGGTTCCGGTATACGCGCGTGCTGTAACGGTCCCTATATACGGGGACGAACTTGCCGTTGTGGTTAAGCTAATTAAGCCGCCATTAATGGGCGCGTTAACCACACTACAACTGTCACATCCTCCGTTATATATAGGATCGTTAACCCTTCCATACAAGGAGAGACTCACCTGAATTACGCGGAAGCTCTGCCAAAATCCTGTCTCTCTCTCATACAGTGCTATTGCCTTACTCTCTCCCTACACACAACCTTACACTTCCAGTGTCTTTTCTATCCCCTACTCTTAGTGTATATTGAATTCTCTCTGCAGGATTCTCTCGTACACAGTAGGCCTTTTCACCCAATTAATTTTTGGATAAGTACTTGGATATCAATGAGCACAATGAGCAATGCATGATGAGAAAGGATCCTGGGAGAAGTCAGAAAGGAAACTTCTGTTTGATCGTATGAATTTTGGGCTGAAGCAGATTCTCCAACCGTGCATGGATATTCTCACCTGGGAAAAACAACTTTAACCTTTCTCAGAGCCGTGAGGTGACTGAGGAGGAGCTATGGCGGTTTCTGGTTAGGCAAGAAAAGGAAGCCGGCAAAAGTTTTCCGGAGAAAGCATTGACAACATAGTATAGGTGGCTTGAGATGAGGGATCAGGTAGCAGTGATTGTTTGTCAAAATGAGAAATCTCTATTTGAAGACCTAGCAACATAATTAGTGAGTTTTGAGTAGTTTCTTGTCAAAGTGTTTTGGGGCTCATTGCGCATAGTATACTATTGTTTTCAATTTTACGGAGGGTGTGTATGATATTTTTTTGTAGAGAAATGAGAAGGACGTGTGTACAAAGATAAAAGGTTTTTTGTAAAGGCATATATACGACATTTGGACTATTTCAAAGGAGCATTTAAGTTATTTGGATATTATAAAATAAGTTTTTCTTCATGTCGGATCCCTCTAGAGCCTGGGAGGACGTTCGATGCTCTTATTTTTAGTTTGATTTTGCTCCGAAGAATTTTCTTGTTTGTAAATCTGCAACCGACCCTTGTGGTTGGTTTCTTTCCATGGCATTTTTTCTAGAAATTTTGTTTATGACTTAATCCTGATGCAATTTAGCTTTTCATCCAGCTGGTGGATTTTTTCTTCGGTCCTCTGGTGTTGCATTGCATCTCTGCAATGGGATTGTTAAAACTGGTGATCCCCTGACCTGGCTCTGATACCAGTTTGTTGTAACAGAACTCCTGTTTCAGAGCTCTGTTACAGTTTGTTATAACCTGGGTATTCGAGCAAGAACGACGTAACGAAACAAGAACGAGACAGATATTTAACATGGTTCACTAACGAATTCGTAACGAACCCGCTAGCTAATCCACGGCCAGAACCAGATATTTTATTGAGAAAAGAACCCGATTATAATGCACGCCGTGGCCACAACGGCCACGGCGGCCACCCGAATAAAAACCCACGCACACACTAATGTTTCTTAAGCCCTCACTCTCAAATCTCTGTGTGTGTTTAGTTCCTGACCCACGCCACTACAATCAAAGAAGGCACTGCCTTTATACCCATCCAAAGAAAAATCCGCTGCCAAAGTAGTCCACCGCCACAATTAATGAATAGTGACTTGACTTTGACTATTATTTCCTTAACCCACTTTTGATTGCTTGGACCCAAAGTCTTGCCTTGATTCAATTCAAACTTTCCTAGCAAATCTCCACCTTGACTTGAATCATCTCAGCAACCCGAAACCAGAACCTGATGCTTCTCTTCTCAAACACGAACCAGATGCGTCTCCCAGAACCTAAAACGAGCACGCCTCCTCAAATAAATTTTTCGCAGCTATATGCGAAACCCGAATCGCCAAATCGTTGCTTCAACTACCATGCGTTCCTGCAACGAATGCGCCCGATGTGGTTGCACCTCTGGAAACAGAAACAAGTGCTCCACCCAGAACCAGACTCGAATACATTCACTGAGAAAGCAGGACCGAATGTATTCCCTATGCGCCCAATCCCGCCAGATAGATGCACCATGACAGAATGCCCAGATGTCATCCAGACCAGATGCACCGATGACGAGTGCCACAAATTGTCATGCCAGATGCGCCCCGTATGCTCAGATGCGCCAGATGCTCGCCAGAAACAGATCGCGCCAGATGCGAGCTCAATGCGTGTCATGGTACACGCTGCAAAAACAGAACTGATGCACGCCAGAACAAACTCGTGCAGAATGCGGGCCAGAACCAGAACCCGATGCGTGTGCCATAAATCTGTTTCAATTCACACGCCAGGTGCTCCACGCCGGGAGTCGGATTGCACCTGAACCTCAATCACCATAACGCCAGATGAGCATGAACTGCCAAATTCGCGCCAGTACTGAATGCGTGCTAGATTTGCCCGATCCCTTGCACGCCTAATCAGATGCGCGCCAGATTGCTCCTTCAGGAACCCGGATAGCCCCCACCATGGGGCTTCAGATGGTGGGTGTACCTGCTTCTCTCTCACAAACAAATCGATCTTGATCGCCAAACCAGACATCGTTCTTGGCGGAATCTCGAAACCCAACCTCCCGATAGCCTGCTCCACCTGAATCGCGAAACCCTAGCTTTGAGTTCCACCAATATGTGAAACCCTAGCTCGTAGATCCACCCTGATCTTGGAACCCCGGCTCTGATACAAGATTGTTAAAACTGGTGATCCCCTGACCTGGCTCTGATACCAGTTTGTTGTAACAGAACTCCTGTTTCAGAGCTCTGTTACAGTTTGTTATAACTTGGGTATTCGAGCAAGAATGACGTAACGAAACAAGAACAAGACAGATATTTAACGTGGTTCACAAACGAATTCGTAACGAACCCGCTAGCTAATCCACGGCCAGAACCAGAAATTTTATTGAGAAAAGAACTCGATTACAATGCACGCCGTGGCCACAACGGCCACGGCGGCCACCCGAATAAACACCCACGCACATACTAAAATTTCTTAAGCCCTCACTCTCAAATCTCTGTGTGTGTGTAGTTCCTGACCCACGCCACTACAATCAAAGAAAGCACTGCCTTTATACCCATTCAAAGAAAAATCCACTGCCAAAGTAGTCCACCGCCACAATTAATGAATAGTGACTTGACTTTGACTATTATTTCCTTAACCCAATTTTGATTGCTTGGACCCAAAGTCTTGCCTTGATTCAAGTCAAACTTTCCTAACAGGGATATCTCTACTGCAGTCTTAAGGTGTTTGCTGGTGGTGTTAACAGTAAGTAGCCCTCTTTAATTTCTTTAACCATAATTGTCCTTGAAAAGTGATTAAAACCATGCAACGAGTTTATCATGTACACTGATTTTTTTAAGAATCTCATGAATTTTTAGTCTGAAATATGAAGAACGCATCCTTTCCGTACACGTGCTTAAGTTATTTTGTTATTGTAATCAATTTATCCTCTATTTAAGCTATGATTTGACCTTCAGTTGTGTAGTTCCTTCATGTGGTATCTATGTTCTTGGTTATGGGCTATCTGTATACAAATTTCTGATGTATTTCTAAGTTGGGAAAAATAACCTTTTGTTGACTTCATTGCCCGTGTAACCCAGAAGAGAATCTAGTGTCGTAGTTGTCTTGCAAGTCGAGGATTCAATCCTGATTCAAGCCGACTTTTTTATGCAATAGTTGATATCTTTTGGGTTCATCTGATAATATGTTTATTCACCAGAGCAATGAGATATCTGTACTCTAATCTTAATAATGGTATTTGCCGGTGGCGTTGGCTGTAATTTCCCTCCTGAATATTGTCCTGGGAAAGGTTTAAAGAATTGTGCAAGGAATTTACTTCAAATCCTATAATTACTACGTCCTACAATGGAGTGGACACTGATATTTTTCAGAATTCTGGACCTTCTGTTGAGAAACTAAAGATGTATTTCACGTTATACGAGAACTTGAGAAAGATATCAAGATAAGGTAACCCTCTAATTTCATTCATTCATTCACACGAATGTAGGAAAGATACATCAGAATCTCACAGACCTTTAAAACGTACACAAGAAGTCCGAGAAATCAAACTCCACAAGGTAAGAAAAAAGAATAACAGAAAAAAAGGAGAAATAGTTTTTACCGACTGAGGTAAACATGGAACTGGGTGATAGTTTCTACGCCATCAGTCGTGTGCTGATCTAGCTGAGAAAGAGCCTCAATAGTTGCATGTCCTTTAGCATCCTCGTACTTCCCTGTCCCTCCAACCACAGCAATGTGAGAAACCGGTGAACCAGTCATGTGAATCCCAAAGAAGCTAATAGTGTCATCAACCTCCTCATGTTCATTCCCATGGAACATCGTGGTCAGCACCAGCGTGTGACTAGTCCCATCCAAAGAGCTCGCCAAGTAGAACCCTTGTGCCTTCCGTGAGCTCGTTGTCCACGACAGTGACAAACCCATGTTAGAAAAATATGTTGGAGTTTCTGCAAATTAATGAACACAGATTGAATAAACAAAACTGAAACGACTTACTGATTGAGAGTTTCCCGAAAGCTGCTGTGATGTCGAAGACAGTCTCGTACATGAATGGGTACGGGTTCCTTAAAACAGATTAGCTGCCTGCTATGCCGAGTGGCTTCTGTTTCCCAGGATAAAAGTCTTCCGGCGCGGTGGTTGAAAGCACGTAACCACCAAGCCCGACGAACCGAAACTTGGTAGAGAGAGTCTGCTGCTGTGAGAGAGAATGAATGCTGTGAAAATTTCTGTTGTGTTGAAAACTGGAGAAGGCATTGAATTTTTTGAGAGATGGTGGCGGTAGGCTGACGGGCCGAACGGTTACAACCGTTGACTGTTCAGAAAACAGAACAGTTGTAACTGTTCTGTTAATTAACAACTATTCTGTTAATTAATTATAATAATATTAATTATTAATTAAAATAATTAATTAGTTTTTGGCCCAAAAAGATATAGGCCTCAACTAACTACTCAGCCCAACCCACCCACCACACCACGTCACGGCACGGCCCGTGCCCGAACCCGAACCCGAACCCGAACCCGAGACCGAGACCGAGCCGAGCCGGCCTGACGGACGGCGGCGGCGGCGCGCGCGCGCGCGCGTGTGGTGGTTCGACCATTGTCTAGGTCCTCTCTCCTGCACAAAATGTGCTCCACCCAAAGGGCGTGCCCTTAAGGTCCAACCTTGAAGTAGATAAGTACTTCATCTTCTCCCTTGAACCAAGATGTGGTTCTATATTGTTTCCAACAAATTGTTTGCTCATGAACTCATTTTGAGAGCATGATTTGATCATTCATTCCTTAATGTTTTTTGACAAATGAGTTATCGCAACGACCACCAAGTTGCCCTCTACACGATGATGCAATTGGTGTTGTTAACTCGTATATGAGCCGTATGATAATCGCACTCAAAGTCGAGTCAAAAAACCTCTTTTCCAACAATCCCCCACATGAATGACAAATTAGCGCTAATGCTGAAAATGCCAAGTAGTGGTTAACTATCTCAAGTGGTTCATTAATTGCTTAAGGAAAAGTAGTCATGAACTTTGAACTTTTCCCTTAGTGAGATGCTATAGGGTATACTGGCTTGTCAGTGAACGAATCGCCTTGAATTGCTTGCCGCGGTGTATACCTAGTCGATAGCAACCACACAATTAGTGGACCTATCCAAATTTGGTTCTCATGGTTGTGTTCATTTTGGCCTTGAAACACTGTCCTGGTTTCATGAGTAGACTTAGAGGAGATAGCCACATCATCCTCCTAGAACCGGCCCGTTCCTACCCACATAGGTGAGACACATAACGAGTATCCTACATACTCTCCTTAAATCCTTTAAGGTACGGTCTCATTAAAAGCCTTTTGCTTACCCTGTCCCTATCACTCGATGTTCGTCCTAGGAATAAATTTAGAAACTTTATTTCCGGGTGAGTGATTTATTTATTTGCACTGGTAGTTGGGTTGTCCCTTTTGAACCTAGTTCTTGGGATCTCCAGTCACCTAGGTTGGGTTTGCCGCTACGTGCAACTCTTTACGAGATTGGCTTTAATCCCATTCCCCTTGACGAACTTGCAACTAGTTCTCTCGATAAACCTTTAGTCAACGGATCCGCTATGTTTTCTTTTGACTTTACGTAATCGATCGATATAATACCTCTTGAGAGAAGTTGCCTAATGGTATTATGTCTCCGACGTATATGTCTAGACTTACCATTATACATGCTACTTTGTGCTCTACCTATCGCAGATTGGCTATCGCAATGAATGCAGATAGGAGGCACAGGTTTCGGCCATGTTGGGATATCTTCGAGGAAGTGGCGAAGCCATTCTGCTTCTTCCCCTGCCTTGTCTAACGCTATGAATTCTGCTTCCATAGTAGACCTTGCAATGCACGTCTGCTTTGAAGATTTCCAACATATTGCCGCTCCTCCAAGAGTGAAGACGTATCCACTCGTGGATTTAGAATCCCTTGAATCGGAGATCCAATTGGCATCGCAATATCCTTCCATGACAGCTGGATAGTTCGAGTATTGTAATCCTAAATTTTTAGTGTATCGAAGATACCTTAATACTCGAGTTAACGCTATCCAGTGATACTTACCAGGGTTACTAGTGAAGCGACTAAGCTTCCCGATATCTTGTGCGATGTCCGGCCTTGTACAATTCATAATGTACATGAGGCTTCCTATTACTAGGGCATATTCTGATTGTCGAACACCTTCGCCACGATTCTTAGCGCGATGTAAACTCACATCTACCGGTGTTGTAACCGGTTTGTTATTCCCTTTATCAAATTTTTCGAGTACTTTCTCGATATAATGAGATTGGGAAAGACCATAGCCCTCAGCAGTCTTTGTGATTTTAATTCCTAAAATCACATCTGCAATTCCGAGATCTTTCATGTCGAATTTCGTGGACAACAACTTCTTTGTATCAAGAATTATTGTCTTGTTGCTCCCCATAATTAGCATGTCATCGACATACAAACATATTATGACACATTCCTTTGCGACAGTTTTGGAATAAACACATTTGTCGCATTCATTAGTTCGAAATCCATGAACTTTCATGACTTTATCGAATTTTTCGTGCCATTGTTTTGGAGCCTGTTTTAGACCGTAGAGGGATTTCTTAAGTCGACAATATTTGGTTTCGGTTCCCAGAACTTTAAATCCTTCTGGTTGCTCCATATAAATTTCCTCTTCCAATTCTCCGTTTAGGAAGGCTGTCTTAACATCCATTTGGTCAATTTCAAAATTGAAAATAGAAGCAATAGCAATCAACATTCGAATGGATGTTATTCTCGTCACTGGAGAATAAGTATCGAAGAAATCTAACCCCTCCTTTTGCTTATAACCTTTAGCGACAAGTTTCGCTTTGTACTTATCTATTGTACCATCGGGTTTAAGCTTTTTCTTAAAGATCCACTTACAACCTAGGGGCTTGGAGCCTTGCGGAATGTCTACTAATTCCCAAGTATTATTTTGTAAGATGGACTCAATTTCGCTATTTATGGCCTCTTTCCAATATGGAGCATCAACACTAGAGATGGCTTCTTTGTAACTTTTTGGATCATTTTCCGTTAAATATGTTAGGAATTCAGGTCCAAAAGTTTTTGCCGTTTTGGCTCGTTTACTCCGCCTTACCTCTTCCTCTTGGTCGTTGCCAATGGCTGTCTCATGCGTCCGTTTTCCAGACTCTTGTACTTCCTTTACTTTGTAAGGAAAGATATCTTCGAAGAAGGAGGCATTGGCCGACTCAATAATAGTGTTTTCGTGAATGTCTGGTATTTCTGATTTGTGTACCAGAAATCGATGAGCACTACTATTAGCCGCATATCCAATGAAGATGCAATCTATTGTTTTAGGTCCTAACTTGACCTTTTTCGGTAGAGGGGTCGCAAATTTTGCAAGACACCCCCACACTCGCAAGTGTTTGTATGAGGGCGTTCGACCTTTCCATAGTTCATATGGGGTTTTGTCGAAGTTCTATTTCGGTATTCTATTTAGAATGTAGTTTGCGCTTAGTAGAGCTTCCCCCCACAAGTTCTGAGGCAATCCTGAACTCAAAAGCAATGCGTTTAGCATTTCCTTTAATGTTCGATTTTTCCTTTCCGCAACCCCATTTTGTTGAGGTGTATAGGGTGCCGATGTTTGATGAATGATTCCATTTTCAGCGCATATGTCAATGAAAGGCGAATCATATTCCCCTCCACGATCACTCCGAAGTATTTTAATCTTCTTGTTAAGTTGATTTTCCACTTCGGACTTGTATTGCTTGAAGGCGTCCAATGCTTCATCTCGACTATGTAATAAGTAGACGTAACAATACTTAGTATAGTCGTCAATGAATGTAATGAAGTATTTCTTCCCATTCCTGGTTTGCACAAACTTTAAATCACAAATATCGGTGTGAATTAGTTCGAGAAGACTTGTTGATTTCGTACCAATTGGTTTGAACGATTTCTTAGTCAATTTAGCCTCGACACAAATTTCACATTTGTGGTTTAAGTCAATACTTCCGTTAGGAAGATGGTCCAATTTCATCAATTTACGAATGGAGTTGTAATTGACATGACCCAATCGATTATGCCATAAACAAGAAGAGGACTCCGACAAGTAATTAACTGCTGCTTTCTTATTCATAGTAGGAATCATAGTCAATACATTAAGTTTGAAGAGCCCATCCTTAAGGTACCCTTTCCCAAGATATTCCCCCGACTTAGTCAATACAAACTTGTTGGACTCAAATACTAGTTTGAATCCTTTTTTGCTAAGTACAGCTCCCGAAACTAAGTTTTTCCGTATATCTGGAACATGGAGAACATCATGAAGAGTGATAGTCTTTCCCGAGGTCATTTTCAGCACTACCTTCCCTTTCCCTTTAATTGCGGATGTGGCTGAATTCCCCATGTAGAGAGGTTCCTCGTTTTTGACTTCCTCGTAGGACGAGAACATCTTCTTATCGGAGCAAATGTGTCGGGTAGCCCCCGTATCAATCCACCACTCCTAAGGGTTACTTCCGGCAAGATTGACTTCGGATACGACGGCGGCATAATTGTCTCCATCGTCGGTTTCCGCTAGTTGTGCTTCCGGTTTCTTCCCTTTAGAGGCTTTCTTCTTCTTGCGACAGTCCTTGATTTTGTGGCCTATTTTACCACAATTGTGGCACTTCCCGGTGAATTTCTTCTTCTCGGCCTGATTTGAGTCAGATTTCCGCTTGAGGTTGTTCTTTGTCCTTTCTTCCACAACGTTAACTTTGGACTGTTGGCTTGATGAGGGCCTGTCGTCAGCAAGTCGATTCCCTTCCTCGATGCGGAGCCGAACGATTAGTTCCTCCATTGACATCTCCTTGCGCTTGTGCTTGAGGTAGTTCTTGTAATTCTTCCATGCCGGCGGCAGTTTGTGAATCATGACGCCGACTAAGAATTCTTCAGGAAGATGCATCTTTTCTGCAATTACATCATGAATTATACATTGAAATTCCTGAACTTGGGCCATAATGCCCCTAGAATCTACCATCCTATACTCCATGAAATTTTCAACGACAAACTTTTTGGCGCCCGCGTCCTCAGTTTTATATTTCTTTTCAAGGGACTGCCAAAGTTCTTTTGCCGTTTTGACCGCAGAATAAACATAATACAATTGGTCATCTAAACTATTTAGTACATAGTTTCTGGCTAAGAAATCAAAATGATTCCATGCTTGGACCGCTTGCACTGTTTGTTGATCCGCGTCTTCTGGACAAGCAGGAGCGTCTTCTTTGAGAAATTTAGCGAGACTCAGTGTGGTGAGATAAAACAGCATCTTCTGCTGCCACCTTTTGAAGTCCTTCTGGCTGAATTTCTCTGATTTGTCCACATGATGGGAACCGACTGCAAGAACCGGATTCGTAGGCACTGTCACGGTTGTAGACGTTCCAGCCTCTTGGTTCTCAGGTGTTTTTTCTTCCATTTCTGAAATGGAGAAACTGTCAATAATTTGACTAAACAGCAATTAACAGATGAATATAACAAATCTGTTAACACTTGACTGAATATTAACAGTCAGTACAATACTTTACAGAAAATCTGTTAAGTCAGATTGTTTAAGAAGATCTGTCAAAATTTTAAATACAGATAAAACTGTATTGACAGATTGAATCTTTGCTGCAAGTAACTGGTTAGAACAAAATAAAAGAAACAGAAGCAGATTGTAGAAATGATTCTGTAACTGTGTTTATTAATTTTACAGAAACTTAATCTGTTTTAAGATTGTTAGAAAAATATGTTGGAGTTTCTGCAAATTAATGAACACAGATTGAATAAACAAAACTGAAACGACTTGCTGATTGAGAGTTTCCCGAAAGCTGCTGTGATGTCGAAGACAGTCTCGTACATGAATGGGTACGGGTTCCTTAAAACAGATTAGCCGCCTGCTATGCCGAGTGGCTTCTGTTTCCCGGGATAAAAGTCTTCCGGCGCGGTGGTTGAAAGCACGTAACCACCAAGCCCGACGAACCGAAACTTGGTAGAGAGAGTCTGCTGCTGTGAGAGAGACTGAATGCTGTGAAAATTTCGGTTGTGTTGAAAACTGGAGAAGGCATTGAATTTATTGAGAGATGGTGGCGGTTGGCTGACGGGCCGAACGGTTACAACCGTTGACTGTTCAGAAAACAGAACGGTTGTAACTGTTCTGTTAATTAACAACTATTATGTTAATTAATTATAATAATATTAATTATTAATTAAAATAATTAATTAGTTTTTGGCCCAAAAAGATATAGGCCTCAACTAACTACTCAGCCCAACCCACCCACCACACCACGTCACGGCCCGGCCCGTGCCCGAACCCGAACCCGAACCCGAGACCGAGCCGAGCCGGCCGGACGGACGGCGGCGGCGGCGCGCGCGCGCGCGCGTGTGGTGGTTCGACCATTGTCTAGGTCCTCTCTCCTGCACAAAATGTGCTCCACCCAAAGGGCGTGCCCTTAAGGTCCAACCTTGAAGTAGATAAGTACTTCATCTTCTCCCTTGAACCAAGATGTGGTTCTATATTGTTTCCAACAAATTGTTTGCTCATGAACTCATTTTGAGAGCATGATTTGATCATTCATTCCTTAATGTTTTTTGACAAATGAGTTATCGCAACGACCACCAAGTTGCCCTCTACATGATGATGCAATTGGTGTTGTTAACTCGTATATGAGCCGGATGATAATCGCACTCAAAGTCGGGTCAAAAAACCTCTTTTCCAACAACCCAAACATAAGATGTTGCAGAGTCATGCCTTGTGGAAGCTGTCCAGCAGAGAAAAAAGGAAAATTGTTGTTGTTACCGCCGTTGACAACGTTGTTGTTTTTGCCACTGTTTTGTAGGACGGTTGAAGACGGCGAGCCGTTTAGGTCGACGATGAACCCATTGTTGTTGTTGTTGATAGCGCCGTTGATGGTGCTGAGTGGGACGCCGCCGTTGATTGGGAAGACTTGGTTGTTTGGTCTTGAGAAAGGTAAGTTGTTAACAGCGGAACTCGTCACGATTCCCGTAACCACTCTTCCTGAAGGGTGCGATCCTCCTAAAAGGTCGTGCATGAAGAACGACAACAGAGCATCTTGTGGTCCCACGGCGGAGCCAACGGGTTCTGATGTGGCTACGGGGGCCACGAATGGGGAAGGCAGGTTTAGCGGACCTGGCCCGCTAAAGGAGTACCCTCCCCAGCCACTGGTGGGATTTGACCAATTGGTGAGGTGGAGATGGGACCACCAGGGGGGAGCCAGGTCAGCTCCATCGTTTGGTACTTCGGTGCGTCAACGGGGATTTGGGGTTCGGGGTTGAGTTCGTCTAGGATACGAGCTGAGGCAGTGCAGCTGAAATTTATGGCACGAAACAAGAGGTAGGAGGTGAAATTCATTATTTTTGAGGAGGCGGCAATTATAGGCTGGCCATTTTGGGGGAATTGTAGAAGAAGAGATTGTTGTAGATAAGGTTGTTTGTTGATGAAGATAAGTGAAGGAATAACATGATCTATCACATACAGATCTACAACATGAATTATAGCGGAAGATTCATGTGTTTACCTTGTCTTCCTTAGCTCCTAGCGCAGCGGATGATCGTATGTTGCTTGCTTTCACGTGCCCACCTTGCTCCCACAGTCAGGCTCGAATCACTAGGACGAAAGCTCTGATCCACACCAAGTTCCACCAATGGAGGATATCTAGAGAGAGAGGTTAGAGTTTCTAGAACTACATTTTGATCATCACATGATCTCTACACAGTAGTGTTTTATTATGCATCAAGAATATCTCATATCTCATATGATAATGTGTAGGAGGTTGTCTCCTTATATAGACAGACTTATACCTAGTTTGCACATAACCCCCTAGGGTTTGTGCATTTGCTATCAACCCCACAGGTTGAAGCAATGTTGCAACTAACCCCATAAGATTAAGATAATTGCATTGGGCACCCCACATGGGCGCACCAAAAGCTAACAGTTCCGACTCGCACAGTGGGGTTGCACAATTACAGTTCATCTATTTTCCTCAATCTCCAACAATTATCATCTGCCAAAGTGTTTTTGTGGCCTTGGTGTGTGACTGTAAGAGAACCTGCATTTCGGGAGTTCCATACTCTAAACTCATACAAGACGAGCTAGCAGCAGGCGCACTCAACCTTAAGAAATAATGCAATACATACATATATATATATCGTATCCCCCAGATTCGATCAATTGTCATCTCGTAGATCATGAGAACCTCCCTTGTCCCGAAGTTCGTGCTCCAATGAGTCCACATCTCCTTTATTATATTCATATCCTGCATGATCCCATAAGATCTTGTAGGTGGGCCCAATGAAAATAACAAAGAGTGATGCAATGAGAATCTTCCTTTCCATCCATTGTGATGCTTGCTTTCACGTGCCCACCTTGCTCCCACAGTCAGGCTCAAATCACTAGGACGAAAGCTCTGATCAACACCAAGTTCCACCAATGGAGGATATCTAGAGAGAGGTTAGGGTTTCTAGAACTGTATTTTGATCAGCACATGATATCTACACATTAGTGTTTAATTATGCATCAAGAATATCTCATATCACATATGATAATGTGTAGGAGGTTTTCTCCTTATATAGACAGACTTATACCTAGTTTGCACATAACCCCCTAGGCTTTGTGCCTTTGCTATAAACCCCATAGGTTTAAGTAATATTGCAACTAGCCCCATAAGATTAAAATAATTGAATTGGGCACCCCACATGGGCGCACCAAATGCTAACATCTCCCACTCGCACAGTGGGGTTGCACAATTACAGCTCATCTAGTTTTCCTCAATCTGCAACTATTATCATCTGCCAAAGTGTTTTTGTGGCCTTGGTGTGTGACTGTAAGAGAACCTGCATTTCGGGAGTTCCATACTCTAAATACATACGAGACGAGCTAGCAGCATGCGCACTCAACCTTAAGAAATAATGCAATATATATATGTATATATATATATATATATACATATATATATATATATATATATATATATATATATATATCGTATTCCCCAGATTCGATCAATTCTCATCTCGTAGACCATGAGCACGTACCTTGTGCCGAAGGTCGTGCTCCAATGACTCCGCATCTCCTTTATTATATTCATATCCTGCATAATCCCATAAGATCTTGTAGGTGGGCCCAATGAAAATAACAAAGAGTGATGCAATGAGAATCTTCCTTTCCATCCATTGTGATGCTTGCTTTCACGTGCCCACCTTGCTCCCACAGTGAGGCTCGAATCACTAGGACGAAAGCTCTGATCCACACCAAGTTCCACCAATGGAGGATATCTAGAGAGAGGTTAGGGTTTCTAGAACTGTATTTTGATCAGCACAAGATATCTACACATTAGTGTTTTATTATGCATTAAGCATATCTCATATCTCATATGATAATGTGTAGGAGGTTGTCTCCATATATAGACAGACTTATACCTAGTTTGCACATAACCCCCTAGGGTTTGTGCCATTGCTATCAACCCCACAGGTTTAAGCAATGTTGCAACTAACCCCATAAGATTAAGATAATTGCATTGGGCACCCCACATGGGTGCACCAAATGCTAACATCTCCCACTCGCACAGTGGGGTTGCACAATTACAGTTCATCTAGTTTTCCTCAATCTCCAACAATTATCATCTGCCAAAGTGTTTTTGTGGCCTTGGTGTGTGACTGTGAGAGAACTTGCATTTCGGGAGTTCCATACTCTAAACTCATACAAGACGAGCTAGCAGCAGGCGCACTCAACCTTAAGAAATAAAGCAATACATACATATATATATATATATATCGTATCCCCCAGATTCGATCAATTGTCATCTCGTAGATCATGAGCACCTACCTTGTCCCGAAGGTCGTGCTCTAATGAGTCCACATCTCCTTTATTATATTCATATCCTGCATGATCCCATAAGATCTTGTAGGTGGGCCCAATGAAAATAACAAAGAGTGATGCAATGAGAATCTTCCTTTCCATCCATTGCGATGCTTGCTTTCACGTGCCCACCTTGCTCCCACAGTTAGGCTCGAATCACTAAGACGAAAGCTCTGATCCACACCAAGTTCCACCAATGGAGGATATCTAGAGAGAGGTTAGGGTTTCAAGAATTGTATTTTGATCAGCACATGATATCTACACATTAGTGTTTTATTATGCATTAAGCATATCTCATATCTCATATGATAATGTGTAGGAGGTTGTCTCCATATATAGACAGACTTATACCTAGTTTGCACATAACCCCCTAGGGTTTGTGCCATTGCTATCAACCCCACAGGTTTAAGCAATGTTGCAACTAACCCCATAAGATTAAGATAATTGCATTGGGCACCCCACATGGGTGCACCAAATGCTAACATCACCCACTCGCACAGTGGGGTTGCACAATTACAGTTCATCTAGTTTTCTTCAATCTCCAACAATTATCATCAGCCAAAGTGTTTTTGTGGCCTTGGTGTGTGACTGTAAGAGAACCTGCATTTCGGGAGTTCCATACTCTAAACTCATACAAGACGAGCTAGCAGCAGGCGCACTCAACCTTAAGAAATAATGCAATACATACATATATATATATATCGTATCCCCCAGATTCGATCAATTGTCATCTCGTAGATCATGAGCACCTCCCTTGTCCTGAAGTTCGTGCTCCAATGAGTCCACATCTCCTTTATTATATTCATATCCTGCATGATCCCATAAGATCTTGTAGGTGGGCCCAATGAAAATAACAAAGAGTGATGCAATGAGAATCTTCCTTTCCATCCATTGTGATGCTTGCTTTCACGTGCCCACCTTGCTCCCACAGTCAGGCTCAAATCACTAGGACGAAAGCTCTGATCAACACCAAGTTCCACCAATGGAGGATATCTAGAGAGAGGTTAGGGTTTCTAGAACTGTATTTTGATCAGCACATGATATCTACACATTAGTGTTTAATTATGCATCAAGAATATCTCATATCACATATGATAATGTGTAGGAGGTTTTCTCCTTATATAGACAGACTTATACCTAGTTTGCACATAACCCCCTAGGCTTTGTGCCTTTGCTATAAACCCCATAGGTTTAAGTAATATTGCAACTAGCCCCATAAGATTAAAATAATTGAATTGGGCACCCCACATGGGCGCACCAAATGCTAACATCTCCCACTCGCACAGTGGGGTTGCACAATTACAGCTCATCTAGTTTTCCTCAATCTGCAACTATTATCATCTGCCAAAGTGTTTTTGTGGCCTTGGTGTGTGACTGTGAGAGAACCTGCATTTCGGGAGTTCCATACTCTAAATACATACGAGACGAGCTAGCAGCAGGCGCACTCAACCTTAAGAAATAATGCAATATATATATGTATATATATATATATACATATATATATATATATATATCGTATCCCCCAGATTCGATCAATTCTCATCTCGTAGACCATGAGCACGTACCTTGTGCCGAAGGTCGTGCTCCAATGAGTCCGCATCTCCTTTATTATATTCATATCCTGCATAATCCCATAAGATCTTGTAGGTGGGCCCAATGAAAATAACAAAGAGTGATGCAATGAGAATCTTCCTTTCCATCCATTGTCATGCTTGCTTTCACGTGCCCACCTTGCTCCCACAGTCAGGCTCGAATCACTAGGACGAAAGCTCTGATCCACACCAAGTTCCACCAATGGAGGATATCTAGAGAGAGGTTAGGGTTTCCAGAACTGTATTTTGATCAGCACATGATATCTACACATTAGTGTTTTATTATGCATTAAGCATATCTCATATCTCATATGATAATGTGTAGGAGGTTGTCTCCATATATAGACAGACTTATACCTAGTTTTCACATAACCCCCTAGGGTTTGTGCCATTGCTATCAACCCCACAGGTTTAAGCAATGTTGCAACTAACCCCATAAGATTAAGATAATTGCATTGGGCACCCCACATGGGTGCACCAAATGCTAACATCTCCCACTCGCACAGTGGGGTTGCACAATTACAGTTCATCTAGTTTTCCTCAATCTCCAACAATTATCATATGCCAAAGTATTTTTGTGGCCTTGGTGTGTGACTGTGAGAGAACCTGCATTTCGGGAGTTCCATACTCTAAACTCATACAAGACGAGCTAGCAGCAGGCGCACTCAACCTTAAGAAATAATGCAATACATACATATATATATATATCGTATCCCCCAGATTCGATCAATTGTCATCTCGTAGACCATGAGCACATACCTTGTGCCGAAGGTCGTGCTCCAATGACTCCGCATCTCCTTTATTATATTCATATCCTGCATAATCCCATAAGATCTTGTAGGTGGGCCCAATGAAAATAACAAAGAGTGATGCAATGAGAATCTTCCTTTCCATCCATTGTGATGCTTGCTTTCACGTGCCCACCTTGCTCCCACAGTGAGGCTCGAATCACTAGGAGGAAAGCTCTGATCCACACCAAGTTCCACCAATGAAGGATATCTAGAGAGAGGTTAGGGTTTCTAGAACTGTATTTTGATCAGCACAAGATATCTACACATTAGTGTTTTATTATGCATTAAGCATATCTCATATCTCATATGATAATGTGTAGGAGGTTGTCTCCATATATAGACAGACTTATACCTAGTTTGCACATAACCCCCTAGGGTTTGTGCCATTGCTATCAACCCCACAGGTTTAAGCAATGTTGCAACTAACCCCATAAGATTAAGATAATTGCATTGGGCACCCCACATGGGTGCACCAAATGCTAACATCTCCCACTCGCACAGTGGGGTTGCACAATTACAGTTCATCTAGTTTTCCTCAATCTGCAACTATTATCATCTGCCAAAGTGTTTTTGTGGCCTTGGTGTGTGACTGTGAGAGAACCTGCATTTCGGGAGTTCCATACTCTAAATACATACGAGACGAGCTAGCAGCAGGCGCACTCAACCTTAAGAAATAGTGCAATATATATATGTATATATATATATACATATATATATATATATATCGTATCCCCCAGATTCGATCAATTCTCATCTCGTAGACCATGAGCACGTACCTTGTGCCGAAGGTCGTGCTCCAATGAGTCCGCATCTCCTTTATTATATTCATATCCTGCATAATCCCATAAGATCTTGTAGGTGGGCCCAATGAAAATAACAAAGAGTGATGCAATGAGAATCTTCCTTTCCATCCATTGTCATGCTTGCTTTCACGTGCCCACCTTGCTCCCACAGTCAGGCTCGAATCACTAGGACGAAAGCTCTGATCCACACCAAGTTCCACCAATGGAGGATATCTAGAGAGAGGTTAGGGTTTCTAGAACTGTATTTTGATCAGCACATGATATCTACACATTAGTGTTTTATTATGCATTAAGCATATCTCATATCTCATATGATAATGTGTAGGAGGTTGTCTCCATATATAGACAGACTTATACCTAGTTTTCACATAACCCCCTAGGGTTTGTGCCATTGCTATCAACCCCACAGGTTTAAGCAATGTTGCAACTAACCCCATAAGATTAAGATAATTGCATTGGGCACCCCACATGGGTGCACCAAATGCTAACATCTCCCACTCGCACAGTGGGGTTGCACAATTACAGTTCATCTAGTTTTCCTCAATCTCCAACAATTATCATCTGCCAAAGTATTTTTGTGGCCTTGGTGTGTGACTGTGAGAGAACCTGCATTTCGGGAGTTCCATACTCTAAACTCATACAAGACGAGCTAGCAGCAGGCGCACTCAACCTTAAGAAATAATGCAATACATACATATATATATATATATCGTATCCCCCAGATTCGATCAATTGTCATCTCGTAGACCATGAGCACATACCTTGTGCCGAAGGTCGTGCTCCAATGACTCCGCATCTCCTTTATTATATTCATATCCTGCATAATCCCATAAGATCTTGTAGGTGGGCCCAATGAAAATAACAAAGAGTGATGCAATGAGAATCTTCCTTTCCATCCATTGTGATGCTTGCTTTCACGTGCCCACCTTGCTCCCACAGTGAGGCTCGAATCACTAGGACGAAAGCTCTGATCCACACCAAGTTCCACCAATGGAGGATATCTAGAGAGAGGTTAGGGTTTCTAGAACTGTATTTTGATCAGCACAAGATATCTACACATTAGTGTTTTATTATGCATTAAGCATATCTCATATCTCATATGATAATGTGTAGGAGGTTGTCTCCATATATAGACAGACTTATACCTAGTTTGCACATAACCCCCTAGGGTTTGTGCCATTGCTATCAACCCCACAGGTTTAAGCAATGTTGCAACTAACCCCATAGTATTAAGATAATTGCATTGGGCACCCCACATGGGTGCACCAAATGCTAACATCTCCCACTCGCACAGTGGGGTTGCACAATTACAGTTCATCTAGTTTTCCTCAATCTGCAACTATTATCATCTGCCAAAGTGTTTTTGTGGCCTTGGTGTGTGACTGTGAGAGAACCTGCATTTCGGGAGTTCCATACTCTAAATACATACGAGACGAGCTAGCAGCAGGCGCACTCAACCTTAAGAAATAGTGCAATATATATATGTATATATATATATATACATATATATATATATCGTATCCCCCAGATTCGATCAATTCTCATCTCGTAAACCATGAGCACGTACCTTGTGCCGAAGGTCGTGCTCCAATGAGTCCGCATCTCCTTTATTATATTCATATCCTGCATAATCCCATAAGATCTTGTAGGTGGGCCCAATGAAAATAACAAAGAGTGATGCAATGAGAATCTTCCTTTCCATCCATTGTCATGCTTGCTTTCACGTGCCCACCTTGCTCCCACAGTCAGGCTCGAATCACTAGGACGAAAGCTCTGATCCACACCAAGTTCCACCAATGGAGGATATCTAGAGAGAGGTTAGGGTTTCTAGAACTGTATTTTGATCAGCACAAGATATCTACACATTAGTGTTTTATTATGCATTAAGCATATCTCATATCTCATATGATAATGTGTAGGAGGTTGTCTCCATATATAGACAGACTTATACCTAGTTTGCACATAACCCCCTAGGGTTTGTGCCATTGCTATCAACCCCACAGGTTTAAGCAATGTTGCAACTAACCCCATAAGATTAAGATAATTGCATTGGGCACCCCACATGGGTGCACCAAATGCTAACATCTCCCACTCGCACAGTGGGGTTGCACAATTACAGTTCATCTAGTTTTCCTCAATCTGCAACAATTATCATCTGCCAAAGTATTTTTGTGGCCTTGGTGTGTGACTGTGAGAGAACCTGCATTTCGGGAGTTCCATACTCTAAACTCATACAAGACGAGCTAGCAGCAGGCGCACTCAACCTTAAGAAATAATGCAATACATACATATATATATATATCGTATCCCCCAGATTCGATCAATTGTCATCTCGTAGACCATGAGCACATACCTTGTGCCGAAGGTCGTGCTCCAATGACTCTGCATCTCCTTTATTATATTCATATCCTGCATAATCCCATAAGATCTTGTAGGTGGGCCCAATGAAAATAACAAAGAGTGATGCAATGAGAATCTTCCTTTCCATCCATTGTGATGCTTGCTTTCACGTGCCCACCTTGCTCCCACAGTGAGGCTCGAATCACTAGGACGAAAGCTCTGATCCACACCAATTTCCACCAATGGAGGATATCTAGAGAGAGGTTAGGGTTTCTAGAACTGTATTTTGATCAGCACAAGATATCTACACATTAGTGTTTTATTATGCATTAAGCATATCTCATATTTCATATGATAATGTGTAGGAGGTTGTCTCCATATATAGACAGACTTATACCTAGTTTGCACATAACCCCCTAGGGTTTGTGCCATTGCTATCAACCCCACAGGTTTAAGCAATGTTGCAACTAACCCCATAAGATTAAGATAATTGCATTGGGCACCCCACATGGGTGCACCAAATGCTAACATCTCCCACTCGCACAGTGGGGTTGCACAATTACAGTTCATCTAGTTTTCCTCAATCTCCAACAATTATCATCTGCCAAAGTGTTCTTGTTGCCTTGGTGTGTGACTGTGAGAGAACTTGCATTTCGGGAGTTCCATACTCTAAACTCATACAAGACGAGCTAGCAGCAGGCGCACTCAACCTTAAGAAATAAAGCAATACATACATATATATATATATCGTATCCCCCAGATTCGATCAATTGTCATCTCGTAGATCATGAGCACCTACCTTGTCCCGAAGGTCGTGCTCCAATGAGTCCACATCTCCTTTATTATATTCATATCCTGCATGATCCCATAAGATCTTGTAGGTGGGCCCAATGAAAATAACAAAGAGTGATGCAATGAGAATCATCCTTTCCATCCATTGTGATGCTTGCTTTCACGTGCCCACCTTGCTCCCACAGTTAGGCTCGAATCACTAAGACGAAAGCTCTGATCCACACCAAGTTCCACCAATGGAGGATATCTAGAGAGAGGTTAGGGTTTCAAGAACTGTATTTTGATCAGCACATGATATCTACACATTAGTGTTTTATTATGCATTAAGCATATCTCATATCTCAAATGATAATGTGTAGGAGGTTGTCTCCATATATAGACAGACTTATACCTAGTTTGCACATAACCCCCTAGGGTTTGTGCCATTGCTATCAACCCCACAGGTTTAAGCAATGTTGCAACTAACCCCATAAGATTAAGATAATTGCATTGGGCACCCCACATGGGTGCACCAAATGCTAACATCACCCACTCGCACAGTGGGGTTGCACAATTACAGTTCATCTAGTTTTCCTCAATCTCCAACAATTATCATCTGCCAAAGTGTTTTTGTGGCCTTGGTGTGTGACTGTGAGAGAACCTGCATTTCGGGAGTTCCATACTCTAAACTCATACAAGACGAGCTAGCAGCAGGCGCACTCAACCTTAAGAAATAAAGCAATACATACATATATATATATATATCGTATCCCCCAGATTCGATCAATTGTCATCTCGTAG